>CM050172.1:78382498-78457498 GCA_027410445.1 Discoglossus pictus
TAGCAGTTTGCCCTTGCCTCTTCCGCTCCCCTTGCCTCTTCCGCTCCCCTTGCCTCTTCCGCTCCCCTTGCCTCTTCCGCTCCCCTTGCCTCTTCCTCCCCCCTTGCCTCTTCCTCCCCCCTTGCCTCTTCCTCCCCCCTTGCCTCTTCCTCCCCCCTTGCCTCTTCCTCCCCCCTTGCCTCTTCCTCCCCCCTTGCCTCTTCCTCCCCCTTGCCTCTTCCTCCCCCCTCCCATTTTCCAATCCAGCTTGCGGCGTGCGCGCGCTCTGTACGGACTTAGGAAGTAAGCGTGTACCCTCCCATGGAGCGTTACACTTACGACAATTATATTATTGATACAGAAAATACATACTATGAAATGTCGATGACTGAAAGCTTGTTGTCTGCCTGTGGGGAAGTAAATGTGGAAGCAACACTACTACCCACCTTGCTTTGGAGTTGATTTCTGTCTCTGAAGTCCTAATTCCAGCTGTTCCACACACCAGTCCAACTCTCGCTTCAGCTCGTCTATTCCTGTCTGGATGGGAAAAATAAGTCATTTTATGAACTCATTTTATTTTACAACAAAACCCCATAAATAATAAATAGCACATTACTGAAATATGTCAATATTAATTGCATGTGTCTTATTATCTGGCACAAAACAATTATAAAATATGAAATAAAAAAGTTTGTATATCCTTGCAGCATACTAAGAGGGGGTATATTTGGAGGATACAAGTCAAAAGCTAAGGAACCCAAGAGGGGTCCATAAGTACAGATGTGCTACTGGGGTGTCCAGAAGGGTCACAAGCACATCTGTGCCAGCAAGCAGCTGTGCCAAGCTGTGCCTGAGCTACCCAGAAGGGGTCATAGCCATCTGCAAGAAGCCTGACAACAGCTGAGAAAAGGTATAAACATTAGAGTAAAAAAAAAAAAAGCATGCAAAGGAAACAAGGGAACCTAGAGGGTAAGAGGATAGGCAAATGCCAGGAGGCATCAACCACTGAGAATGTATGTGTTATGGGTGACAATGAAAAGAGATGTTACTCCAAAAAAATAAAGAGAACTGGGCCCTTTAAGAAGACAACCTGTGTGCACGTGCTCGCTCTTCTGCCAGCATGGAGTCCTACTCATATGACATAGCCTTGCCACACACACATTAAAGGTCCCGGGTTAATGTCAGATTGGTGGACTGTTAGGATCTATTTTACCACTTGTTTGTTCAACAAATGTGTGTTTATAACGTCAACAATAAATTGCTTTGAAAATTAATCTTGCCTGTTGTGCTAGGGCTATCTTCACCTCTATCTTTTTAAACAACTCACATTGTTTGTCTGGAAGCCATGATAGAGATGTTCCTTTTGTCTGGTAATTGTTTAACTATTAAGGAGTTTTGACTCTACTTCTTATCCCTATGCTGTGAGTAAGCCACCACATGATGTCATCAGTGATGTCAATGGTTAATTAACAAACATACCAGATGAAATCAATGCACATCTCATTGTTCCCAGATAAACAAATGTAAGTGATGTGTTGGGAGGAAGGTGGAAACAATCAGGCAGGTAATATTAATTTTAAAACCATTTTATTTACAGGTAGCTTTACTGTTGACTTATAAACATATATTTTGAAGGCTCTTTAACTGGAGACCTTAAAGGGCCAGTGTACGCGTTTTTCTTGTTAAACCTAATTTTAGTTCACCAATCATAAAATTACATGTGCAAAAAGCCAAGCAAAGTTTTACCCAGAAAATATCATTTAAAAACACACTTTATATCTTTAACGGACACCGCTATACCCCTCCCCACCTCTCTTGTTGTCCTGAGCACTCCTGAAAGGAAGTGAATGTTTCCAACTGAGCTTACATTGTTAAGGCTGCTGTGGTCAGGTTTGAACATTATTATCTCAGTTGAAATCTGTGTGAGTGCGCATGTCGTACACGACTCTCATGGACAGCAACACACCATGCTGATATATTTGGTATTCATGGGAGATATACTAGAGTGGGTTGCCAGGTCCTTCTCCACTGGACCACAGCACACAGCTCCTGGTATTTCTAGGTGGTCTCCCATCCAAGTACTTTCCAGGCCAAGCCCTGCATGGCTTCAGGGTGGTGTAACCTCTTGGTTCCCTGATTGGAATCTACCGGGGTGGACAATTCCCAGGAACACAGGCTGCTAAAGTTTGTATTTGCACAATGGGAATGTGACAAATGCCACTGCATTCATTAGGTCTTATGGACCCTTGAGACAAGTTTCAAAAAGCAATCTCAAGAAACAAAAAGGAAGCCAGAAGTATTTTTTTTTTTTTACTTTCTAGAAACATATTTTTCCATTATCAAGTTTTGTTATTCAAATAACCACAGTGGTCCTCTAAACAGGATAAGAAGTTGTGCATTATCACCTGTTGCTCTTCTTGGTGAGTTGCAGATTTCCCAGCTTCCACTGCTTTCTCTTTGCTCGCGGTTGGGACAGTTCCAGCAGAGTCCTTCCCTTGAGACTTTTTCTTCTTTTTCTTCTTGGGAGAGTCTCCTGGCTTATTCCCAGCTACTTCAGGACCCACACTCTTATTGGCTGTTACATCCACTACAGTATTTTTGGCAACGTTTGTATCTCCATGCCTTAGTAATGTTCCTGTGCTTTCTGCCACTCCGCCTTTGCCTTCTTCAGTTACATGTCCAACATGGTCATGCTCAACAGAAGCCTCCACCACCAAAACCTGCTCTTTAACTTCAGAGCTTTGAGAAGAGCAATCTTCTTCCTGTGAGATCTTGAAGTTGAAGGTGAATCCTTCACCAGAGCTGCTGTCCTGTTGCCCAACTGAGCCATCTCCAGACCCATCTCCAACTGAGCCACCTCCAGACCCACCTGTTTCAACTACTTTATCGGAGCAGGCGTTGCTGTTCGAACCTGTGAACCATTGTCCAGAGCTTCCTGTAGGGTCTCTTGAACACTTCCTGTAGGCCACACTATGAGAATCCCGAACAGGAGCTTCCTGGACATGTGTTTCAGGTGGTTTTACAGCTGGAAAATAATTGAAGACAAAAATGAGGAATCAGTGAGTATATAATTTAGGGGTCTCCAACCTTCTATAATTAAAGAGACACACCATGACAGTGGAAACGTTTACTTCTACAGTCTGTATTTACTGTTCCAAGTCATGTCGGACTAGGACATTTTACAAAAATAGCGAACCAGAACCCAGAACCCATTTAAATTTGCTAATAGCCAATTAAATATATTGCATATTTTCCATGGCACATTTATTTATTTATTTCATTTATGTAGTATTAGGTTATATTTCTTCTAATATATTGGTGGTATAACAATTCCTCCCCTTCTGAGTTGCTACCATGTCAAGGTACTTCAATGAAGCTGTGAGCTATACCATGTAGGGTCACAGTAGAGAAGTAGGTCCTAGTAGAGAAGTCAGACAAATCGCCGTCCACTGGACAAGAAATTGGCAAACCTCTCCAGTATCTTTGCCAAGAAAACCTTATGGATAAGCAAAACCAGAGACATAACAATAGACGTGCTTGGCGAGCCGCAGTCCATAGGGTCACGGAGAGTCGGACACGATTGAACGATAACAATTCTGAATGCCAAATATCGCTAGAATAACTACCTGCTCTTTCTTGTGCCTTTCTCTCATCTGCCATTTTTTGACGGTAATTTCCAAAAACCTGGTTCATCATATGCCGCTTCTTTACAAAGGGAGCTTTGCGGGAGCGCAGGACCTTTAGTATCCGCTGAGTGTCTGACACTGACAAAGAGAGAGTGGGGAGAATTGGAGGAAACTTAATTACAACTTCATTATCATATAAATATCATATTAACGAGGTTATTAAGGAACCTTGACATGATTAAAATTGATAATATTGGGCAGTGGGAGGTCTGAATCACGATTTGCTTTTATGCAATAGGTCAAAGCAAAATGTCACCGTTGCATTCTGCCCGTGGGCAGATTCCAATAAGACTCTTCTGTGTTATACTAGGCATAAATCAAACATTTCAATGTGTCATAAATCGTTTCTATATTTAGGATGAGATAGGACAGTGTGTGCAAGTTGCAGATTACTCCTGTATAAGAGCCAAAGCAGAGAATACTTAAAGGGATATGCTAGTTTCCCTGGTTTTAATATAAATTAAACCACTTAAGCGTTTGCATTTTATTAACAAGTCGTTACAAACTTGGTTTTCACTTCCTGAAACCTGAAATGCTGCCGAGAAACAATATGTAAGTGGCCAGAAAATCTAGTACTCCAGATGCATTGTATGCATGAACTGGGAGAGAAGACCTTTTGCAGGGACTGTTTGAGGAAGTTAAAACAGAACTTTTAAGCACTAAATAATAATAGTTATGCAAGCACTTAGGTAGGTTATTAGAATAATAAAAACAGGGGAAAGAGACATAAGGGGAAGAGACAGAGGGAGAAAGGGACAGAGGGGGAAAGGGACAGAGGGGGAAAGGGACAGAGGGGGAAAGGGACAGAGGGGGAAAGGGACAGAGGGGGAAAGGGACAGAGGGGGAAAGGGACAGAGGGGGAAAGGGACAGAGGGGGAAAGGGACAGAGGGGGAAAGGGACAGAGGGGGAAAGGGACAGAGGGGGAAAGGGACAGAGGGGGAAAGGGACAGAGGGGGAAAGGGACAGAGGGGGAAAGGGACAGAGGGGGAAAGGGACAGAGGGGGAAAGGGACAGAGGGAAGGGAGGGGGGGTGGAAGGGACAGAGGGAAGGGAGGGGGGAGGGAGGGGCGAAGGGGCAAAAAGACAGAGGGGGGAAGGGACACATGGAAGGGGGGGAAGGGGGAAAGAGACAGAGGGGGAAAGGGACGCAGGGAAGGGGGGGAGGGGGAAAGAGACAGAGGGGGAAAGGGATGCAGGGAAGGGGGGGGAAGGGGCAAAGAGACAGAGGGGGGAAGGGACACAGGGAAGGGAGGAGGGGGGGAGAGACACAACGGAGGGAGTGGGGGGGGGGAGACACAGGAGAGGGAGGGGGCAAGAGCCACAGGGGAGGGATGGGGGCAAGAGCCACAGGGGAGGGATGGGGGCAAGAGACACAGCGGAGGGATGTGGGCAAGAGACACAGCGGAGGGATGTGGGCAAGAGACACAGCGGAGGGATGTGGGCAAGAGACACAGCGGAGGGATGTGGGCAAGAGACACAGCGGAGGGATGTGGGCAAGAGACACAGCGGAGGGATGTGGGCAAGAGACACAGTGGAGGGATGTGGGCAAGAGACACAGTGGAGGGATGTGGGCAAGAGACACAGTGGAGGGATGGGGGCAAAAGCCACAGGGGAGGGATGGGGGCAAAAGCCACAGGGGAGGGATGGGGGCAAGAGCCACAGGGGAGGGATGGGGCAAGAGCCACAGGGGAGGGATGGGGGCAAGAGACACAGTGGAGGGATGGGGGCAAGAGACACAGTGGAGGGATGGGGGCAAGAGCCACAGGGGAGGGATGGGGGCAAGAGACACAGGAGAGGGATGGGGGCAAGAGCCACAGGGGAGGGATGGGGGCAAGAGCCACAGGGGAGGGATGGGGGCAAGAGACACAGGGGGAGGGATGGGGGCAAGAGACACAGGGGGAGGGATGGGGGCAAGAGACACAGGGGGAGGGATGGGGGCAGAGACACAGTGGAGGGAGGGGGGGAAGAGGCACAGTGGAGGGAGTGGGGGGGAGACACATGTAATATTATACCATCATTTATGACGGGTAAACAACTAGTTTTATAATAAAAAGTGTCAGGAAATAGGAAAGAGAAAAGTGAAAAGGAAGAGAGATAAAGAGGAACAGGTGTTAAACATAAAGCAAAGAAACAAAGGAAGAAAATAGGAGGAAATTAGAAATTGAGAATAGAGAGGGAATGATTAGGTAAAGGGATACAGAAGAGAGTAAATTATATAAAAGAACGTGAAAAATATGGTAGGAAAAAGGTAGAGAGAGTACAATGGGGGAATAGAGAAGGGATGTAGGAAGGGCACATGCTTGGAAAAAAAGAGAAATAAAAGAGAAAACGGGAAATAAGGGAAAAGGGCATAATAAATAGAGGGAATATTAAAAAAATGGAGTGAACGAGATAAAGAGTGGAGGGAAAAGGAGCAAGAGAGGAACTGTATGCAGGTGGAGATATCAGAGAATGGATTCCGTTTCCTGCTTTCCCTTGTTACTATCTTCCAATCTTTTTTTGGTGAAATCCTCCCCACATCAAAGTATGATAAAGTATCAGGTTTCTAATGTATGTATCACTGAAGTGATATAGGATACAAACCTTTGCCCACCATCTTATCACGTTACTCACCTTGTTGAGCGGTGGGGTTAAGACGCACTATCATGTTACTCACCTTGTTGAGCGGTGGGGTTGAGACGCACTATCATGTTACTCACCATGTTGAGCGGTGGGGTTGAGGCGCACTATCATGTTACTCACCTTGTTGAGCGGTGGGGTTGAGACGCACTATCATGTTACTCACCTTGTTGAGCGGTGGGGTTGAGGCGCAGAAGGCCAGTCTCCAGCTGCTGAATGCACCACTCCAACTCATCTTCAAATGATCCTTTGGGAGCCTGCGGAGCATGGTGTGTAAAGTTGCACGTAAGATAGCATGGAAGTACTGTATGGAGCGGTGTGTGTCCATAATGGCTTTGTAAAGAATAATGTGATAGTAATACAGTTTGTAGGTAGATAAGAATTCGAGCCCACACAAGGGATGATGATTATATACTAACCTCTTCCATTTGTCAAATTCTTATGATTGAAGATTACCAAGGAATTCCTCTCATTTCTTTATAAAACAAATGGTGGCAACAAGCCAGATCTAAAAAGGAGTAGGTCATAAGAAAAGCCATGTTATAGCACAATTATAAGTATGTATGTGCACATAAAAGCTATTCACAGACACCTTAAATATGTATGTGTGTGTGTGTACCTATGTGATGAAAATATCCTGTTAGAGACCCATGGCTCCTAAACTTTTTTTTTTTTTGCGTCGTTCAGTCGCTTCCAACTTTCAGTGACCTTATGGCACTTTATGTCCATGGTCATGCTAATCCACTTGATTTTCATGGCAGAGTTGCTGGAGAGGGTTGCCAGTTCCTTCTCCTGTGGGCCACAACATACAGCTCCTGGTATTCCTAGGTGTTCTCCCATCCAAGTACTGACCAGGCCCAACCCTGCATAGCTTCAGGGTGGTGTGACCTCTTGGTTCTCTGACTGGAATGTGAACCCAGGTCACAGTGGTGAAAGCACCGAATCCTAACCACTGGACCATCAAGAAATCCTTCCTAAACTTTTTTTGTTTTCTACCTACATATACTCCCTTTCGTAGATGGCGGAGGGTGTCATTTTACCCGCTATATTTAACTAATGTTTAAACATTTTAACAACAATGCAATAATGTAAAAGGAACATACACCCCTTAGGATTGTATGGTTTTTAATGTCACCTTCATCTTAAACTGTAACAGAAGAAAATAAAACAAACATATATTACTTGGTTTATTAAACAGAAAAAGCCAACATATAATAGCCTTGTGTGAAAGAATAAGTTCCCCTGTCCAATAACACATGAAAACCTCATGTAAGGAATCATCAATCTCTCGTGTTACCTGGCCTACTCCCCCTTATGAAACTACTTCAGCTCAGTAAGGTTTGAAGGCATCCACATCTGCATAAAGAAGACGCTGAAAACAGCTGTTTTATTGGGACTTCATCTCAATGGGCTGAGGTCTGTACTATGACTTGGCCATTTCAAAACTCCATTCTTTTCTCTTTTAGCCATTCAGTTATAAATATATTGGTATATTTTGGTTAAAACAATCATCATTATGCATTAGAGAGGGCATTATTCTAGTAATGTGGCACTTGTCGCGATTGGGTATCCCTACTTCACACCTTTTTGGAAAGGAAGGAGTGTTAGTGCAGACAGCGCACAGGACTAGAGATTAGAGGGCAAATAAAGAGGCCTGAACCTCCCCTATAACAGTTTCTGTAGGGTATTAAATTCCCTACATTGTCTCTCTAGAGGGTATTATTCTGATTAACAACAGGTTTGAATTGGATACACTGCTCACTTGCGTTCCATATGACCTGTATGTCTAAATAATTACTAATATATATATTTTTGGGGACATCCAGTTCTATTAATTACTAGTCGTTACTTTTCCCATTACTCATATCTCCACTCGTTCCTCTCTCTTCCCCCTCCCCTCCTACTCTCTCTCCTCCCTCCTACTCCCCCTCACTCTCTTTCCAGTCTATGCTCTTCTCCCCCACTCCTACCCCTCTCTCTCCCCACCCCCTCCTTCTCTCTCCCCCCATGTTTCTCTCCCACCGCCTCCCCTGTTTCTCTCTTCACCTCCAGTGTCTCTCCCTCACTTGTCTCTCTCTCCCCACTTTGTCTCTCCCACCATAACCCACCACCCTCTCCCTACTCTGTGTCTCCCCATTCACCCTTTCCCTCCCGTGTCTCTCCCACCCTCTCCATCCCGTGTCTCCCCCACACCCTTTCCCTCCCCATGTGTCTCTCCCACCCTTTTCTCCTCCATCCTCTCCATCCCGTGTCTCCCCCACACCCTTTCCCTCCCCTGTGTCTCTCCCAGCCAACCTCTTCCTCCCCTGTGTCTCTCCCAACCAACCTCTTCCTCCCCTGTGTCTCTCCCAACCAACCTCTTAGTTACATAGTTACATAGTAATTGAGGTTGAAAAAAAGACTATTAGCCCATCAAGTTCAACCTTTTAAGATATCCTCTGATCAGCAATATGCAGATTAGTTGTTAATTAATTATTAATAGTATAGTATTTGAGGATGAATAAGGAGTTAGTCCATCAAGTTCAACCTTTTTAGATCTCTCTTGATCTTTTTAATATGTGGACTATTTGTTATTAATTGTTAATTGATCCAGAGGAAGGAAAACAGAAAAAAAACAACATTGAATCTTTGCCAATTGTGTCATTAGGGATAAAAAAAGCAAAATTCCTTCCTGACCCCAGAAACTGGCGATCAAATGTCTCCCTGGATCAATATTCCTTCGCTAATTATCTAGGATAGCCTTGAATGCCCCCTTTATTCAAAAATATATCTAACCCATTTTTGAAGTTATCTATCGAATTCGCTGTCATCACCTCCTTTGATAGAGAATGCCACAGTTTAACCACCTTAACTGTGAAGAACCCTTTTCTTTAAGGTGAAATCTTTTTTCCTCTAATCTTAAAGGATGTCCTCTTGTCAGTTGAAAATCTCTTGCTACAAAAAGTTCACTTGACAAAGCCTTATATTGACCAGCTCTAAAATGTCCTTTTTATGAAGTGGTGCACAAAATTGTACTCCATATTCCAAATGAGGGCGTACTAGAGATTTGTATAGTGGCAGAATTATATTTTCTTCCCTTGCTTCTATACCCTTCTTAATACATGCTAATATTTTACTTGCCTTTGCAGCTGCTGCTTGGCATTGAGCATTGTTACCTAGGTGGTTTTCCACAAGTACTCCCAAATCCCTTTCAATATCTGATACCCCTAGATTTGCTCCATTAAGATTATAAATTGCATGGCTATTTTTCCTTCCCAAATGCATAACCTTACATTTATTTGTATTAAATCTCATCTGCCATTTAGACACCCATTTCTCTAATTTATGCAAATCCCTTTGTAGGGAAAGTACATCATTATCCGATTTAATTACCTTGCACAACTTAGTGTCATCAGCAAAAATGGAGACACTACTTTCAAGTCCTACTTCTACAGTACGTCATTAATAAATATGTTAAAAAGGAGATGACCTAATACTGAACCTTGAGGAACCCCACTTACCACATTAGTCCAATCTGAGTATGTTCCATTTACAACAACCCTTTGCTTCCGGTCTTTTAACCAGCTCTCAATCCATGAGCAGATATTAACTGCAATTCCTGTATCTCTTAGTTTGCTCAAAAGTCTCCCATGAGGCACTGCATCAAAAGCCTTTGCAAAATCCAAAAAGACTACATCCACTGAGTTGTCCTGATCCAAGTTCCTACTAACCTCCTCGTAGAAACTAATTAGATTGGTCTGACATGACCTATCCTTCATAAATCCGTGTTGACTGCTACCTATGATCTTGTTCAAATAGACATATTCTTGTATTCTGTCCCTTATTAACCCTTCAAAAAGCTTCCCAACTACAGATGTGAGGCTCACTGGTCTATAATTCCCCGGATTTGCTCTTGCTCCCTTCTTATATATAGGTATCACCTCTGCTTTTCTCCAGTTATCTGGTAGAGACCCCTCAGTGAGTGAGTCTTGAAAGATTAGATATAACGGTTTGGCTATTAAAGAACCCAGCTCCCTCAGTACCCTTGGATGTATTCCATCAGGACCTGGGGCTTTATTAAACTTCCTCCCCTGTGCCTCTCCCAGCCACCCTCTTCCTCCCCTGTGACTCTCCCAGCCACCCTCTTCCTCCCCTGTGACTCTCCCAGCCACCCTCTTCCTCCCCTGTGTCTCTCCCAGCCACCCTCTTCCTCCCCTGTGCCTCTCCCAGCCACCCTCTTCCTCCCCTGTGCCTCTCCCAGCCACCCTCTTCCTCCCCTGTGCCTCTCCCAGCCACCCTCTTCCTCCCCTGTGTCTCTCCCAGCCACCCTCTTCCTTCCTCCTGCTAATATAGTTTACACACATATGGAAACTATAATCATGATACCCACTGGAGAGTAATTTTTGCCCTCTATCTTTAATCATTAATTAACTTCTCTGGGACACTGTCGTGACGTACTTAAGAACGTCTTTGGGTCGGATTTGTATGTAATTCAAATCCCTGATGAATAATAAATAGTAACAATAATAACAATACTAGAATAGCTAAAATGTAACGTAATGTGTATATATATATATATATATATATATATATATCTATATATATATATATATATCTATATATATATATATATATCTATATATATATATATATATATATATATATATATATATATCTATATATATATATATATATATATATATATATATATATATCTATATATATATATATATCTATATATATATATATATATATATATATATATATATATATATATATATATATATATACACACACAGTGCCTTGCAAAAGTATTCACCCCCCTTGACGTTTTACTTATTTTGTTACATTACGGCCTTAAATTCAATGTTTTGTTAATGTGAATTTTATGTGATGGATCAGAACACAATAGTCTAAGTTGGTGAAGTGAAATGAGAAAAATATATACATAAAACTTTTTTTAGAAATAGAAAACAGAAAATTGACATGTGCATATGAATTCACCCTCTTTGTTATGAAGCCCATAAAAAGCTCTGGTGCAACCAATTACCTTCAGAAGTCACATAATTAGTGAAATGGCATCAACCTATGTGCAATTTAAGTGTCACATGATCTGTTATTACATATACACACGATTTTTGAATGGCCCCAGAGGCTGCAACACCTAAGCAAGAGGCACCACTAACCAAACACTCTCCAAACAAGTAAGGGACAATGCTGTTGTGAAGTACAAGTCAGGGTTAGGTTATAAACAATATCCAAATCTTTGATGATCCCCAGGAGCACCATCAAATCTATCATAACCAAATGGAAAGAACATGGCACAACAGCAAACCTGCCAAGAGACAGCCACCCACCAAAACTCACGGACCGGGCAAGGAGGGCATTATTCAGAGAGGAGCACAGAGACCTAAGGTAACCCTGGAGGAGCTACAGAGTTCCACAGCAGAGACTGGAGTATCTGTACATAGGACGATAATAAGCCGTGAGCTCCATAGAGTTGGGCTTTATGGCAGAGTGGACAGAAGAAAGCCATTCCTTTCAGCAAAAAACAAAATGGCACATTTTGAGTATGCGAAAAGGCATGTGGGAGACTCACAAAATGTATGGAGGAAGGTGATCTGGTCTGATGAGACTAAAATTGAACTTTTCGGCCATCAAAGAAAACGCTATGTCTGGCGCAAACCCAACAAATCACATCACACAAAGAACACCATCCCCACAGTGAAACATGGTGGGGGCAGCATCATGCTGTGGGGATGTTTTTCAGCAGTCAGTACTGGAAAACTGGTCAGAGGTGAGGGAAAGATGGATGGTGCTAAACACAGGGATATTCTTGAGCAAAACCTGTACCACTCTGTGTGTGATTTGGGGCTAGGACGGAGGTTCACCTTCCAGCAGGACAATGACCACAAACACACAGCTAAAGCAACACTTGAGTGGTTTAAGGGAAACATGTAAATGTGTTGGAATGGCCTAGTCACAGTCCAGACCTCAATCCAATAGAAAATCTGTGGTCAAACTTAAAGATTGCTGTTCACAAGCGCAAACCATCCAACTTGAAGGAGCTGGTGCAGTTTCGCAAGGAGGAATGGGCAAAAAAACAAGTGGTAAGATGTGGCAAGCTCATCGAGACTTATCCAAAGCGACTTGGAGCTGTGATTGCCGCAAAAGGTGGCTCTACAAAGCATTGACTTTAGGGGGGTGAATAGTTATGGACATTGACTTTTTCTGTTATTTTGTCCTATTTGTTGTTTGCTTCACAATAAAAAAAAATCATCTTCAAAGTTGTGGGCATGTTCTGTAAATTAAATGATGCAAATCCTCAAACAATCCATGTTAATTCCAGGTTGTGAGGCAACAAAACACGAAAAATGCCAAGGGGGGTGAATACTTTTGCAAGGCACTGTACACACACACATATATATATATATTATACATTGGATATAAAAAGTCGACAGACCTCAGTTAAAATGTCAGGTTTCTGTGCTGTAAAAAAACGAGACAAAGATAAATAATTTCACAACTTTTTCCACCTTTAATGTGACCTATAAACTGTACAACTCAATTGAAAAACAAACTGAAATCTTTTAGGTGGAGGGAAGAACAAAAAATAAAAAAAATAATGTGGTTGCATAAGTCTGCACACCCTCTTATAACTGGGCATGTAGCCGTGTTCAGAATTAAGCAATCACATTTCAAATCGTGTTTAATAGGAGTCAGCATACACCTTCCATCATTTAAAGTGCCTCTGATTAACCCCAAATAAAGTTCAGCTGCTCTATTTGATCTTTCCTGAAATGTTCTTAGTCGCATCCCACAGCAAAAGCAATGGTCCACAGAGAGCTTCCAAAGCATCAGAGGGATCTCATTGTTAAAAGGTATCAGTCAGGAGAAGGGTACAAAAGAATTTCCAAGGCATTAGATATACCATGGAACACAGTGAAGACAGTCATCATCAAGTGGAGAAAATATGGCACAACAGTAAAATTACCAAGAACTGGTGCTCCCTCTAAAATTGGTGAAAAGAGGAGAAGAAAACTAGTCTGGGAGGCTACCAAGAAGCCTACAGCAACATTAAAGGAGCTGCAGGAATATCTGTCAAGTACTGGCTGTGTGGTACATGTGACAATAATCTCCCGTATTCCTTATATGTGTGGGCTATGGGGTAGAGTGGCAAGACGAAAGCCTTTTCTTACGAAGAAAAACATCCAAGCCAGGCTACATTTTGCAAAAACACATCTGAAGTCTCCCAAAAGCATGTGGGAAAAGGTGTTATGGTGTGATGAAACCAAGGTTGAACTTTTTGGCCATAATTCCAAAAGATATGTTTGGCGCAAAAACAACACTGCACATCACCAAAAGAACACCATACCCAGAGTAAAGCATGGTGGTGGCAGCATCATGCTTTGGGGCTGTTTTTCTTCAGCTGGAACTGGGGCCTTAGTTAAGATAGAGGGAATTATGAACAGTTCCAAATACCAGTCAATATTGGCACAAAACCTTCAGGCTTCTGCTAGAAAGCTGAACATGAAGAGGAACTTCATCTTTCAGCATGACAACGACCCAAAGCACACATCCAAATCAACAAAGGAATGGCTTCACCAGAAGAAGATTAAAGTTTTGGAATGGCCCAGCCAGAGCCCAGACCTGAATCCGATTGAAAATCTGTGGGGTGATCTGAAGAGGGCTGTGCACAGGAGATGTCCTCGCAATCTGACAGATTTGGAGTGTTTTTGCAAAGAAGAGTGGGCAAATCTTGCCAAGTCAAAATGTGCCATGCTGATAGACTCATACCCAAAAAGACTGAGTGCTGTAATAAAATCAAAAGGTGCTTCAACAAAGTATTAGGTTAAGGGTGTGCAGACTTATGCAAGCATATTATTTTATTTTTATATTTTTTCTTCCCTCTACCTAAAAGATTTCAGTTTGTTTTTTCATTTGAGTTGTACAGTTTATAGGTCACATTAAAGGTGGAAAAAGTTCTGAAATGATTTATCTTTGTCTCATTTTTTTACAGCACAGAAACCTGACATTTTAACAGGGGTGTGTAGACTTTTTATATCCACTGTATCCACTCGAAAGAGGCACTGTCGGGAGGTATACATTCTCGCTCCCATTCTTTCCTTCTCGCTCGCGCTCCCATTCTGTCTCTTTCTCCCCCATTCTGTCTTTCTCTTTCTGTCCCATTCTGTCTTTCTCTTTCTGTCCCATTCTGTCTTTCTCTCTCTCCCATTCTGTCTTTCTCTTTTTCTCCCATTCTGTCTTTCTCTCCCATTCTGTCTTTCTCTCTCCCATTCTGTCTTTCTCTTTTTCTCCCATTCTGTCTTTCTCTCCCATTCTGTCTTTCTCTCCCATTCTGTCTTTCTCTCCCATTCTGTCTTTCTCTCCCTCTCCCATTCTGTCTTTCTCTTTCTTCCCATTCTGTCTTTCTCTCTCTCTCCCATTCTGTCTTTCTCTCTCTCTCCCATTCTGTCTTTCTCTCTCTCCCATTCTGTCTTTCTCTTTTTCTCCCATTCTGTCTTTCTCTCCCATTCTGTCTTTCTCTCCCATTCTGTCTTTCTCTTTCTCTCCCATTCTGTCTTTCTCTTCCATTCTGTCTTTCTTCCCATTCTGTCTTTCTCTCTCTCTCCCATTCTGTCTTTCTCTTTCTTCCCATTCTGTCTTTCTCACTCTCTCTCCCATTCTGTCTTTCTCTCTCTCTCCCATTCTGTCTTTCTCTCTCCCCCATTCTCTTTCTCTCTCATTCTGTCTTTCTCTCTCCCCCATTCTGTCTTTCTCTTCCATTCTGTCTTTCTCTTCCATTCTGTCTTTCTCTTCCATTCTGTCTTTCTCTCTCTCATTCTGTCTTTCTCTCTCTCATTCTGTCTTTCTCTCTCCCCCATTCTGTCTTTCTCTTTCTCTCTCATTCTGTCTTTCTCTTTCTCTCTCATTCTGTCTTTCTCTTTCTCTCTCATTCTGTCTTTCTCTTTCTCTCTCATTCTGTCTTTCTCTTTCTCTCTCATTCTGTCTTTCTCTTTCTCTCTCATTCTGTCTTTCTCTTTCTCTCTCATTCTGTCTTTCTCTTTCTCTCTCATTCTGTCTTTCTCTTTCTCTCTCATTCTGTCTTTCTCTTTCTCTCCCATTCTGTCTTTCTCTTTCTCTCTCATTCTGTCTTTCTCTTTCTCTCTCATTCTGTCTTTCTCTTTCTCTCCCATTCTGTCTTTCTCTTTCTCTCCCATTCTGTCTTTCTCTTTCTTCCCATTCTGTCTTTCTCTCTCTCTCCCATTCTGTCTTTCTCTCTCTCTCCCATTCTGTCTTTCTCTCTCTCTCCCATTCTGTCTTTCTCTCTCTCTCCCATTCTGTCTTTCTCTTTCTCTCTCATTCTGTCTTTCTCTCTCCCCCATTCTGTCTTTCTCTTTCTCTCTCATTCTGTCTTTCTCTCTCATTCTGTCTCTCTCTCTCCCATTCTGTCTTTCTCTTTCTCTCTCATTCTGTCTTTCTCTCTCCCCCATTCTGTCTTTCTCTCTCCCCCATTCTGTCTTTCTCTTTCTCTCTCATTCTGTCTTTCTCTTTCATTCTGTCTTTCTCTTTCTCTCTCATTGTCTTTCTCTAACTCCCTTTCTTTCTCTCTCATTCTGTCTTTCTCTCTCTCTCCCATTCTGTCTTTCTCTTTCTTCCCATTCTGTCTTTCTCTCTCTCTCCCATTCTGTCTTTCTCTCTCTCTCCCATTCTGTCTTTCTCTTTCGTTCTGTCTTTCTCTTTCATTCTGTCTTTCTCTTTCATTCTGTCTTTCTCTTTCATTCTGTCTTTCTCTTTCATTCTGTCTTTCTCTTTCATTCTGTCTTTCTCTCTCATTCTGTCTTTCTCTCACTCCCTTTCTTTCTCTCTCATTCTGTCTTTCTCTCTCCCATTCTGTCTTTCTCTTTCTCTCTCATTCTGTCTTTCTCTCCCATTCTGTCTTTCTCTTTCTCTCTCATTCTGTCTTTCTCTTTCATTCTGTCTTTCTCTTTCTCTCTCATTCTGTCTTTCTCTTTCTCTCTCATTCTGTCTTTCTCTTTCTCTCTCATTCTGTCTTTCTCTTTCTCTCTCATTCTGTCTTTCTCTTTCTCTCTCATTCTGTCTTTCTCTTTCTCTCTCATTCTGTCTTTCTCTTTCATTCTGTCTTTCTCTTTCATTCTGTCTTTCTCTCTCATTCTGTCTTTCTCTCACTCCCTTTCTTTCTCTCTCATTCTGTCTTTCTCTCTCCCATTCTGTCTTTCTCTTTCTCTCTCATTCTGTCTTTCTCTCCCATTCTGTCTTTCTCTCCCATTCTGTCTTTCTCTCCCATTCTGTCTTTCTCTTTCTCTCTCATTCTGTCTTTCTCTTTCATTCTGTCTTTCTCTTTCTCTCTCATTCTGTCTTTCTCTTTCTCTCTCATTCTGTCTTTCTCTTTTTCTCCCATTCTGTCTTTCTCTCCCATTCTGTCTTTCTCTTTCTCTCTCATTCTGTCTTTCTCTCACTCCCTTTCTTTCTCTCTCTGTAAAATGTAGAAGTCTGTTACAATATGTTGTTACCTATAAAAACTAGAAGTCCGTATATCTTTAGGGAGTGATATTAGACAAATAGATATCCCTGCAATGTTTAAGTAGCTGACTTCAGGAAGAGGGTGTGGGGTGGGGTGTGTGTATACACACTGTATCAGTGCTCCTCATCCACACAGACTGAGAGCTCTTAGTGTGACTTCCTTCCAGCTCTCAGTACTACTAGATCATTATCAGCCACTACTGATACATAGATTTACATCTGCCCAGATGTCCCCCGTGTTATGAGAGAGTCATCATATGGTACACTCATACCTTACACTTCATCCATGCCGTACACGGTCCGTCTGTGAATTCATTCCCCTGCTGGGTCCGGCTGAAAAGTAACTCCGCCACGGAAATTTAGTTCCCAAGAGAAAGGTTCCTACACACATTGGACAGCTTGAGCCTGACTAACTGATAAGCAGTTACATATTATTTATTATTAGTGTCTGTCTTGTATGATATAAAAGAATGTACTAAGTAAGTGATCTGTGTCATGTAAATTCGTCACTGTAATGATATAGAACTACATAATGCTGGGTGTGAATTATTGTTTACTTGTATTGAAGTATAACAAACACATGAATGAGCCTAGGCTGCAATAATGCACATTGTACCTAATGGATGGCTCTATTTTCTAATACAGAGCAGGAGGAAGATAAAGGCAGGTTGCTGGAAACTTGCCCACAAGTCTTGGGGTTACATTCCCTGGGCATGAGTGACTGAGCCAGTGACATGTTGGCGTTACATTCCCCGGGCATGAGTGACTGAGCCAGTGCCGTGTTGGCGTTACATTCCCCGGGCATAAGTGACTGAGCCTGGGCAGTGTTGGTGTTACATTCCCCGGGCATGAGTGACTGAGCCAGTGCAGTGTTGGCGTTACATTCCCCGGGCATGAGTGACTGAGCCTGGGCAGTGTTGGCATTACATTCCCCGGGCATGAGTGACTGAGCCTGGGCAGTGTTGGCGTTACATTCCCCGGGCATGAGTGACTGAGCCAGTGCAGTGTTGGCGTTACATTCCCCGGGCATGAGTGACTAAGCCAGTGACATGTTGGCGTTACATTCCCCGGGCATGAGTGACTGAGCCAGTGCCGTGTTGGCGTTACATTCCCCGGGCATGAGTGACTGAGCCAGTGCAGTGTTGGCGTTACATTCCCCGGGCATGAGTGACTGAGCATGGGCAGTGTTGGCGTTACATTCCCCGGACATGAGTGACTGAGCCTGGGCAGTGTTGGCGTTACATTCCCCGGGCATGAGTGACTGAGCCAGTGCAGTGTTGGCGTTACATTCCCCGGGCATGAGTGACTTAGCCAGTGCCGTGTTGGCGTTACATTCCCCGGGCATAAGTGACTGAGCCAGTGCCGTGTTGGCGTTACATTCCCTGGGCATGAGTGACTGAGCCTGGGCAGTTTTGGCGTTACATTCCCCGGGCATGAGTGACTGAGCCTGGGCAGTGTTGGCATTACATTCCCCGGGCATGAGTGACTGAGCCAGGGCAGTGTTGGGGTTACATTCCCCGGGCATGAGTGACTGAGCCAGGGCAGTGTTGGTGTTACATTCCCCGGGCATGAGTGACTGAGCCAGGGCAGTGTTGGGGTTACATTCCCTGGGCATGAGTGACTGAGCCAGTGCAGTGTTGGTGTTTCATTCCTCGGGCATGAGTGACTGAGCCAGTGCAGTGTTGGGGTTACATTCCCCGGGCATGAGTGACTGAGCCAGGGCAGTGTTGGCGTTACATTTTCCGGGCATGAAGGACTGAGCCAGTGCAGTGTTGGTGTTTCATTCCTCGGGCATGAGTGACTGAGCCAGGGCAGTGTTGGGGTTACATTCCCCGGGCATGAGTGACTGAGCCAGGGCATTGTTGGCGTTACATTCCCCGGGCATGAGTGACTGAGCCAGTGCCTTGTTGGCGTTCTATTCCCTGGGCATGAGTGACTGAGCCAGTGCAGTGTTGAGGTTACATTCCCCGGGCATGAGTGACTGAACCAGTTGCGGTGTTGGCGTTACATTCCCCGGGCATGAGTGACTGAGCCAGGGCAGTGTTGGGGTTACATTCCCTAGGCATGAGTGACTGAGCCAGTGCAGTGTTGGGGTTACATTCCTTGGGCATGAGTGACTGAGCCAGTGCAGTGTTGGGGTTACATTCCTTGGGCATGAGTGACTGAGCCAGGGCAGTGTTGGGGTTACATTCCCCGGGCACGAGTAACTGAGCCAGGGCAGTGTTGGCATTACATTCCCCGGACATGAGTGACTGAGCCAGGGCAGTGTTGGGGTTACATTCCCTGGGCATGAGTGACTGAGCCAGGGCAGTGTTGGCATTACATTCCCTGGGCATGAGTGACTGAGCCAGGGCAGTGTTGGGGTTACATTCCCTGGGCATGAGTGACCGAGCCAGTGCGGTGTTGGCATTACATTCCCCGGGCATGAGTGACTGAGCCAGGGCAGTGTTGGGGTTACATTCCCAGGGTATAAGTGACTGAGCCAGTGACATGTTGGCGTTACATTCCCCGGGCATGAGTGACTGAGCCAGTGCCGTGTTGGCGTTACATTCCCCGGGCATGAGTGACTGAGCCAGTGCAGTGTTGGCGTTACATTCCCCGGGCATGAGTGACTGAGCCTGGGCAGTGTTGGCGTTACATTCCCCGGGCATGAGTGACCGAGCCAGTACAGTGTTGGCGTTACATTCCCCGGGCATGAGTCACTGAGCCAGTGCAGTGTTGGTGTTACATTCCCCGGGCATGAGTGACCGAGCCAGTACAGTGTTGGCATTACATTCCCCAAGCACGAGTGACCGAGCTAGTGCAGTGTTGGCGTTACATTCCCCGGGCATGAGTGACTGAGCCAGTGCAGTGTTGGCGTTACATTCCCCGGGCATGAGTGAGTGAGCCAGTGACATGTTGGCGTTACATTCCCCGGGCATGATTGACTGAGCCAGTGCCGTGTTGGCGTTACATTCCCTGGGCATGAGTGACTGAGCCTGGGCAGTTTTGGCGTTACATTCCCCGGGCATGAGTGACTGAGCCTGGGCAGTGTTGGCATTACATTCCCCGGGCATGAGTGACTGAGCCAGGGCAGTGTTGGCGTTACATTCCCCGGGCATAAATGACTGAGCCAGTGCAGTGTTGGCGTTACATTCCCCGGGCATGAGTGAGTGAGCCAGTGACATGTTGGCGTTACATTCCCTGGGCATGAGTGACTGAGCCTGGGCAGTGTTGGCGTTACATTCCCCGGGCATGAGTGACTGAGCCAGTGCAGTGTTGGCGTTACATTCCCCGGGCATGAGTGACTGCGCCAGGGCAGTGTTGTGGTTACATTCCCCGGGCATGAGTGACTGAGCCAGGGCAGTGTTGGGGTTACATTCCCCGGGCATGAGTGACTGAGCCAGTGCAGTGTTGGTGTTACATTCCCGGGTTCAACCAAACGTACCTTTGTGTAAGTGATGAGTGAAAGCTGCTGCTGCTAGAACAGCCCTCACTGACAAATATACTTAGCAGAGCATTCTATCTGCGGCTAATGTAGGCCTTTTTTAAGTGACTCTCAAGCAACCAGAAACTACATTTAGCCGGCATCTACCAATCCCTGTCCATCTACTGTGTTACAGTAGTAGCAATGGTTATCAGAAAATCCACATATATCACACAGTGTTGTTTCCTTAATAATCTTTTAATCTCCTTTGAAGGCATATTAGCATATTTGTGATTTCAGTGTTTTCGTAATTAACTAATATCTGGGATGATTATTATTATTAAATCCTGGCAAGATTGAAATCATTTAGGACTTAGCTCCTGCTTCCACCCAGGATCCTCCATGCAGAAGTGCAGTTATGGTTAGGAAAGTGACACAAAAGGCAATTAACCATTTTTTTATTTTGCATTTCAACATAAGCAAAAAAAAAACTTAGAAAAATAACGGAAGCAAAGCCATCCAGCCATGAAGGCGTAAAGCCGCAAATCTGCATCATTCCAGCAAATATTGTATTTGGCTTTTCATATGTATTGTTATTTTTGCCTGGCTCATATCACAATGTAAGATTGCATTGGCCTTCAACATTCAGTTAGATGCAATAACTATTTTATTGTTTTTTTTATTAACCAACAACATCCGTCCTCATTTCCAAGGATAGCGCGCGTTTCACAGTGATCAGGTTTAATCTGAGATTTGCAAATATAAAGTTTAATAAAATGATTTTATAGCTGTAGCATTAATGCCATCTAGTGGCTGTAGTGTAAACTACACAACATTATCAGGTTATATACAGTACACAGCACCCACTTTGTATAGGGTGTCAAATATGGCATTTTCTGTTTATATGTTGTACAACATCGATATAACCCTTGTACGTTAGCCATGCTATCAAAGGGGTTACAAATGGAGCAATGCTATACGTGTCCTGCAAGGTCCTGTTTGTGTGTCTGTGGGCACATACATACACGGACACACACAAATAGGAATAGGCTAGAAGTATGGGGTCATAAAAATTCTGTTTTCTTGATGGCGATTTACTCCTTGCGCACTGTTATAGAATGCAAATACATTTGCGTCTTTATATGTGCATTCATACATATATGTGTGTGTATGGGATTTCCCCCACAATCTATATTTATATATATTAGTATTAAATATTCTAGTCTTAGCAGCCAAAGCTTTCATTTTAAAACTGGTCCTGCCTGTAAGCTGTGTGAGAGGACAACAAGTACTTCTGATTCGGGTATTAACATATGGAGTCTAGAATACTGTTAATTCATTACATCATGCTGCCTATTAAATTAAAAAAAGTATAAGATGGAGTTTAGTATAGTCTTTTATATATATACTGCTGCTCAAAATTGATTCAATGGTGCTTTAAACTAGGCAGACACAGCAAAAATTCACATTGAAGCAAAGCTTTCTGGGAAATTGGCTACCACCATATTAAATCCTGGCACAGTTTTAGCCAAATAAGAGCTCCCAGGTTGGGGTGAAGCCATAGTGTTGGTCTCGCTTTACAGTTCTGTACAATGGACCGACAAGAAGGGAAATGTTACGAACTCGGAAGACAAGGTGGAATTTCCATTAAACTGTAATAATACCTGGGAGGTACACTCATAGGAAGAATACAAAGTTATAAAGCAACTTAAAGGAGAGGAGTTCTGCGGAGATACCAGGGAAGAGTGTTTTGATGTACAAATATAGAGTGTGAGATGTTAAAATGCGTTGGTGTCTCTGGGCCTAGCCAAACAACGAGCCGAGTATTTGTAAGATGTATAAATACATGATGGTGTCTTCTTCTGGGCCGTTGGCTTTCTGGTTGTATTGTGACTCAATGGTCTACTGGATATGGAGTCACTGTATCCTGTATTAAAATGACCTACGTTGTTTCATAGGATCGGGTACATTGCTCTGTGCGTAACTAATAACCAGCTATAGGATCCTTTCTTATAAGCGTAATCCAAGGAGAACAGCTGCAGATTGTCACCTAGAGTAGCCACCAACCGTATACATGTAAGTATAATAATTTAAAACAGTAGGTGCTATTTATTATTATCAGCCGCTTGGGCAACCCATTCCTTGGACATATGCAACACATTATGTATTTTGTTCACCGCCAATAGAGATCTACTCCTTATGGAAGCAAAGATAATGATGCCGATTTTTCGACCACCCCAATGACTAGTACGCCATCCAGTAGCCATTGGCAGGACATGCATGACATGTACTACAAGGACACAAACCCCCAGGCATTCACAGATAAGGCACAATCACAGGAGGATGGTGGGGTTCCTGGTAATCCTCCTTGCACAGTCCTAGTTGGGAATTGATTGCTCCCACACGACATCTCCTGCAATATATGTAGCTTTGACGTTCAGATTGTCATCTAATATCAAAAAATCTGGAATACAAGAGAACATTTTTTTTTCAAAAAGTGGAGAGAGACAAAAAAAACATTATTATTAATATAGAAATTGAAAGCAGCCATACTTTATTTGGTTTACAGGGGTTCAGATCATTATTGTGGCATGTATTTGAAGTCTCCCTTAGCACTTATTATTTTTTTGGTAAGAGTATAATGATTTTGGACCAGGATTTTTATTTTTATGTAAAATACAATGCAATATTTTAAAACATTCTACTACAATTTAAATGCATGATGGTGTATTTTCCTGTGTAACAATAAATAAGTATTTTAGGTCAATCTATATTGATCTTTTCTTCAAAATGCAATGCGGTTTGCTACTGTTGCCCTTTAAATCCCAGGCTCTATAAGAACACTCTCACGGTATGCTTACTGTACCTGCATCTGCCCCAAAATCCAGGGTTCCCTTGCGGTGCTGCAGGCCAAGGACTTGTGCTGGATGTAAAGACGCGGCTTCGAGAGCTTCTTCTACTGTGCATCCTGGAAAGAGAGAGAGATGGAGACCTATTAGTTACCCTAGAGAGATGCACCATTGTATAGAAAGCAATCACAGAGAGGGACTTTTGTACCACAGAGAAACACCATCAAACGCCTGTGGGCTTCTTAAAGGGCCATTTACCTCACTGTAAGTGCTCTTCATGGTGTGAAAGAGAACAAGATTGTATGTTAAAATTATAATTTTTTTTTTTTTTTTTTTAATTGTACTAATAATACCTAAAAAAAAAGAAACATATTTAGGTGATTTCAGCATTCCTTTCTCTGCACAGATGAATCTGTGAAGGGTTGACTCCTTTTTCCGCCCTTATACTCACTACACAGAGCTGCAGCTGTGGGTCTGTCTGGGGGCAGTCAGTGCCACATGCAAACAGATTTAGTTAACGCACGTATTTCAACATAATTTTAGGAGCTTTTTACAGTGGTGTGGTCCAAATTGTACTAAATTAAGTGGCCCTTTAACCAAGAAGAATTTAATTTTCTTATGGAATGAACTGCATAGTGGTTTTAAACTTTATTATTTCAATAAAAGATCCAGCATTCATAAATTATAAAATTAGTAAAGTTCTATGGTAACAAATGTAGCAATTTCCAGTCAGAGTTCTCTCAAAAAGTATCCTTTTAAAAAAAAAAAAAAATCACACAAAGTTTAAAAAGATAATAATAATAATAATAATAATAATAAGCCCGTTAAGTGCAAATGTTGACTGTAAGGATTTTAAAATTTAGTTGAAGAAACTGAATATTTTTGGGAAAATGGAAACTTGGGAGTCATAGAATGATTTCTTTTAATGCATGTAATGACCATTTTCTATATTAGTAGATATAAAGATTGATATCAACCTCTGTAGTGGTAAAATGAATGAGAAAAACCCTATTAGACCTATTAGTTATGAATTAATACTATTTTTGTACTTTACCACTGGCTCACTAACTTTTGCCATGATGACCTCTCTCCCGCCTCCCATTTTTTTACAGCTTGCTTTTCGAATACCTCATACAGTGAATCTCCATATTGCATCTTCAAATGCAAGCTCTGCACATCCAGGATATCTCTATTTGCTCACATGGTCATGTGTTGAAGCTTTTAGTGCATGAGCCACCAGCACATGAATGCAAAGAAAAATAGGAAGCTGTGGACCATGCTGTATTTGCATTAGAAACTGCAACATGAAGTATCACAGGAAATTGACTGTTTACTGCCCATGTACTTCACACAATTAGGAGAGAGGGCAGCAGGTTATTGAGATTTTAGGATTCAACTACTTCTATTATAATGTGACTTTCATCAGTGGAAATGTTAGGACTCTTCAAGGTTGCTCCGTATTGAAAACACACATAAACCAACATGGCAGCTGCAATAAGTTAATAAAAAAACAATTACACCATCTGTATGTTCAAAAGAGCATAATGCAAATATGAGGCTCCAGTGTCAATTTAATCTTTGCTAAAAAAAACATTTGTGTTTCCAAGTCAATATATTTGGCCAGTATGATAGGTTTCGAAGTCTTCTGGGATGGCACCAGAGTAACTGTCCAATGTGAAACATTTTGATTTATGTATAGACCGTTTCACTTTTTCTCTCCTTGGATTTTAATGGCAGATACCAAAATACACGAAGAAGTAGAGGATCATTAAATGATGTAAATGGACAACAAGCATGACTAGTCCTATCAAGGTAATAGGAAATGGAAAACCTTCAATGGAGAAGGAATCATGGCCCCCGGAGGTTATCAGAATAATATATGGAGAGCTCACCTGTGGCCTCATGAAAGTGCCGCACACACATATCCATCGTAGCAATGCTGCCGGCCAACGTATGTGTTCCTGAAAAGAGCAATGGCATGCTGGGTATTACAAACATATGTGGAGTAGAGAGTATCAGAAATGCACAATATATTACTTTCTGCTGAATCAATAACAAACACCCAATCACATATATAGTTGTGAGCATGCGTGCCTTTGGAAATTTTGCGAGGGTCACAGTTGCTGGCAAGGAGCGCCTTTGGCGCTCCTTGCCAGCAACTGTGACCCTCGCAAAATTTACGTCGTTATGCAAGGAAAATACGAGACACGTTATGACCTCGCAAAAAAACGGCTGCAACACGCGCACATGAAAAATACAACAAATACACACAACAAATACATAAAAAGCTTACTTACAGGAAGAGGGAGCATCCAGGACCTCGAAAACTAAAGTTACACCTCAATTTAAAAGAGTTTAGACACTAAAAAGCGAGAGAAAAAATGGCCGCCAAAAAAAAACGAAAACGAGGCTACAGCAGTCTAAAGACGCAAAACACCACCAAACACCTACGTATTTGCCAAAAAACAACAACGCAACAAGGACGCAACCCCAAACACATTACAAACACAAGAAATACAAACAACAAACACATAAAAAGGTTACTCACAGCAAGGGGGGGCACCCAGGACCTCTGCAAGTGAAGTTACACCTTCATTTAACCACAAATTTCGGAGTTTAGAGACCCGAAAATCCCCTAAGCGAGAGAAAAAATGGCCGCCGAACAAAACGAAAACGAGGCTAAAGGTCCCTAAACACCACCATAAACACGCAAAACACCACGAAACAGCTACGGATATTGCGAAAAAGTCGCACAAAATAGAAAATGAAGGGCGCTAAATCAGCCACATTATATACAAACACCATTAGCTCCCTTACAATTTCATTGCTGTCATTTTTTGACGGGCAATATTCTAGTGTATCTATAAGCTTTAGTTTCAGTTTGAAGAAAGCAGAATGTCTTGTTGTTAGTACAGATAATGCTGAAAACTTAGAATATTACGGATAATTACAACACATGTACTGTACAGCCGGCAGTCTAGAAGACGATTTCTAGAATAACTTCAAACCATACAAAAAATATTATTGTGGCTGTGAACAGTGATTGAAATACAATCCACCGTGTATACAGCAAGGGAAGGTACACCTGGATGTCTCGGGCAGACCAGGAGAATGGTTTTCCCACACAATTACTGAATAAAAAGTGTTTCCACTGCTGCTAAGAATTCTGGGTAGTGGCATGCAAAGCGTGCAGATTACTAGTGGCCACTCCTCTTGAAACATACTCTATTTGGCCAAAACACGCTGAGGAAATACCAGAGTGATGTCACACAAAGGCAAGCCCAGTTTCTTTGTACACCAGCTCTGGAACCCAGGAGCTCTATCATGTTACGATGACCAACATGGTATTTATGACTGTAAACAGAACAAGGAATGTTAATAAGTGACCGACTGATTTTTCTGCATTATTTGAGCCCCCCGCCCCTTCTTTCCTTATAACATTTTCTTTGAGCTGCTTCTTTCAGGCCTTTGATAAAGCATCTTGTGAAGAGGAAATTGGATATGCCCAGTTGGTAGATAAAGTGAATCAGTAATGCTATATAGAATCCTACTGTGAATGTAAGTGCAAATTAATATACATTATAAGCTTAGATGTAGTATTGTTTTTATTTATTTTTTAAGTTAAAAAGAAAGCCATATTGAAGAAAGCACTGCCACAGAGTAAAACTCTTAAGGACGCTCATCAGTGCCCCTACATGTGTATGTATGAGAGTAAATAGGTAATTTGCTACACGAGTATATTGAATGTTTAGTGCAAAACATTAACTATTCAGTGTCCCTTTAACTTAATCCAGATGTCAAACTGAGGAACAAAGATGCACATTTTACTTTGCATGCCTTGGGCAAGTGGTTATCTAGAAACTGCCTTGTGTCAGTCCATTCATTTGGGCAAATGGAGTAGGAGTAATGCCTTTTAAACAAAAAACATATACACGCAGTCGCCATTTTATTGGGTACACCTGTATGATAATGCAAATACCTAATGAGCCAATCATATGGAAGCAACTCAATGTGTAAAACCCTGCAGACATGGTCAAGAGGTTTAGTTGTTGTTCAGACCAAAAATCAGAATGGGGAAGAAATGTGATTGAGGCGACTTTGACCATGGAATGATTTTTGGTGCCAGACAGGCTGGTTTGAAATTCTCCAAAACTGCTGATCTCTTGGGATTTCCAACCACAACAGAGAATGGTGTGAAAAACAAAAAAACATCCAGTGAGCAGCAGTTGGCAAAAATGCCTTGTTCACAGAATGGTTAGAACAGAATGACCAGATTGGTTCAAGCTGACAATTTCTCAACAGTGGTATGCAAAGGGAATGCACACCCTTGAAGTGGATGAGCTACAGAAGCGACCTCAACTGGTTCCATTCCTGCCAACTAAGAACAGGAAATGGAGGCTACAGTGGGCACAGGCTCAAAACTGGACAACTGTAGACTGGAAAAACCTTGCCTGATCTGAGGAATCTAAATTTCCGCTGTGACATGCAGATGGTAGGGTTGGAATTTGGCATCAACAACGTGAATCCATGGATCCATCCTGCCTCGTGTCCGTGGTTTAGGCTGGTGGTGTGGGGAATGTTTTCCTGGCAAACATTAGGTCCCTTAATACAAACTGAGCATTGTGTAAATGCCACAGCCTATTTCAGTATTGTTGCTGACCATGTCCATCAATTTACGGCACAGTTGGACCATTTTCTAGTGGCTACTTCAAGCAAGATAAAGCATCATGTCACAAAGCAAACATTATCTCAAGCTGGTTCCACAAACATAACAGAGAGTTAAGTGTATTCCAATGTCCGTGGAATGGGAGATTTATGAAGTGCATGTGAATCTACAGGAAATATGTGATGCTATCATGTCAACATGGGTGTCCTACCCAGTAATAGAAAGGAGTACCTAATAAAATGGAAATCATGTGTGAATCAGGCAACGGAAAGAGATGAAGGAATATGGACTGGATGTATATCGGAGAATCGCATGGTTGGGGACTTAAAAAGGATGGGGAATCTTGGAGATATCTGTATATTTCAGAAATAGGAGAGTTGCTCCAATTAGCAATATTGGGCTGGAGAGAGTGACGTGAGATAATGGTATGATCAGTGAAAGTGTTCACCATCGAAAATATTGAAAGAGCAACAAGAAGCACAGTGTGTATGCACAGGTAAAGGCTGCAGAGATGAGGGAAAAAAGTGTAAGGAAATGGTTACTATAAATTGCTGGCCAGGTTTTTTTTTTTCTTCTTCTCTATCTATCTATCTATCTATCTATCTATCTATCTATCTATCTATCTATCTATCTATCTATCTATCTATCTATCTATATATATATATCTATCTATATTCCACCTTTTAATGTGACCTATAAACTGTACAACTCAATTGAAAAACAAACTGAAATCTTTTAGGTGGAGGGAAAAAAAAATTAATGTGGTTGCATAAGTCTGCACACCCTCTTATAACTGGGGATGTAGCTGTGTTCAGAATTAAGCAATCACATTCCAAATCGTGTTAAATAGGAGTCAGCATACACCTGCCATCATTTAAAGTGCCTCTGATAAACCCCAAATAAAGTTCAGCTGCTCTAGTTGGTCTTTCCTGAAATGTTCTTAGTCGCATCCCACAGCAAAAGCCATGGTCCACAGAGAGCTTCCAAAGCATCAGAGGGATCTCATTGTTAAAAGGTATCAGTCAGGAGAAGGGTACAAAAGAATTTCCAAGGCATTAGATATACCATGGAACACAGTGAAGACAGTCATCATCAAGTGGAGAAAATATGGCACAACAGTGACATTACCAAGAACTGGAGCTCACTCCAAAATTGATGAAAAGACGAGAAGAAAACTGGTCTGGGAGGCTACCAAGAGGCCCACAGCAACATTAAAGGAGCTGTAGGAATATCTGGCAAGTGCTGGCTGTGTGGTACATGTGACAACAATCTCCCGTATTCTTCATATGTCTGGGCTATCGGGTAGAGTGGCAAGACGAAAGCCTTTTCTTACGAAGAAAAACATCCAAGCCAGGCTACATTTTGTAAAAACACATCTGAAGTCTCCCAAAAGCATGTGGGAAAAGGTGTTATGGTCTGATGAAACCAAGGTTGAAATTTTTGGCCATAATTCCAAAAGATATGTTTGGCGCAAAAACAACACTGCACATCACCAAAAGAACACCATACCCACAGTGAAGCATGGTGGTGGCAGCATCATGATTTGAGGCTGTTTTTCTTCAGCTGGAACTGGGGCCTTAGTTAAGATAGAGGGAATTATGAACAGTTCCAAATACCAGTCAATATTGGCACAAAACCTTCAGGCTTCTGCTAGAAAGCTGAACATGAAGAGGAACTCCATCTTTCAGCATGACAACGACCCAAAGCATACATCCAAATCAACAAAGGAATGGCTTCACCAGAAGAAGATTAAAGTTTTGGAATGGCCCAGCCAGAGGCCAGACCTGAATCCGATTGAAAATCTGTGGGGTGATCTGAAGAGGGCTGTGCACAGGAGATGCCCTCGCAATCTGACAGATTTGGAGTGTTTTTGCAATGAAGAGTGGGAAAATCTTGTCAAGTCAAAATGTGCCATGCTGATAGACTCATACCCAAAAAGACTGAGTGCTGTAATAAAATCAAAAAGGCCTTCAACAAAGTATTAGTTAAAGGGTGTGCATACTTATGCAACCATATTATTTTATTTTTATAATTTTTTCTTCCCTCTACCTAAAAGATTTCAGTTTGTTTTTCAATTGAGTTGTACAGTTTATAGGTCACATTAAAAGGTGGAAAAAGTTCTGAAATGATTTATCTTTGTCTCATTTTTTTACAGCACAGAAACCTGACATTTTAACAGGGGTGTGTAGACTTTTTATATCCACTGTATATATACGTATACAGAATGTAAATGCAAAAAAAAAAAAAAAAAGCTGCTCAAAGTTTTCCTAATGACATATTGATTCTGAACATCTTTGTTGTTCAAGACCAGGTTGTTTGCAGTATTATTAAGGCCGTGGAATCTTGGACTTGTTTCTGCTACAATAAATGTATTATGTTTAGTCACAAGTTCGGCCTAAGTCCATCTCAGTGACTCACACATACTGCTCTCACCTTTCTAGTGTGCGATACAGTAGCGAGACCTGGCACAGTTATGTACCCTGGGAACGATTCACTGCTTACCTGCCACATATGCATTGAGACCTTCTATAAGAATCTCCTGCTGTCCCAGTGTGTGCTTCCCAGGACCCAGGCCCATTGCTGTGATGGCATCCGTGACAAGCACTAAACCTGTGAACACACAACAAAATCCAATGAGATATATATGTACAGTCCAATGGTCTTCCACCTTTACTTCATTTAGGAGCCCCTTTAGTCTACGGTGAAAATCTGCAAATCTCAACCTGTTCTTCCCAAATAGAAGAGTTAATGCTGGAGGATAAAATGGCACAGTCGCTGTGGCTGAATATCATAGCTTGGTTCTGTCTGTCTGTTTGGGTGTGTGTGTGTCAGATTGCAGATAACCCTATGACATGTAGTGAAGTTAACTAAAAAGTAATTGATCATAAACAAAATTTGCATTTGAGATCATTTGCACTTGTGCTAATAAGTCTTTGCATTCTTATTTACTCGGATAATAAATAGACAACATTATATGGCTCTAGCAACTACCTATTTGTGATTTTGAATACAATACATAATGCTACTGATTACCCGTGTGGACATATCAAGAATACATTACATTATTTAGTTCTATAGAGTGCAGGCACACACTCATTTTGGATACATTACAGCTCTTGACACCTACATCCACCTCAAACAATTTTAGATTCTCATTACCATGTATGCTAGGAAGCAGATCCATGTATCCACCATCCTCTCTGTAGAATAGAATTCATATTTTCCCTAATTCTGCTACCATTCAGTTCAACAGGATAACATTTGGCTTGGTTATTGAATGTGGCATTAGTAGGCTAACCTCGTCTCAGTGCAGTGCTGTGTAAGCTGATCATGCTTTCTGAAGTGGAGCACACTTACCCTTTGGGTGGGCCCTGTGGGCGATCCTTAGTGCTGCAGGGTTAGTATGTATTCCATCTGCAATCATCCCATAATACACGGTCCTATCTGCTGGAATTCGATCACTTGTTAGTAATCCCACAATCCCAGGGTCACGGTGGTGAAACTGCAAAGCAGACGGGCAAATGTTAGCACATGAATACACACTGGGCTATATTTTACAAAAGATAAATAAGGTCTGTCGTAAGGAGGCAGAAAATCAGTAAGGCCGCCAGCACAAGTGTTCTCCTCTTGCATCAGTTTACCCCATTCCTCGCTCATTTAAAAAGGTATCCATATGGCCTCATCCTAAACTCAATATCTTCTAATCTTTTCCATTTCCTTATTTTCACATCTTTCACTCATCTCTTTTCCCCCCTTCCTTTTCACTCTAGCCATCTTTTCTTCTCTCTCAAGAAAATCTCCTTCCCTGCCTCTCTTGCATGCCCCTTTGCGGCTCTCTCCTGCTTTTCCAAATCTTCAGCACTTTGACTTAACCTGTGTCCCATCTCTCCATCTCCCTACTTCATCTCAAGCAGCACTTCCTTCAGGATGCTTTTGAAAATACCTTAGTACAGGTCAATCCAGCCCCATGGTTTAAATTAGGTATATGCCTATGTCATATCTCTAGTCATGTGGAAGGAGAAAAGCTCATACAGGAACTAGATGCTAAAAAAATGTAAAACATTTTAACAAATCTTCATTATGGTTTGTACTTTTTGTGTATATAAAAGAAGACCGAGCAGTGCACCTATATTGTCCAAGTATAGATACATTTACTTGTATGCACACTTACCGGTAGCATGGCATTGAATAGGTGAGTGATAAAGGAAGCTCCGTGAGTGACTGCCTCCTCAGCCTGGTATAGGTTAGCCACCGAGTGACCTGTAGACGAACGGCAAGAAGAATATTTCTTGAGTGTAATTCTTAGTGAGTAAGCAGTTTTATCCACTTCTGGATCTCTACCTTGTCATGGTGAAGGAGCTTGTGTACCTCAGTGAAGCTGTGAGCTGTACCATCTAGGGTCACCCAAGATGGACAGGTCATAGCAGAAAGGTCAGCAAAAATGTGTGGTCCACTGGAGAAGGAACTGGCAACCCACTTCAGTATCTTTGCCAAGAAAACCTTATGGATCAGCACAAGCAGAGACATAATTGTGCCTGGCATGCTACAGTCCATAAGGTCACTGAGAGTCGGACATGACTAAACAACAACAAAGCAGTCTTATAGCGGACTGAATAAAAAGGCTAATCAACATTAGACCGAAAACAAACAATACGTCCACATACTCACTTAAACCTCCCTCCCAATTTAGTCTCTCCTATTGTCCACTAATTAACCAATGCACCAGACTCAGGATGCGGATATCAGCATGGGGGGGGGGGGCTTGGGATTCCCAGGTGTGGTTGTGGTGCCAGCAAGTCTCATCCCTTATGTTAATTTCCCCAGGTATGTGCACATAGGCACGTCTCCCACCTAGGGTGTAAGCAAGGTAAAAAGCTTGGCTTGGCTGGATCCTAGGTACAGAGGTAGGGTACCATGTACATTGTCACATGCACAGAAGTATGGGTAAAAAGTGGTTATATTTACAAAAATTTTATATCCATCACCACTGCATAACTCTACATCTTCTTACCAAGAGAGACACATATCCCGCGCCGTACAAGCTCCTTTACGACCTCTTTACTTTTACACATCTCAGGGGCTAATGTCACAATGTTGACTCCCTCTAATGTCCCATATGTGGCCAAGAGTTCAGAGAATCCACTCTCACCAAAGGTGCGTAGATACTGCTCGGGGTGAGCACCTTTCTTCTCATGGCTTATGTATGGACCTTCCAGATGGACACCTGTCATGGTTACAGAGGCAATGAATTAGCAGATGTGCTTGAGACATCCTGAGGATGAAATATACATGAGCTCTTTATAAAGAAAGAACACCTTCTAATTAAATAATCTTAAAAAATATAGAACAATATGGAGATTAAAAAGGAAGCTATAGTGGTTTCTGTACCTTATAACCTCCCGTATGAATAGGAAGCTGCTAGCTGTACCATGTGCATTAAAATATGCACCATGGAAATTCACAGCTTATGGCCACCACCTCACATAGTAGTATGATGTGGAGGATGGGATTGGTTAGAGAGCCCAACATGGCAGCCACTAAGAGTTGAACAGATGTCAATTTAAAAAAATATATAATAATTCACAAGTTTATATAATTTGGCTAGTAGTGATTTAGACACTAGAATCCAGGTACATTTTTGAAAGGTCATGGATGATTTTAACACTACCTTGTCCCTTTAAATGGTCATTGTAAGTGGCAGGTAAAGAGCTGCCAGTACCTAGTCCGCTACAAATTAAAGACAAAAACAATGTAAAATGGTTTCTAAAACGAATGATATCAGGTAGGGTCCAGGCTACATATCACTAAGGTAGGGAGAGATAGGTCACCACTGCTAAATAATTAAACAACTGCCAATTGTTTAATGGCTTCCAGACAGACAACTAGTCATGAGACGGCAAGGAGGTGGAGATACATCCATCACCTATTTTATTTACAGATGGCTATAATGTTGGCACCATATTTTTGAACCATCATGTTGTAAACTAGATAATCCCAGTTCTTTGCCTGGCTCTTACATGGGGCCTTTAATAATAATGATCACCATTGAATAAAAGCAAAAGGAGGATCTCTTCCTCTAGAGAACGGCTTTTATTTGCATGAAAGGTGTATTAAACTAATAAAGCATTTTTAAAGAAGAAAATCTAATGATTGTACCCGTTTATCAAATGAACAGCCATTAGCAATGATACACAGAAGAGACACTAGAGATCTTTACCCAACACTCCTGCACCTTCTGGACCACCATCCTTCACAGATATCTGAGGAAGGACCTGTCAATGAAAATAATATTTTGTCTTATTTTTTGGGGATAAAACTATATATACACCACTTGTACGACCAGACGGTTCCACCATCCTTTCTGTAAAGTGGTAGTTTCTTAGATTACCCCTAAATCTTCCATGTACAAACATCAAGACATGACCTCTTGTCCGATTCCTCTTTTTCTTCCCTTGTGAACTTCATTAAATCCTTTAATATTTTTAAAAGATTCTCTCACATCACCCTCTTTCTTTTCTGCTCTAAACGATAAATATAAATGTCATCAAGTCTTTCCTTATAAGTTTGTATAATGTGTGTAATACCTCTTCTATCTGTTTATCTGGTTTCAAGGTTATTTCCTACTTTGGAAGACAGATAAACAAATTGTGTGGGTGTCCTAATAGACCGTATTGGAACGCCCCAAAGCTACATATATTCGTAATCGGTAATACAAAAAGGTCCGCTTTTATTTTTTAACTTTCTAAAACAGTTTGCAAGTTATCTTTTCTAGTTCTTAAGAAAACATTTTAAATATGTATTGTAAATAACAGTGCACTTTAAAGGGAAACAACAGTGGCAAAGTCATGGTCCTTTACAAGTATATGTTGCATCCAAAATAAAGAAAGGAAACCCTACTAGCCCAGATATATAAAAAGGTATGAAGTATTAATATATTTTTTTTATGATTTGAGTCTACTTCCCTCTAGGAGGATGCTATATTAATACCTCTTCCTCCTAACAGATCTCAGACTGTGTAACTGAAGGAATGTAAGCATGTCTATTGTGCTAAGGATTTTAAGCCAGTTTGCTGGAAAAGACAACTAGATGTGCCTCTTGGTTCTTTTTTGTTGTTGGGTCGTTTAGTTGTGTCCGACTCTCCATGATCCTATGGACCACAGCTCGCCAATAATCTTATCTTCTGGTGCCATATTGTTATACCTCTGGTCGTGCTTATCCATAAGGTTATGCTGGCAAAGATACTGGAGTGGGTTGCCATATCCTTCTCCAGTGCACCACGATCTGTCTGACCTCTCTGCTATGACCTGCCCATCTTGGGTGAACCTACATGGTATAGCTTGCAGCTTCATTTAGGTACACAAGCTCTTCACCACAACAATGTAGCGATCAAGAGGGGGGTTTTGGTTTTCATCTACCTTCAAATCTAATTTTCCATTATATTGTATGAGGGTGGTGGGTAATAAGCTGTAAATCTCCATATTGCAGCTTTGAATAAAGTCACAGTACAACCAGTGGCTTCCTACTGGTGGTTCACATGGTCATGTGTGTAGCTTCTAGTGCTGGAGCCAGCACCACATGACCAAAACATACCAATAAAAAGTGGCTGGCTGTGATTGCATAAAAAGATAAGATATGGAGATTTACCGTTTACTGTCTGCCCATCACCCACAGTGACATGCTCTGAGGGATGAAATAGGTAAATTAGAGAAAAATATATATATTATTCATAACTGTTATATAACTGGGCTAAAAGTGCTTGTTATATGTTACTTACATGTTTAAAGAGGCCATGGATTACTTTACCACTACATGGTCATTTTAAATTATATTTGTCTGCTTACTGGTTAGATTAAATGGCTGCTTTCATGTGCATACAAATAGCTAAACATTAGTTAGGGTCAAATAAAAAAAATTAAAAAAAAAACAAAAAAAAACACTTTATTAAAATGTATATGCAAGTGAGGTGGGTTAGGAATGCATCCTGTAGAATGCATCATAACCCACCTAACAAAAATGTTTGCATAAAAAATGCAAACCTTTTTTGCAGAAAAGAAAAAAAAATGTGCTGGGGGTGATGTAGACACCCCGCAGCAACTGAGATTTGCATATTGGATATCTGATTTTTAATGAGATATCCAATATGCAGCACATGCGCATGCCGATTGGCTAAAGGAAAGGAAAATGTCTGAAATCATGTGACTTGCCACAGTAGGGCAGACTTCAGGTGCTAACTCAGCATGTCTGCACAATCCCCAGGCAAAAAAAGAAACATTGTATAAGTTATGCTAATATTCCCTGGGAATTTCAGGGCGTGTCAACATTGAGAGAAAACAGTTTGCAAAAGCAAGAAATTCAGCAAACTTCAGGCTAACGGTTTAACGGTTTAAATTCCAGACACTGTAAATTCTCCTCTATTAGATGCATTAATAACCCAGCTCACTTTCATATACCTTTAAATATTTCCTGTGCATTTAAACCATGAATTACTATTTTTGTAATCATGCCCCCAGGCAGGATGGTGCTCTGTACCCGAATGACGTATTGTCTCTGGAGAAGGAGCCACCTACAGAGGAATTCTCTCTAGACAGGCATACTGTATTTGCATAGTAGGAAGTGACTAGAAAAATTGTATTTGTGTACATTGCTGGCAGCTCGTGCTATACTACTGCCTGCTACTAATTTGTGTTTTACAAAGTGGTCTCAAAAGGTTTTCAGTTTGTTATTTCCTCCTGGCCCAACACACCATTCAGAGAGAGTGGACAGATCTGGAGCTTATACAATCTGGGACATGATTCAAAAAAAAGAAAAAAAAAAAAAAAAAAGTAATTATTTAAATGGCCGGTAAAATATATATAGATTTTTTTTTTTTAACAAGCCCTTCTTAGTTAGCTATCCTTTAGAAGACCACTAAAGGGGACCTTTAAGTATACCAGTTCCAAGGACATACAGCCACTCCATAAAAACAGCACTCTTATAGACATTGCGATCTGAAGTTCAGCAGTTATATGACCATACCTTGTGATACACCGATGCTGGAGATGTCACAAGGGTTGGACAGAAGGAGGTCACTCCATGGGATAGAACATTTCGACCAACCAGAGAAATACCCTTTTTTACTTCATCTGTTGCCTGGGAAAAATCTACACCAAAACCACCTGAAGCAAAGAAAAATATTGATAGATGTCTTAGGTCTACTGGAAAAGATCTCTAACATTTGTTGAGAGAGTGACCAAAGGAGCAGCAGAGAGGATCACTTCTAAATGTATATATAAAAAGATCCAAGAGAACACTGTGTGTGGACATCAAATGGGAACTCTAGAAGAGCAAAAGGACGATTCTCTATGTGTCTTATAACCACGTATAGAGAGAACCCAAGGGATGTCTTCTACATTTGTGTGTGGACATCTAACAGAACATATTTTACCTCGGTAATTAAGGAAGATAAGAACTCGCTATGTACCTGTGTGTAGATAGCTTAGAAGACCTTTCCTAACCTTGCAAATAACATCCAGAGAATGGTGTGTGTACAACAGATGGGGGCTCTTCCCAATCTGTGGGTGGGTCTATAATCGGGCTCTTCTATCTACGACAGAGAAGAAAGAGAGGAAGAGAGTTGTATATAGAAAGAACTAACAAGACCACTTCTACTAGTAAGAATCGCAAAGCATAAGAACCCAACTTGGTTTTTATGATATGTATTCTGGACTTTATTTTAACCTAATTGCTTAAAATCTGACACTTTCTGTGGTTTCCTATAATATTTCTACAAATACATCTTAATAGAGCTTGAAAGCGTTTTTTTTCATGTATTTAAATAACTTACACAAAGTGGGGATGGGATCTGCTCAACCTTCATTCTGCCCATCACTGACTTGAAAACTATCCTTGTGTGTAAAGGACCACTGCATTGTGGGAAATCTAATGATGCTCGTCAAGTATAATAATAATTTTTCGAGAAAATGTTAGCATTTGTAGACTGTCTTATATATATTTAGAAAATGATCACTTCTCTGGCTTAGCACTTCCCCCAAGCTTGGAGCCTGAGGAGTGTCATTATCTATCAATGGATGAAGGAGATGGGGGGGGGGGGGGGCAGGGAAGATTGATGGGGTGGGCCTTTGTATTTTGGAAAATCTTAAGATGCTTGTGAAGAGTATAATAAACTAGTTACATTAGCAACTGTATATGCTGTGAGCATAAAATCATTTTTAGAGAACAAATGTGCATTTTAGCTGACCGTGCTTATGCTTGAAGGAAGGTGAAGGTGTCTTTAACGTTTCTATTGGGATGGAGCCTGAGGTTTGTGATCTACTAATTATTATCTATATATTAATAGAGGAATGTGGGAGAGATAAATGAATGGGATTTGCATACTCGTAAAGTTGATTCAGATAAGCATTCACTATATTCTCCCTACACACTCAGTAGAAGGCGGTCAAAGGAAACCTGCAAGGCCTTCTTTTAAGATATTACTATAAACTCATATCAAATTACATTTTCAGAAGCTTAGCAGACAATCAAGTTCATCTATATAGAACTAACACATTGGAAGGGAATACAAGCAAATATATATATTTTTGTATATTGTATTGGAATTCTATTTGTATGTGTATGTCTCTTTCTCTCTTACCATTGATCTGGGCGTCAATAAAACCTGGTGCAAGGATTCTCCCCTGACAATCCACCTGGATATCAGCCGACCCTTTCTCATCAAAGAATAATTTCTCAGGATTTAAGATCTTCCCTTGTCGTACCCACAAATCCTCCCTACAGAAGGGACAGAAATATTGCAAAAGTGAAATACCCTAAAAGTTAAATAAATACTGTTTTGGCAAATATGGTCTAACACGGATCCCAAAACTATTATTGCCACCAGAACCCACTGTCCTATCCCTTATGTATCTCATTATTACAATTCATTCATAGCTTGGCAACCAGTGTATACGGACATAATGATGTATCATTCCTATTTCCACTATATATGGCATCCACAGTCACCGCACTACCCGGCCACTGCAGTTGTTTTAAGAACTTGAGACGAAGGGCTACCATTGATTATCTACTCATTACCATGGCAGATATTTTGGGCAGGATTTCCATAGAGTAGGGACTGCAAAAAAAAAGTCCTGAAGGCGATTGTGAGAGGTGGTGATAATAGGAGAAGACGGTCATTAGCAGAACTAAGAGGTTGGTTGGGGAGTATTTTGAGACGAGGGAAGAGATAATAAGGGCCGATATGATGAGAGAATAAATGAGAATTTTAGCTGTGTCTTGTGTAAGATAGTGACGTATTTTGGATTTATTTTTTTAGGTGAAAAAGACAAGATTTTGTTATTGATTTTATGTGAGGAATGAAATAAGAGGGCACAGTCCAGCAGAACCCCAAGACAATGAGCCTGGGAGGTGGGAACGATTATGACCTTGTCAAAAGTGAGAGATATTTAAGGAGTGAAAGCTGGAGTAGAGGGTCGGAAGATTAGGAGATCAGGCTTTGACATGTTGAGTTTAAGCTGATGGGTGGACATCCAGGAGGATACGCTTGAGAGGCCGTTGGCAACTTGTGCTAGAAGAGAGGGGGATATTTTGGCTGCTTAGGGGTAGATTTGAGTGTCACCTGCATACAGATTATACTAAAATATATCTTTAGAATACCAAGGAAGGATGTATATATGGAGAAGAGGAGGGGGCATAGGACTGAACCTTGGGGTATGCCAACAGTCAGAGGGTGAGGCAAAGAATAGGCGCCAGAGAAGGAAACACTATATGTTCGATTTTCTAAGGGTAGATTTGAACCATGAGAGGGTGGATGCCAAAAGAGTGGAGAATTTGGATTAGAAGAGAGTGGTCAACTGTATCAAATGCAGCAGAGAGCTCCAGGAGAATTAGAATAGAGAAGTGACCCATTGACTTGGCGAAGAGCAAGTCGTTAGGGACTTTTGTGAGAGCTGTCTCTGTAGGGTGTTGGGGCCAGAAGCCAGATTGGTATGGGTCAAGAGGCAGGTGGAGGAAATAAATTGAGTAAGGAGATTGGAGCTGAGTGGCTCATGCCATTTTTAAGCTAGGGGAAGTACGATATTTAGATGCCTAAGCTGAATCAGTTGAGGATTTCTTAAGAATGGGCGTTGTTATGGTGGGTTTTAAAGATGATGGAAGCTAGCCAGTATGTAGGGATATATTGAATATCTGTGTGATTGCTGGGATAAGTGTGGTAGAGAGAGGATGGATTAGCTGCGATGGAATAGGATCATGTGGACAAAATTGTACGGCGAGAAGTTGACACAAGACTAGAGATTTCATCCTCAGTTACAGGATCATAGGACTCCATAGTGGATGTGGGATTGGGTAAAGGCTGGGTATTGTTGGTCTGTTCAGAGGAGGGCGTGTCTGACATACATACATACATATATTGCGTTCCAAGAGTAGGCTGGGGTTCGCTGTTCCGGCGAACAGCTGCGCACACAAAACAGGATAGGACCCAAGTTTGGATATTGTGCACAAAAGTGTCTATTTGGGACATGTTTATTCTGAATATAAACTCCCGACTCTCATTTACTCTCTTACCCTCCATTGTAAACTTATTCTTGGCGACTTGAATATTGACATACCCAACTTACCTACAGCTTCCTTGGCATCTCACAGTGGACAGAGTCCCCCACTCACCAAGATGGACACTCCCTTGACCTTATCTTTACCAACTTCTGCACAATCTGCGACCTTGCGATCTCCCCACTCACTTTATCTGACCTACACCTCCTAACCTGCAACCTAACCACTCCTTCCTCTCACAAATCTCCTCCAACATAATCTACAGAAACCTCCAATCATTTGACCTACAACAATTTTCCAATGTGCTGCAACCCCTTCATCACCCTCACCTGCCCTGAAATTGCCATCTCACAGTATAACACTTCACCCAGCTTTCACGCATGTATTCAACCTCTCCCTAAACACAAGCTAGTTCCTATCATCTTTAAAACATGCCTTAATTAGGCCCATCCTTAAGAAACCTTCATATATAGCAAAATTAAAAGTGACTGTGCCTTACCAGATTAGGCCACTAGAGTGATATGGAGCAGTATGACTTTCCCATGAATGCTTTGACCCATAATAAATTGTATATATATATATAATTTTTAATTATATTGGTGGAGATGGGGCTTTCCGAATTTTAACAAAGAAATTAGAGGGGCAAGGCAGCAATGGGGTCCCCCCTGAGCAGGGACCAGGTACACTGGCGGTAGATCCACCCCTGCTACCTGTCCTGGGAGTAGAGTTGAATTATCCCCCAGATTTATTTGGGCTCCTACGCCCATCACAGTAGGGTAGATTGGATGGATGGATGGATAGATAGTAGCCAAATGTTTTGTTTCTGTGAAATTATAAGGTGAATGTTTCAATTAAGATTCTTTGAGGACCTTCAGAATGTCTTAAGTTTGACAGAAGAGCGTGTATGTGTACAGATTAGCCATGAAACATAACAGAATTAATTTTACCTCTAAGCAGTTGATTTATGGTCCTTCAAAGACCTACAGATTTGAGGGAGAGGGGAGCTACAGAATCAGATCTATTCAGGTTAGAGACTTGTGCAGGACACCATCCTAATTCAGTATTTATAAATACAAATACTTCCTTCCTGTTTGCATTTTGCAGCAAAGTAAACATATTTAAATACAAGTTTAATTGTTATAACTTTAGTAAAGACAGTGTGATGTGTGTAGGAGTCTCAGGTAGGAAGGTCCTACAGTCTAGCAGCCATTACTCACACATAGGTCCATAGGTAAGTCCCATGACCCATCCCATGACCCACCCCACACCACTCACCTCTGCAGTTTATGGTCCCTCAGGATCCTGCAGTTCCTGAACCTGGTGATGGGGGCATCAGACACTGACTTGTTTGAAGGCATCTCAGCACCTTCCAGTCTCTTATCTATCTACAATCCCCGCCCCACACTCTCTATACACTTTGTCCCATCCTATATTCCGTTACTATCTCTTTACAGTTTTCCATAGTCACATGAGCTCAGATCAGCTGACAGGACATCCTTTGCCCTGTCACGTGACGCAGGCAGCAGTATCAGCCATTTTGGGAAGGTCAAGGCGCCATCTTAATAAGGTCAGTATCATCAGCAACAGCATATATAATCCACAGCGCCATCTTGAGAAGGTCATTGTAGCAGCTCTGCTGTAGTAAAACAAAACTTGAGCAATGCAGTATAATACCTGTAATTATATCACAATGATCACTTTGTGAAAGCCACCCTTTTCACTTTTTCATATTTAATCATATTTTACATATAAAACAACTACCTTTTTTACCAAAAATAATGATCAGAGGCTTGCACTACTGTAAGATGGCAATACTACTATATTACAATACTGTATATACATGTTTAGGTATTTAATTGTATCTTCAGAATTGCTTTATATTATTATACTATATTTAGAACATTTACTATTTTTAGTCTCTACATTAATATTTTATTAATACATCATTTTAATTCATTGTAATGTAACCATCAACCACTAGGGGGCACAAGCCAACTAACTACATTATGTACATTAGGATATTTATCTCAGCATTTATTACCTTGGCATGTTTAAATTTCCTGGATTATGAATGCATCTGATAGAGGAGACTCAGTAGTGTATGCAAACATTTTTTGCATGAATAAATCCCAATAAACATTAATAAACTTACCATGAAACTTGCAAATTTCTTCAGCTTTGCAGGTAGTTGATTTCAAAAAGGAATGCCCCTGAAATCCCAGCTAAATTAGCATAAAATTCATAATTCGTTTAGGCCAATCAGAGGCAGCTACAAAGTGGTTGCAATCTCTGGGAAGTCGGTTTCTGCAAAGCACTATGGGATGTGTAATCCCTACCACAATGAAGCAAGGAGGAGCTCAGACATTTCTGCATTGTGCTGCTGTTGGCTTGAAGATTAATATAGGGTTAAAGACCGTACATGAATGCGGCATTTCTATTGGCTAGTACCAGTTAGGCAGCTCTGGGGGTGTGGAAACCATTTTTTTTTTAAATAAAATAAACCTGTGTGTGCGTGTCTGATATAAGAAAAAGGAAAAATTGCATATGCCTTTAAAGAAACATACAAGATGTATTAAAGAAATCTAAAGATTTATCATACTTACTACTACTCATAACTTACTAATATTTTTAAATATATTGCACATAAATAAAAATAGCTCTTTAAATTGGATAGTGTTTTATTAACTGATTTGTGTGGTTATTTGCTATCCCAGTTGGAATTTATTATTATAGTATATTATATTTTATTATTATATTATTATAGTATTGTCCTAGCCTATCAGGGACCACATCTCAGCTGCATTTTCCTGAAAGATGGTTACTGATTGGTTAGTGTAAAACACAGCACGGCAAATAAAAAAGAGTCTGTGTCTTCATGAGGGCAGATCCAAGCAAGAAATATCTGCAGAGCTTTCAAACACTTCTTAATAAAATAAAGTACATAAATGAAATAGATACTCAGGGATATGATATAAGTAGTAAAATCCAGAACCTTTCCATATCCCTTTAAGATAATTAAATTATGCATGAAAGTACCAGGCATCTAGCTATGATTGTTCTAGTGATAACAGGGCAAATAAACAGGGAAACTTCCAAACCGCTGTTTGTATCTTTCCTGTTTTCTGCCTGCCAGCATTTGCGGTCAGAGGCCATAAGGTGGTGCGGCCGGGATTTTCATCTATTTCTTGTTAGGGCAAAGCTTATCATCTGCCTTAAACCTAACCCTAACCCATAACCGTAAACCCTAACCCTAAATTTAACCCTAATCCTAACCCTAGGGGATTGACGAAAATTTTGGCCACGCCACTACACTTACCCTAAATCTAACCCTAATTCTAACCCTAAATCTAACCCTGAATTTAACCCTAAATCTAACCCTGAATTTAACCCTAATTCTAACCCTAGGGAATTGATGAAAATTTTGGCCACGTCACTACACTAACCCTAAGCCCTAACCCCTAAATCTAACCCTAATTCTAACCCTAACCCATAAAACTAACCCCTAAACCTAATCCTAACCCTAAGATATTGATGAAAATCTCGAGCCGTGCCACTACACTAACTGTCTTTTTTAAACCTAACCCTAACCCCTAAACCTAACCTTAACACTAGGAAATTGACGAAAATATTGGCCACGCCACAAAGAACTGCTGGCAGGCAGAAAACAGGAAAGGTCTGAATCTTTGTATCTACCTTTAATTTCTAGGTATTCCTTTATTGCAATAATAAAGCTGTGATTGTATCCCAGTGGACCCAGGTTATCGGATTGTGAGGCTATGGAGATATAAATAGTCACCAAGACTACAGCTGTAACATATAAGGTTATTATGGTTATGATGAGGTGTTGTCGCACTGTAGTTTTCAGGTTCACAAAGATCAGGCGGTGGACATTGATACAATTCCTTAAGTACAATGTTGGTAGTAGCCGGAGTTGCATTTTCTGAACACAAACGACGACATAACCACCAGGGTTTCGAAATGAATTCCAGGAAATATCTTCCGCTGTGCAGTCACATGACTCTGCACTGCTCGGTGCCTTTTATTCTATTAATGATGTGATCGATCACCTGATTATATGATATGTTTATTGTCACAGACCAAGCAGATGGACCAGGAAATGTGAGAATCCCTCCCTGATCTGAAGAAAGACAACAACACTCAGTAGCTGTCAATCACAGCAGCTCACAGTCTTCTGTAATAAAGTCCCCACAGGAAGCTGAATCACTTCCACACATGAAAGATTCTGGATTATACAAGTTATCACTAATATAAAATAACTAAGTCAGAGGTGCTCATCATAGAACGAACCAACCTTAATAGGTTAGTTCTATGGCCATGATAAGCCACTCTGAGAGCAACCCCTTTTAGCCACTTGTGCTCTTCACAGGAAGAAATATCCTGTAGTATATCAGTCTGGTCCCACTCAAAAGAGTGACCCAGCCCCAAAATACCAGGCAATTCTACCCTGAACAGGAGAAACAGCAAACCCCAGACGCGTTTCAGCCTTTATGGGCCTCGTCAGTGAGGTGCAGCTAAACTCCATAAGTGAGCTAAAAGACGTTGCTGTCAGAGTGGGTTATCATGTCCACAGAACTAACCTATTAAGGTTAGTTTGTTCTCTGAGCGCCTCTATTTTGTTTTATTGTATCACTAATATAGTTTCTAAAGCGTGTGTAACGCTTTAGAAACTATTTGTATGGAAATTCAGTGCATGCTGCAGTGCGCATGCATGGCACTAGCCGAACATGCGCAAATGCGCAGCAACAGGAGGGGGAAAGGGACACAGGGGAAGGGGGAAAAAGACACAGGGGATTGAGGAGTGGGGAAAGAGACACATGGGAGGGAGGGGGAAATATACACAGGAGAGGGGGAAAGAGACAACGGGGAGGGAGAGGGGGAGATACATAAGGGAGGGAGAGGGGGAGAGACAAAAAGGAGGCAGGGGAGGAGAGACACAGGGGAGGGAGATGGGGAAAGTGACACAGGGGAGGGAGAGGGGGAAGAGACAAAAAGGAGACAGGGAAGGAAAGACACAGGGGAGGGAGAGGGCAAAGGGACAAAAAGGAGGCAGGGGAGAGACACAGGGGAGGGAGAGGGGGGAAAAGACACAGTGGAGGGAGGGGGAGAGACACAGGGGAGGGAGAGGGTGGGAAAGAGACAGGGAAGGAGGTAAGAGATACAGGGGAGAAGGAGGGAGAGACACAGGGGAGGGGGAAGACACACAGGAAAGGGGGAAGAGACATGGGGAAAGATACACAGGGGAGGGGGGAAGAGATACAGGGGCGGAGAGTGGGGATAAGAGTCACAGGGGAGGGAGGGAGAGACACAGGATGGGGGAGGGACACAGGGGAGGGAGAGGGGGTGTGAAGAAAAAAATATTATCCGGTCATTTATGGTAGGCAAACAACTAGTATAATATACCTGTGTATCTATTTACTGGTATGCACTTAAATTTATTAAGAAGTGCTTATAAACTCTGTTTTCACTTCCTAAAAACAAGCAAATAGTCTCTGTATGGGTCTGCCCACTGCAGTGTATTCAGACAGAGGCTTTGTAGTACTGGCTGTGTAGTATCTCATTCTAACCAGTGGCCATCTCTCAGTAATATTCTGCAACATGCTGCTAGGATGTGGTCCTTGATAGGCTAGGACACTATACTGCACATCCAACCCTACAGAATCTGTGTCTGCATACGCTTTAGTTGGCGGAACCATACAGAAACTATTTGTTTTATTTCAGGCAATAAAACCAAGCTTATAAGCACTATTTTAAAAATAAAGTAAATAGATACATATGTTATATACATAGTAAAATCCAGAAACCTTCAATATTCCTTTAAGCAAGACAGCTCTCAGGCTTGTTCTTTCCAATTAGAAAGTAACTGTTTATTACACACAAATCAGAGAATTATATACAGGGTTAAACAATAGATGTTAACATAACTAGGATGCACAACCATACAGACAATACACAAACAAACAATACACCAGGGGCGGCTGTACATAGGGGCAAATGGGCAATCGCTCTCCCGAAATTAATTCACTGACTTAATCCCACAATCACTTACTTAATTGTATAATTTATATAACAAAAATATGTTTTATCATGTTTAATATTCTGTTTTTTTTAAAGATGCTGCTGTCACTTTAAATTTCAAAACCCTCTGTGCTGTAGTTAAACACAGTAACTTATCACATCTAGCCCCCTGCTGGTGACTTGCCTAAACTGTTTGGGTCTCTTCCCAAACTATGCTATAACAGATAGAGCTGAACCTGTCTGTCAAACACTGCATCATCCAATCAGAATGGCCGGGAGGGAAAAGTCCTGTATCAAACAGGGACTGCAGCTCTCACAGTCCCCCCTGGAAGTGAATACATTGGTGCAATCTCAATAAAGTTTATTGGAAAAAAAAACAACTCCCAGCTCAGAGTGCATGCTGATATAGGGAGCTGAGTGTAAAGCTTCAGTCTTATTGATTCTGACTACCCTGCTCCACACACCAAGCTTGTGACCTGTCTGTCCCCACCCCGGCCTATACCAGAAAGAAGCAGCTGCAGAGCTCAGGAGAGTCCATATCCGTCTCTGTGTCTTGTTGTTGTTGTTCTGTCCTTCAGTTGTGTCTGACTTTCAGTGACCACATGGATGCAGCACACCAGGTACATCTGTCTGTGTTTCTGGTTGTGCTTATCCACATGGTTTTCATGGCAAAGATACTGGATGGATTTTCCAGTTCCTACTCCAGTGGACTGCATTTTGTCTGACCTCTCTAAAATTACCTGCTCATCTTAGGTGACCCTCCATGATATAGCTCACAGCTTCATTGAGGTAACAAGCCCCTTCACCATGACAAGGTAACGATCCAGAAGGGGGTCCTGTGTCTTAGTCTCTCTATGTCCATGTGTATTTATAAGGAGAAGGTATACTTACTTTTGGGGGAGATCTGTTATTGTATGTGTAAGATATATATATATATATATATATATATATATTTATATAATGTATATATATATATATATATATATATATATAAATATATATATATATATATATATATATATATGTGTGTGTGTGGAGGGCTTCTATTGCTCTTTTGCCCACCATATTATAAATGATTGGTGTGGTGAACTACCTACTCATTAGCTCCACAACACAGGCTGAGATCCCACACCATGCTGATGATAGCCAGTAAGCTTGAAACAGCTGTACATGGATAGGATACTCAGCCTGTGTTTAATCCAACCTTGGCTTTGCATTAAAGCTGTGTAATACACCATGCATAAGCTTAAAGGTAGCCATGTTTGATAATAGCTATGGATTGAAGAGCGAGGCATTTGTGGGCACATTTGCATGTCCCTGCTCAGCTTCCCAGAATGCAGTGTAAGTTTTTCTTGGAATTATGAGCTGGAAGCAGGTTTTTTTAACTTGTTTTAGGCATTCAAATGTGAACACAGATGTACTTTTTATTTACTATATATATATATATATGTGCGTGTGTATATGTGTATATATGAGCTGGAAGCAGGTTTTTTAACTTGCATTGGACATTCAAGTGTGAACACAGATGTACATTTTATTTACTGTATATATATATATATATATATATATATATATATATATATATATGTGTGCGTGTGCAGGAGCAGGATTAGAAATACATGCTAATTAACCACTCAAATATGTTTTTTTGCAACTTAATATTACTTATGTAAAGGCAGCCTATAAACTGAATATTTTTTTTTTTTATATATATTTTTTACAAACACGTAGATTTGTTCAAATGTATTTTTTAAAGATACTAATGTTTAAAATGGAGGGAGAAACAAAACATTACTGAGTCATGCAGAACCAATTTGGGGTGCAACTTTCTTGTTCTGGTCTGTTGTTGGTGAATTATCACCCTGTGCTTCTGTAGGTGCAAAATGTTCCTCCCACGTGCAGTTTAGTCTCTGTGGCCCTCATTCAACTGCGATTTGGCCAATTGAATAGTGCTCTAAATAAGCACATAACATATTTTTTTAAAGAAGTTTTTAGTTGGTGAACATCTATCCAAAAGCAAGGTTTTCACTAACTAAAAACTTATTTAAAAAAAATATGTTATGTGCTTATTTAGAGCACTATTCAATTGGCCAAATCGCAATTGAATGAGGGCCTGTGTGTTTAATTAATCTATTTGCTCATTTAAAAAAATATTTATTTATGCAGCTTTACTCTCTCAGTATCTTTGCTGCTATCATAGTACCTGCTTGTATCATTATTGGCTCAGTCATAAGATACCTGACCTAGACTCAGAGTGATAGAGAGGTATGGAGATGGGGGGTGGGGGGTATTGAGGGAGGGAGGAGAGGTGTAGAAGGGGAGATGGTTAGAGAAGGTGAGAGAGGGATAGAAGAAGAGGAATATAATCTCTCTAACTTTCTATCTCCCTCTCTCTCTATCCCTTCCTCTCTCTCTATCACTTCCTCTCTCTCTCTCTCTCTCTCTATCCTCTCACGATCGCTCTCTTTAACTCTCTATCAACCTCTCTCACTATCCTCCCCCCCCCCCCCCCCCACCCCACTCTATCTCTATCTCTGTCTTCCTCTATGGGATCACTTTTGTGGGTGGAGACTGTGTCAGTAGGCAGGGTCTATACATGTTGTGGTAACATGTTGTGAAGGGGAGGGGTTTATACTATTGGGTGGAGTCAATGTAAGGGGAGGGGCCAGCTCTCTGTTTTCCACCCCACCAAATTGGAAAGTCACCAGCCACCACTGCAATACACAAACTTTGTACATAATACACTTTGTAAATATTAACTTGTGGTTGTACCTTTGAAGTTAGAAATAAATACCTTAATACATTGTTTCAGGTAAGGCTTAGGGATTGTGTTATCTCCCCAGGGAGCCTCATGTGCAAATATTCAAGCACACCCCTTTTACAATACAATACACACACACAAAACAATACAATACAATACACACATAAACATATAAACAACAAAACATAATTTAACATGACCATAATCAATGTCGAACAGTTAAATATAATTTTATTACACAACAATTATGTATTGTAGGTGCGTATTGGGTGCTTTACAGCCCTTTTTTAACATGATGAAAAATTGTATATACACTACCTATTTTAGCACTATAAAAAACACAATAAATCTTTATTTTTATGCCATAGATAATAAATGTAACATTTAATAAAAAATATACATGTAAAGAAAGGTTCATAAATTGCTATAAAGTGCAATATCCTTATAAAAGTGCAATATATACAAATATCTGTATTATAATTGATACTCTTATGAGGACCAAACATTACAAGTGTTTAAAGTACAACTGTTTAAGGTGCTACTTGAATAAGGTGCAAATTTGGAAAGTGTAATGGGTGACTAAATATATATATATAGATATATTTACAAAAAATATATTTATACCTTTTGAAGTGCAAATTCATAAAGTGCAAAATGTGCTTATACCTCCATATATATATATCACCTTACATATACATAAACAATATGTGTGACGTAGGGTGATTATTCAATCTTTTTATATATAAGTAAAAGGATTAAATTACAAAAATAATCTGTATTTCGTAAAAGAATCAAAATCCTTTAGTGTAGTAATCTCTAAATCCTCTAATATAAATAGATTTAAATGCATTTATCATTATATAAGGTGAATTATAGGTGCCACTGAATTGATATATCCATATTGCACAATGGTATGACTTCAGGTTAAACAAATCACCTGATTTAACATACTAATGGATTATATAAGAACCCTCATAACATACAGTTGAAATCCTGGGGTTCAAAATAATAAACTTCTGAAATCAATAATAGTAGTGACAACTAATAGGTACCCCTATAATTTCTTGATACAATTCCACCATCTAATAATGAACCATAAGCTGTAAATGTCCTCATTCACTAAGGGATGAAGACCCCCAAATGGGACCACATGATCATATGGGACCTCATGATCATATGAAAATGAAAGTCAATAAATCATATAGGGGTACTTATCAGGTACTTGTCTAGTACAGATGCCCACCTGACCGGTTTCGCTGGGCAAAACCAGCTTCCTCAGAGGCAACATCTGTGTGTGGCACTTACCTGCACCTTGCCATCAATTTATTTCTCTTTTTTGCCAACATTTGTGGGCTTCCCACCGCCCAGCATTAAAATGACATTGTCACGCTAATGCAATGACGTCATCAGATCACGCACAGTCTCTGCGTCATTATGCTGTTCAAAATCTATGTAACTTTATTAACACAGTTTCTATACAAATTAACAATCAAAGTTTCTAAATAGAAAAATGGATAAATGAAACGAAAAGATCCTCTATTGTACATTTTATTTGTTCAAAATTCATACTGGAAAGGAATGCCTTTATCTTCAATAAAAAGTGGTATCGACACAGAAGGGGGACAGCCATGGGCGCAGTCTGTGCACCCAGTTACGCAAATGTATTTTGTTTTTTTTGGGAGAAGACAGAGGTCTTTGAATTCACAGAAAAAATAGCTCTATGGCTCAGGTTTATAGATGACGTTCTGATCATTTGGACACATACAAAAATGGAGTTCAATAAGTTTACTGAAGTGCTAAATACGAATAAGTTTGATTTGAGATTTCCCTTTTGTGTACAAGAGGAAAAAATTGAATTTTTGGATCTTCTTATCTCCAATTATCGACATGAAAATATTCATACATGTACCTATACTAAGCCAACTGCAACCAATTCTTTATTGAAATGGACCAGTCAACATCCAGTAGCATTAAGACTTGTGCCCGTGCGATTTAGGCAGTGTGCACCGAAGGCGTTCATTGCGCTGGTGGAGATGAGCGCTGTAGGCACTCATCCCCAGACCCGCGGGACTTAGGCAAACTGCGAGGGAAGCAGTTGCGGCCTGCATTTGCGGCCCGCACAACAGGTGCTTGCTACTTCCTCAGTCCCCCTCATCCTCCTCCTCCTCCTCCCTCCCTTTCCCCATCTCCACTAACCTCCCTAGTGACTGTCTTCTTGCTGTGACCGGAACTGGTAAATGCTAACGCATATGCCGTGTCACAGCAAAAAGACGCACTGATGGGGCGAGAAGAGCAGCAGCACAGAGGACGGAGAGAGGCGGCAAAGAGACAGGGGAGGGAAAGAGAGGGGCAAAGAGAGATAGGGGAGGGAGAGAGATGGGGCAAAGAGAGACAGGGAAGTGAGAGAGGGGACAAAGAGAGACAGGAGAGGGAGTGAAGGGGGAAGCGAGACGGGAGGGAGAGAGGAGGCAATGAGAGACAGGGGAGGGAGAGAAGGGGGAAGAGAGACAGGGGAGGGAGAGAGGGGAAAAGAGAGACGGGAGGGAGAGAGGGGGCAAAGAGAGACGAGGAGGGAGAGAGGGGGCACAGGGGAGAGAGGATGGGTCAGAGAGACACAGGGGAGGGAGAGGAGGGGGGGAAGAGAGACACAAGGGATGAAGAGGAGGGGGAGACACGGGAGGGAGAAGGAGAAACAAGGGAGGGAGAGGGGGTAAAGAGACATGAGGGGAAAAGAGACACAGAGAAGGGAGAGGAAGTAGAGGGGCAAAAGGCTTGCAATGAGGGAGGATTGCAGGCAAAAGGCGCTCATTGCGCTGGTGGAGATGAGTGCTGAATTAAATAATAAATTAATGTACTTTACCTATTTGTAATTAATATATCCAGCAATCAATATCCTGAAGAGCTAACAATCTCTTTTGATTTTCCTGCAGCATACAATGTACATTTGGACTGTTGCTGACCTGAGGAGAAAGTGTCAGCAATGTGGCAAGTGTGCAGTGTAAATAGGCTGCGTGCGCAAGACCAAAAAGTTTGTTTAGTTGCGTAAAGTGGCATTTTAGAATGGTAATGTTATTAGTTGCAAGTTAGTGTTGTAAAATGACGGTGATTGTGTATGTGTTAGGCGGCTCTCGAGCATTTTCTGTCCTTCTTAATAGTGTATTTTGTACCACAAACGTTCCTGGATAAAAGTCTTATGTGCCTGGTGATGTTTTGCGTGGTTTTGGGTCGAGTAGCCTCATTTGGGTTTTTTCGTCCAATATTTTTTTTTTACGCTTAGGCGTTTTTCGAGTGCTGGCCAAATTCGGTGTAAATGTGCATGCAACCTCACTCCCAGATGTCCTGGCTGTCCCCCCATGCTGTGTGTGATGTTTTGTTTTATGTTTTTTTTAAGTTTGTGTGTGTTTTTGGATGTGCGCAGTTCGGCCGTTAACTTCGTATTTTTTCAATCTGGTATTTTTTTTCTAAGTCCCGCGGCTGTTTTTTTTCTTTTAAGTCCTGCATTTACTTTGCAAAATGTTACAGGACGTAATTTTTCCTCTCTATTTTTTCAAACTGCTACGAGTCTTGCATTGTGAATTGTATAATTGAGATTTCTTTTGATCTGTAGTCCCGTGGGTCTTAGTGATGAGCGCCTATGGCACTCCTCACCACCAGTACAATGAGCGCCTTCGACGCGCATTGCCTAAGTCATACGGGTCGTAGGGATGAACGCCTACGGCGCTCATCTCCACCAGCCCAAGGAGCGCCTTTGTCACCCATTGCACTTTCCAAATTTGCACCTTATTCAAGTAGCACCTTAAACAGTTGCACTCTAAACACTTGTAATGTTTGTTACCTCATAAGAGTATGAGTTATATTACAGATATTTGTATATATTGAACTTTATAAGGATATTGCACTTTATAGCAATTCATGAACCTTTACACGTATATTTTCTATTAATTGTATATGGGTTTCTTAAATTAGTTATGATATGGCTCATTATTTTTCTATAATGAAGGATTTAATTTAAATTTTACATGTATTATCTATGGCGTAAAAATAAAGATTTATTGTTTTTTATAGTGCTAATATACGTAGTGTATATACAATTTTTTGTTACATGGTAATTCTATTACACAAAGGCACTTTTTATAAGGCACGGTATCTGTGTCACCGGTGCGGCGAATCCACAAACTTCTTAAGGACCCAAGGTGATTCATGACAAAGGGGTTTTATACGTCCCCTAGTCCATCTGCATCACATAAGTGATTGGCTGCTCCTTATGCCATTCCATTACAGCTATGTTATCAGAACTTGATTCCATGGGGCAGGGTGATGAACGGCTACATTTATTTTTCAGTTCTTAACGTGCAAGTGGGATAGTAACAACTCAAGACCCATAAAAAAATCAGGACTATCCACTATGCAGATTTCTGGCATAGGTTGTTAGGAAATCAAGGAGTGACTTATTTAATCTCTCACCCACACACTTCTTTTCTTGTAGTCCATTTATCTTTAAATCTGTTTCCTCATTTATTTTCCTCCCCTTCCTATAGTTCTACAGAATATATGCAATTATTTTCCTATTGGTAGGTGCTTAACACCAGTCTGAACAAACAAATATGAAACCTAAAAAGTCACTTTATTTAATTTGATTAAAATTTCAACCACAAAAAATATATGCCTTGAAATCACAATGACATTTTGGACTTAAGTATCATGTTTGGGATCCCAGTATGCACATAGGCTCTGAGGAAATTGTTATAGCGGTGAAACGGCCGTGAGAATTGTTGCTAAATAAATCACCCTGGCAAGTTCAGTTATTATGGATTCAAAATATATACTTGTGAAATTCCCGAGTGGGCATTAGGCTAAGCAATACCATTCCTGAATGTTACAACCTGCAAGAAATGTATTTATGTACTGAAAACTGACAGCAGAGCACTTCCAAACATGATACTATATGTGTAGACAAATTCTTTAATTTCCACCTACCTTATTTTCCATTTCTTTTTCAATGAAAGGACATTAGAAAAATGCTCATATATTCAATTTTTCAGTTTTTATTTATAGTAGGACATTAAGGAAGCTTTCAGGCTTCTGTTAGAGAGCCTTCCAGGCAGGAGAATTCACCAAGATCATAGGACTTATCTTCTATGTTATCCCTTCCCATAGGCTCCCTCCTATTCCCCATTTTTTCTTTTGAGTCTGGATGTCTGGTTTGAGTTTGTCTAAAATGTGCTTTTTTTTTTACAAGCGCTGTGGTTAAATAAATGATTTTCCACAGAATATTTGCGTGTATGAGCACCTTCGGCGCTTATTGCGAGCCTCTCCCCACTCTCTGCCTCCTCTCCCTTTAATGTGCTCTGTTTTTTTCCTACTTATTTCCCTCCCCTGTGTCTCTTTTCCCCCCTCTCTCACCCCTGTGTCTCTTTTTCACTCTCTCCCCCCTCTACTTCCCCTGTGTCTTTCTCTCTCTGTCCCTGATCAAGTTTTGCGTGTCTCCCATTCAGCGCCTATCTATCCTTTTTTAGTGTTGCGTGCCTCGCAGTGAGCGCCAATGCTTTTTTTTTCAAAGTCTTTCGCGTGTCTGGCATTTTTCGCTTAAGTGGTACGTAGTTCGGCCTTGTTTTGATCCTTTTTGAAAGCATTTACATTTTTACAGCCACCGTTTTTCTCCTCGATTAGCCGATTTTCGATCTCCGAAAAATGGCAATTAAGACTCAAATTAGCTTGCAACCTCACTCACAGGCTCCCTGACTCCCTTTGGGCTGTGTCTAATTTTTTTTTTTAATTTTTAAATTATTTGGGGTTTTGTGGCGGTCTTCCGACGGCTTCCGAGTTATGTGCTTGGGAAAATATCAGCCATTAATGTTGTAATTTTTTACCAAGTCTTGTGTGCCTCACGATCGCCGCCAAAGTCCTACCGTCTTCAGCGCTGATCGCAGGCATCGCCGTGAGCACCTTCAATCTGTTTCCATCCACCATCGGTGGAGCGTGTTCTGGCAAATAACAACTGTGATGGACCAGATAACCCTTAGAGGGACCCTGATAGGCCACAATTGCAAGGCCTGCAATGAGCGCCTCCGACGCTCCTTGCAGCAAAGTGGTGAAGGCTCGCGCTCACAGTGAGGGCTACAATGAGCGCCTTTAGCGCTCATTGCAGCAAAGTCGTGCAGGTGCTCATTGCGAGTCCTTTTCCATCTGTTTCCATCCTCCATTGGTGGAGCGTGCTTGGGCAAATAACAACTCTGATGGGCCAGATGGACCCTGAAAGGCCACAATTGCGAGGCCTGCAATGAGCACCTTCGGTGCTTATTGCAGCAAAGTTGTGCAGGCCTCGCAATGAGAGCCTGTGGCGCTCATAGTGAGGCCTACAATAAGTGCCTTTGGTGCTTATTGCAGCAAAGCCGTGCGGGCCTCCAGGCCTTCAGCGCTCAGAGCCTTTTTCTACATCTTGCAAACACATAACTTTCAGCTCTCTGCGCTCATTGTGCATGCGCAAGCCTGTATCTTTTAACATTGGGTGATGACAACTCGCAATTACCACACCTATTATATGTGATGTTAATATATTTAAATTATTAGGTTTAGTATGAATGTAATGCATGTTTGGACTCATTAATAGGCAGGATTCTAACAGTCCTCCAAAAAAGTCTGAAGCTCTATAAGAAAGCATTAAGTGCAACAAAACCCTGATAATAGAGGGATTGTCAATTAATTATACTATCACAGAGAAATACTAGAAAGCACTTCAAGAGAAATCATTCACTGTGTGTCAAGGTCCTTTTGTCAATCATATCCCTTAGTGGAGTTGCCTGATTGTGAGCCAGCATGTTTTGCTGTTCGGGCAACTGCCTCTCTAGCATATCTTCCTGGATGTCTGCCCATCAACTCAAGCTCAACATGTCTAAGACTGTCCCTATGCCTTTACTCCTCACTTTTAACTCTCTGCCTCCTACCTCCCAGGCCAGTTGGGGTTCTGGGGGACCCTGCCCTCTCTTTCATTCCTCATATACGAACAATCACAAAATCTTGTCCTTTTCACCTAAAAACATAAGTCACAGCTAAAATTCTAATTCACGCTCTCATCATATCAACTACTGTAACTCGCTCCTTGCTGGCTTTCCCAGCACCAGTCTGTCTCCACTCCAATCCATATTAAATTCATCTGCTAGACTCATCTCTCCATCCACGCTCAGTGTCTGCAGCACCTCTCTGTCAGTCACTTCATTGGCTTCCCATAGACTTCAGAATCTAACATATAAAACTTTCAACAACAATACACCCTCTTATATTAGTGCTCTCATCTCAAAATACTATCCCAACCACCCTCTTCGGTCTGTTAAAGACCTTCTTCTATCCTCCTACCTTATCACCTCCTCTTACTCCAGCCTCCACAGCTTTTCTCATGCTGCCCCTATTCTTTGGAACTCCTTGCCTCTCTCCACTAGACTATCTTCCTGCCTCAAAACTGTCAAAACCACACTAAAAATTAATCCATTTAAAGAATCATATCATCTTCAGCATGGCTATGTAGAACGCATCCATTACCACTTTATCTCACCCATACCCTTTAGACTGTAAGTTTGCGAGTTTTAAATCTTTTGGTGCACTTTGTATGTTTGATTTTAAACTCAATAACAGGTCCATTCATTATTTTGCAATGTGATAAAAAACATTTTTGGATTTGTACTTAACCTCTGAACAGTGCTACGAAATATGTTGGCGCGTTACAAATAGAGGATAATAATAATAATAATTTCAGGGATATCATCTTTATGTTATAGCCCATTATAGTATAATTCAAACATGGTGCACACTATATGAATGCCTTCTCCTTCTCTCGCACAACTGTGCTAAAAGTAGGGCCACAATCAGAAATCTTGGGGCCCAGTACAAATATATTAGTCAGAGCCCCCTCAACCCAACACACACCTAAGAGCTCCACAGCCCATTGGGTTACCATTCTCAGCACAGATATACATCTCCATACAAGTTGAACATGGTATTACTCTGAGCTCTACCTTTAGAGTGATATCTAACTCCTAGACACCTGCATTATAGAGTGTAGATTTCTCTAAATTATAGAGGCTCCATACAACAAAGACGTAATTAGAAGAACTTAACTACTAGCATTGGTTTGAGGAAGCCTATCCAAAACTGAATATCGTGACACAAGCAGTTTGCACCCTTTATCAACTGGGCATGCTTACAAGTGGTCCCCGCTTTAAAGGGATATCTAAATTAGCTGGATTAATACGTTTGCACTCTATAGACAAAAAGTAGCCTATGTGTAAGCAGCACATCTCATAAAACATTTTTTTTTTATTAATATCTAAAAATCCCTTTAATGATTATGTCAACACCTCCAGGGGTGTGCAAACAGGCATCTGATCCCCCCAATCAGCATGCAGCATCCGGGGAGCAATATTAACCCACTATTTACCTGCTCTTGCTTGCTCAGTCAATCTCCTTGCAGCTTCCGCCTTGCAGCTTCCCATCACACCAGTGACACATTATATTTCCCAGGCTGCTTTGCTACATATCCCATGCTGCTTTGCACCACTGACAGGAAATCAGAGTTCATTCAAGAGTTTCAGCTAACCTAATTGGCCAAAACAAATAATTTTAAATTTGAGGCTAATTTAGCCTGGGTTTGGAAGGTGTTAAACTTTATTTCCAACTGTCAAAAATTACTAAAATCAGAAATTACCAAATTTTTCTGTGTATAAAATGCATTGGTTCCAATTAGATTGCATTACACTGCAAGTGTGCATAGAAATGTGTAGTTTATATGTTTTTATTGTGTTACACATATACAGTATTTAAGGGCACTTTCTGTCATGATTTTCACTGATTTCCATTATAGCTCAATATCCTTGTGATCACATCACTTATTACTGTCGCGATGTGCAATTGCATTTTTCCGGTTTATACAGGGATCATAAAGATATTGAGCTGGAATGAAAATCAGTGAAAATCATGACGGAAAATGCCCTTAAATATATGTGTAAAACAATAAAAACGTATAAAATACACATTTCTATGCACACTTGTAGTGTAATGCAATCTAATTGCAACCATTGCATTTCCAATACGTGTGTCTTTTCTCCTGCCTTAAAACAGCATCATCTAGTGGCCAGATGCAGCATTACAGTGTGATCCCTGTGTTAAACTTACACATCGCGAATGAGCTGATCAGTTTGTGTGTGGCATATGTGGTCTGCTTGTTTGCATATAAATGTTATTTTATAGGTTTTTATTGTTTTACACATATATTTAAGGGCACTTTCTGCCATGATTTTCACTTTTTTCCATTCAAGCTCAATATCTTTGTGATTCTGTGTAAACCAGAAAAATACAATTGCACATTGCGACTAAGTAATAAGTGATGTGATAACAAGGATATTGAGCTGGAATGGAAATCAGTGAAAATTATAACATAAAGTGCCCTTAAATATATGTGTAACACAATAAAAACGTATAAAATACACATTTGCATATTTATTTATTTCTGAATTTTGGGCTCCAAAAATAGGGGTCATCTTATACATGGGGGCGTCTTATAGACGGGAACATACAGTACTATTATCGCTAAACACTTACTCTGTATGCACAGGAAAGAAATGATGAAAAGGTAGTGAATGAAAACATGTGACTTCCCACCGTAGGGCAGAACTTCTAAAACAAAATGGATACATCATTCCAAAACAAAATGGATACTATGCCTGTGATTCGTCAAACTGAATGTGACTGTTATGCTAATTTTAGAAGATTGGCCGGGGGTGTCAACTTTGAAAGCCAACTGTTTGCAAATGCAAGAAATTCAGCTTACTTCAAGGTGTTTAAATGCATATTTTGGTATTTTTTCATGCAACCTTTTTTTTTTTCACACACTACTGATTCGTCTCCATCAGATGCATTCATAATCCATCTAATTTAGATATCCCAACCAGTTTACTATTGTTTGACGCTCCTTCTAGAACATGAGCAGAGTATTGATGATTAAAAATGATGGGAAAGACTCATGGCTCAAATTCTAATAAAATGTTCCAGTTGAGCACATTTTTTATAATATAAAACTGTATTACTTTGTAATAAGGCAGTGACGTTTTCCTTGTCAGCATTTTTAGAAATGTTCTTTATTACCTTAAGCTGTGAATGTATCCCAGATTGATTCCACACTTCAACCAAGGCTCAAGAGTAATGCTGAGTTTTACTATAATGTCTCTGCTTCATCAAGTTACAGTTAGGATCTACATACTACAACATATTACAAGAAATGAGAATCTAATCCATTAATCCACTGGCAACAAGTCTTAGTTGATGTATCTCTGAAGAAAGAGATGTGAAAGAGGAGATATGAAACCAGTCATTGAGGAAGTCAATAGAGGGTTTCAGCTACAGATTTGGGTTTCCATTTTACATCTTTTTTTTACTTTCAAGGGAAACTACAATCTTACAAAATTGCAAAATAAGTTCTTGATTTACTCTGACGGCTACTCTAGCAGATAATTCCAGTCTAACAACAGAGAGCTAAGCAGTATTTGCTACTTTGTCCTTCCTCTTCCTCACATGTATGAGGACCAACATCTTCCCTACACATCACTCACGATGTACTCCCGCTACTTCCCGAAGCATCAAGTCAGTGGTACATAGGGGGCATCATCTTGGAAAGAAGGAAGAGATATAACACAAGTATCATACAGCATACATCAGTTATGGCGTGAAATCAGTTCTGGACTTCACTGTCAGAACAAGGACTATAGTCCTTGGATGCGCTCATTTATCCATAATTGATTGCCTTGTAGTTACCTCTGCATGGGACCCCTTGATAACTGACTACCTGCTCTCTTTTGATGAATTAGCCAGTACTGGTATCTGCTTGTGACACTGATCTTCCATTTGTCTTCAGCATTCCCCAACATTTGCTTGCCCCCATGCTTATTCTTGTAGCTCCTAGCCTTGATCCTTCTGCCTTTGACCTTCACTAAGAAAGCTTCTGCATGTTTAACACCTTAATACTCTTGGTTACTGGACCTGAACCTCAGTTCATAAACCCAACATTACTCTTTATATGCCCTATAGAGGGACATATAGTTGGATGTTTATCTCACGGCAGTTGTTTTAGGTATTCTGATGCCAGGTCCTTACATACTGTTACACTGTTTGGTTTTAATGTCCTTATTATATTGTCCCCACTTAAAGAACTCAATTTGTACTGGTTCTTGGATTTTCAATATATATCAGATTTTCTTTTTTTCTCCCTTTCCCCTTTCATTTTGAATGATCTTCCTCCATATATGAAAATACAAATCTTCAACATTAGAAACTTTTCCTAGAAAAAAACACATTTTATTATACAGAGAGAAGGTTTCTGAGCTTGTCCTTACCAGATCATTCTTTGGTTACTTCAACTCAGCTGCAGATCCCATAAAACTGGATTTTAAGGGCCACATAGAAAACAGTAAACTTACATCAGAGGACCAAGTTGTAATTTATCATTTTTGGCAATAATCTCACGCACTTTTGGCTGACCCTGAATTTGTGAGTCATGTGGAACAATTTGTTACATATGTTCTAACATATTATATGATAGATTCCATCCCAAACTGGGCCTGGAGAGCTCATAAAAGTTCCATACGGTGTTCTTTTAATAAACAGAACTCTATAAAGGGAAATTGCTCTCCAATATATAGTTTTGTATTAAGAATTAGAATGTCTAAAACAAAATCTAATGTGTGGGACAGCAACTTAATCAACTTTATGAGCTCACTGAAAAAAAAGGACTAAGGTGGACAGAATGTATTCTTGCAAAGATAGTCAGCGATGTTCAAGTTCAGTAGAAGGTACCTCATATCATTTTTTCAGTTACCCCCCTATAATATCACCTAATAAACTTAATTTGCTGTTTAGCCAGAATAATACAGTGATGTGCACTTGTATACCTCTTGGAAACAATGCCACCAGGGTGCTATAGCAACTCATTTTACTGTGGTTGGCAACTCAGACATATGAGGGATGCCAATGGTCCTGGTTTTCTGGATCTCTCTACCTGTATATTCAGGCTCTTTCAGATACCTGAGTTACTCAAAGCATTTATTTTTGTTAATCCACCTGTGCTTAGTCAGAGAAAGATTGAAATTGTGGCTATTGATGGCTATTGTAGGAATGAATTGTCCACCACTGATCTAGTATCTAACATTATTTAAAGGATGGTCCAGCAATTCACTGGCAAGACATTCACAGTAGACTTCTACCACTCTCCTTCCAAGGCCTTTACTACAATGGAGATCCATAGCTTTATTGGTTAAGAGACTAAAGTGGCATCACACATAGAGTACATTCTGTCCAATTATGTCAAGAGAACTTTCTTCTTACACGAAACCCAACAGTCTGTCTCCTACACAACCCACCTTTGCCACTTTCTCCTGTTTCAAGGAACCCTCGATGGTGACAAACCACCCAGGACATTCTGAAATCATTCTGAAGCAATCATCATGCATTAGTTATCTCAGCATATCACATAATATAAGATCTCATGTCTTCATTGCTACATCTTCATCAGTTATTGGACTCCATTAGCTCAATAATATTAAAATTAAAAACTCTATACTCATAACAAACCTTTCCCTGTATGTAAAAAACTGACTTATCTACTTGTGGATTTTTTATTACAAACATTTCCAAATACAGTGTGTTACACCTTCTAGATTAGATTAGCACTTCTAAAATTATTTAATACTAGCGACTTGCCCGTCAAAAATGGCGGCAATCAAATTTTAAGCCTGGCAATGCTGTTTGCCCCTTAATGCGAGGCTCTCCCCCTCTAACTTGCGGGCCTCGCGATGAGCGCCTTCGGCTTTGCCGCTCATTGCAGGCCTCGACCAACCTGCCACTTTCATGCTTTGCAATGAGCACCTTTGGCACTCATTGTGAGCCTCTCCCCCCCTCTACTTTCCAGGGCTAGCAATGAGCGCCTGAGCCCCACAATGAGCGGCTTTGCAGGCATCATCCAACCCGCAACTTTCGGGCCTCGCAATGAGCGCCTGCGTTCATTGCGAGCCTCTCCCAACTCTCACCCCTGTCTTTGCCCCTCTCTCCCTCCTTTGTCTTCTTTTCCTGCCTTGTGTGTTTTTTTCCCATTATCTCCCTCCTTTGTGTCTCTTTCCCCTCTCTCACCCATGTGTCTCCCCCCCCCCCACCCTCTCCCTCCTTTTTTGTTCTATGGGTCTGAAACCATTGGTGGGCTTGTGAAATTGATCAATTTCCCCAAGCCGAAATGTGCTTTGGATTTACGAGGCTTGATAAAAAAAAATATGGCTTTACGGCCGCCATTTCTTTTCTCACATAGCCATTTTGTGACTGCCATGAACGCCAATTGAATAGCAAATTAGCTTCCAACCTCACTTACAGGCTCTCTGCCTCTCCCCCTGTGCTGTGTGTGAGGTTAATTTTGTAATCAATTGTGCTCTTTTGGCTATTTCTAAATGGCTTCCGAGTTACGGGCTTGAAAAAAAATGGCGTTCGTTAAAGCTGTAATCTTTTCAAAGTCTTGCGGGCCTCGCGATGAGCACCAAAGGCCTATAACCTTCCGTGCTCTTTGCAAAACTTTTTCAAGTGTGGGCCTTGAAATGAGAGCCTTTGGCGCTCATTGCAGCCCCGTCACACCTGTAACTTTCGGCCCTCGCGATGAGCACCTTCGGTGCACGAGCAAGCCCGTATCTTTTAACATTGCATGACGACAACTCGCAATTACAACTTTTACATGTGAATTTTTAGTCTCTTCATATTGCATTTTCACACATTTCCTTTAAAATATATATTATGTAAGAATATAGACTGGCTTTGTCTCCAATCACACAGTAAACAAATGGTGAAGAATGTGGCTAAAGTAGTCTAATGATCAACATATGATGCTGTTTTTGATAGATGATCCTGTATTCAAGATGGACGTCTTTACTTAGGAATTCAGTAAATGGGTTCTGACCGTTGAAACTGTCGTTTGATGTTTCAATACATAGCCGGGAGCTTAGTAATGACAGGTAGCTAACTGTGGTGGAAACCATATATAAAATGACACTCAATTCAGAAGATCCAAGAGTAGGAAGAAGACCTTGGAGTATGGCGTAAGACTGAGTAAGAGATCCAGGAATAAAGGAACCAGAAGGAAGGCTAAGAACCAGAACATAAACATAGGTATTACTAAAATCCATTTTGATATTCCTAGTTACAGCTTTCTACAGCGTATTATTTGGTAAATATGCATTTTTCATCTTTGTCTCTGTGTTCCGTAGAATAGGTTGTTAATTATATATTGAACTTTTATTGTTTAATATACTCTTATAAAAATAATTGGTGCCTTGCAAGTTTCTTTGTCACACCTCCCTATAAGTACCTTGAGAAGAGTATCTTTGACATATAATGTTATTTCTTACAATTTCATTATGAATTTTATATGGAGACTACGGGCTACTATGTCACAATCTCCGGACATATTACACCAAAACAGGTTTCCAGCATGGACTGTGTTTCGCTCATCGTATTCCTGGGTTAGACAGGACACTTTGTTATTTCCTTAGCTCAGACCCTATGTCCTGGCTTGTCCTTTAAAGCGTTCCCATGACTAACTCCCTTTGAGCAATTATGCTGTTATGCGCAAACCTCAGACAAGAAGCTCATTACAAACATTCCTAATCTTTTGGGTTGGCCCACACTCTCAGTCAAGCCCTTAAGATTGTTACGGTTGCAAGTTTTCTATCTTGTAAGGTGCTTTGTGAAAAAGCACTATGTACGTTAGATTTTAAGCTCAAAGTATGGGCTCTATATTCTTTTGAAATCCACTATAATATTTTACAATACGTATAGTGATGTGCTCACGTGCTCTCAGACACCAGGAGGAGCGCATGCACGAAGACGTATGAAGCGAATGCTGAAACGTGAGGGGGAGAGAGAGAGACAGAAGAGAAAGAGGAAAGAGACAAACACAGGACAGAGAGAGAAACGCACATAGAGACACAGCACAAACAATTGAAGATAAATTGATGTTACCATCATTTATGACGGCAAGTTACTAGTGTGTTAATATTGTATTTTGCCTCGTACTTAACCCTGTGTATAGATAATAATAAGCCAGGCTTTTTCTTGACCTGGGAAAAACTATGATATGGTTAAAGGTACATGAATGTGAGCTGGTTTATTAATGCATCTGATAGAGGAGAATTTATAGTGTCTGACAAATTTGTTTGCATGAAAAAAATTCCAAAGTAAATAGTTTAACTGTTTGCAAAAGCAAGAAATTCAGCAAACTTCAGGCTAAGAGTTTTTTCTCAATGTTGACACCCACAGAAATTCCCGGGGATAATTTGCATAACTTATACAATGTTTCTTTTTGGCCTGGGGATTTTGCAGACATGCTCAGTTAGCACCTGTAGTCTACCCTACTGTGGGAAGTCACATGATTCCAGACACATTCCTTGAGCCAATCAGCATGCACATGTGCTGCATATTGGATATCTCATTAAAAATGAGATACCCAATATGCAAATCTCAGTTCAGGAGTGTCTACATCACCGCCAGCACATTTCTTTCTTTTCTGCAAAATTTTTTTTTGCATTTTTCATGCAAACATTTTTTTGCTAGGTAAGATATAATGCATTCTACAGGATGCATTCATAACCCACCTCAATTTCATATACCTTTAAATAACTTTGATGAATTATAGGATATATGGGATGCAATAGTATCCATCTCCAATTCAGAGACATTGCATGTCGAGACTCTTATCCACACATTTAAAGGAATAAGAATTCCCAGAAAAAGTATAAGCATTTTCTTTTCATTGCCCCAAAATGACGTAAAGAAAAACTCACAAAATAATCTGCCAGATGAAGCATTCTCCAAAAAATCACTCAAGACCAACATTGCCTTGTAATATGAGCAATATCCTGATTTAGATTACACATCTCTATACCTTGGATAACAATCTTTTCAATTACTGACAATAAGTGAACAGATTGACCTAAAGCAGGGTGGTGAAGGGGCTTGTGTATCTCAGCGAAGCTGTGAGCTATACCATGTAGGGTCACCCAAGATGGACAGGTCATAGCAGAGAGGTCAGATTTAGCAGTCAACTGGAAAACGAAATGGCATCCCACTCCAGTATCTTTGCCAAGAAAACCATATGGATAAACACAACCAGAGATATAAGAATTGTTCCTGGTGTGCTGTGATCCATACATATATTACATCTACCAAACAAGATTAAACATGCCGGGGATGGAGGAAGTAATTGCAATTAGCATCCTTTTTGGGAATCTGTAGGATACGTTAAAAGTCTTCATGACATTCTTTTTTCAGTTTAGTATGTATGTTTCAAAACTTTGCGTCTAAGAGTATAAATGAGCAGGATTTTTTTTTATAAAGCTCATTTTAACAAACAAAAAAAAATATTGATGCTTCTGCATCCATGTTACTTTGAAGGGTGTTGTATGTGTGTGAGAGATGTTTACATTTCTGTAGGGCAGAGCTTGCATCTAGTTATGGAAGCTGCCTGCTTCTGAGCCTGAGAGAGAGGAAGGGTGGTAACACTTTCAATCAGATCCAATCTTATAACAAAGACTCTGAACACATCTGTTTCTTTCCTCCCCAGCACTTGGGAAGCAACGTAAAATGGTTTCCTCTATTCATAATCTATTTATAAAATGTCAGATTTTCTTTAAAAATGCATTTATGCCTGACTTATAAAGCTGCAAATATATATATATATTTTTTTTCATATATCACAAACAAGACTTGCTTTTCTGGAACGACAGTGGTAATTTAATTCTGCTTGGCCCATCTTTGACCCAAATCAACCCACCTATATATGCAAGGTTGATTTACAATGCCTTCTTATGCACTCCTTTTCAATGAATGAAAGGTGCTGCTGGGAAAAAAAAAGTGGTGTCTTGTACTCACGTGAATGTTTTTTTTCTTTTTACAAAGAAAAAAACATCTACATACTTCAAACACATTACATAATATATAAAAACATGTACTTTTAAAAAAAAAAAATATACAGTGCCATGCAAAAGTATTCACCCCCCTTGACTTTTTAACTATTATGTTACATTACAGCCTTAAGTTCAATGTTTTGTTAATCCGAATTTTATGTGATGGATCAGAACACAATAGTCTAAGTTGGTGAAGTGAGATGAGAAAAATATATACATAAAACTATTTTTTAGAAATAGAAAACAGAAAATTGGCATGTGCGTATGTATTCACCCCCTTTTGTTATGAAGCCCATAAAAAGCTCTTGTGCAACCAATCAGAAGTCACATAATTAGTGAAATAATGTCCACCTGTGTGCAATCTAAGTGTCACATGATCTGGCATTACATATACACACCTTTTTGAAAAGCCCCAGAGGCTGCAACACCTAAGCAAGAGGCACCACTAACCAAACACTGCTACGAAGACCAAGGAACTCTCTAAACAAGTAAGGGACAATGTTGTTGAAAAGTACAAGTCAGGGTTAAAGTATAAAAAAAAAAAATAAAAAAAAATATCCAAATCATTAATGATCCGCAGGAGCACCATCAAATCTATCATAACCAAATGGAAAGAACATGGCACAACAGCAAACCTGCCAAGAGACGGCAGCCCACCAAAACTCACAGACCGGGCAAGGAGGGCATTAATCAGAGAGGCAGCACAGAGACCTAAGGTAACCCTGGAGGAGCTGCAGAGTTCCACAGCAGAGACTGGAGTATCTGTACATAGGACGACAATAAGACGTACGCTCCATAGAGTTGGGCTTTATGGCAGAGTGGCCAGAAGAAAGCCATTACTTTCAGCAAAAAACAAATGGCAAATTGAGTTTGCGAAAAGGCACGTGGGAGACTCCCAAAATGTATGGAGGAAGGTGCTCTGGTCTGATGAGACTAAAATTGAACTTTTCGACCAAAGAAAAAAAGCTATGTCTGGCACAAACCCAACACATCACCCAAAGAACACCATCTGTGGGGATGTTTTTCAGCAGCCGGGACTTGAAAACTGGTCAGAGCTGAGGGAAAGATGGATGGTGCTAAATACAGGGATATTCTTGAGCAAAACCTGCACCGCTCTGTGCGTGATTTGAGGCTAGGGCGCAGGTTCACCTTCCAGCAGGACAATGACCCCAAAGACACTGCTAAAGCAACACTTGAGTGGTTTAAGGGGAAACATGTAAATGTGTTGGCATGGCCTAGTCAAAGCCCAGACCTTAATCAAATAGAAAATCTGTGGTCAGACTTAAAGATTGCAGTTCACAAGCGCAAATCATCCACCTTGAAGGAGCTGGAGCAGTATTGCAAGGAGGAATGAGCAAAAATCCCAATGGTAAGATGTGGCAAGCTCAGAGACTTATCCAAAGCCACTTGGCGCTGTGATTGCCGCAAAAGGTGGCTCTACAAAGTATTGACTTTAGGGGAGTGAATAGTAATACGCATTGTTCTGTAAATTAAAGGATGCAAACAGTCAAACAATCCATGTTCATTCCAGGTTGTGAGGCAACAAAACCCAAAAAATGCAAGGAGGGGGGGGGGGGAATACTTTTGCAAGGCACTGTATATGTATTCGACAGCCAGGTCAAGATCTAAAAACACATATGCAAACTATTTACCTGCAATTTCAAATACTCTCGCCACATGACACAAACACCCTGTATTAGCATCTGTACCTACACTGCTAGCTGTTGCAACGGAGACTTTATTCCGTCACGATCTATCTAGAGATAAAATCCATTTGGTAAGGAGAAAAAAAAAAAAAAAAAAAGTAAGCCTTATGGAATACAAATTAAATGAGAAATTTAAGGCTTGGCCAATCAATATCACCCCTCTACCCCCAATTTAATGACAGAATAGAACGTTATTTTTCAGACAATACACAGGTTTACTGTACAATATTAGAGTCCAGCTCCAGTGAGTTTTGTTTTCCCATGCTCTTATTTCTCGTTTATAAGAGAATATAATATAGACTGAAAATAAGTGTCCACATACAGTTAGCACTTAATGACTTCATCACATATATAGTTGTGAGCAGGCGGGTCGTTGCTAATGTTGCTGCCCTCGTTTTAGCAAGGAGCGCCAAAGGCGCTCATCCCCATGAAGCGAGGGGCCGCATTTGTGGAGGCTCCCATGTCTGCTGCAATGAGCCGCAGGCAGGACTTGCACTGCAAAATTTACGGACTCACCATCCAAAAATACGAGCTGCGGGATTTAAAAAAAAAAAAAAAAAAAAACACGACCCTAATGCCCGAACCGCGGGCACATAAAAAGATTACCCACAGCAAGGGGGGGGCACCCAGGATCTCTGCAAAAATGGCTGCTGAATAAAAAGAGGATACAGGACATGCAAACCACCACCAAGCATACGGATTTTCCAAAAAGCCGTACGAGGTACAAGATACCCCATTAGCAAGGATGCTACATCATACACACCCGCCTAGCACATACACATTAGCTGCCATTTTACAACACTAACTTACACAATGCAGAAGTACACAGCTACCCCAACTGCTTCCCCTTGCACATGCAGCCTATTTACACTACACACATTACTGACACACCTCAGCGCAAACCTACATATTATGCTGCAAGAACAGCAAAACACATTGTCAGCTCTTCAGTACAACGCTTCCTGCATATATTACTTCCAAATAAAGTACATTCATTTATTAATGTATTTCACTACCATACACAAACCAATACACACCCCAAAAAAAAAAAAAAAAAAAAAAAAAAAAAAAAAAAAAAACCTCAAACCCATTCACCGCGCATCTCCACCAGACAGCATTACAATTTTATTGCTGTCATTTTTTGACAGGCAATTCGCTAGTATGTTATGTTTGTGTACCCCTTAGGCACTTCCAACCTTCTAGAGTGAGAGAGCATGCTAATCTTTAACTGTACACCATGCATTATATCCTTCTACAAATAACTAAATATCTTAGATAATAAATGTATTCCATTGCCAGTTAATTTCTCACCTACAGCGATTTTACCCTCTAAATATGCTTAAAGCACTCGAGGTATCAAAGATGCTTCCATCATGCATTCTTTAGCACCAACCAGAATCAAAAGTTTTGTATCTTTGCTATATATGCAAGGCAATTTAAGGTACCACTGTAGTAATTGTACATCTTTTATTCACCGTCTATTCCATCAATGACATCAAGTCAGCTTTTGAACCTATTTGAGCTTTAGCAGTTTCTCTCAGATACCAGGGACAAGCTTTTTATTGTGTTCATTTGCTGACTGGCCAGTCTTAAAGTCTTAAGGGACAGTTACCGCACCAAAACTGCTCTTCATGGTGGGAAAGATCATTTTAAACAAAATCTTGTGCTTGATCTTCTTTACACTTATAACAGTTAACGTTGTGTGCTCCACATTGTACTGAATCAGGAGTCCCTTTAAGAGCATGACCTCAGAAAGGTGGAAGCCAACAGGAGACTTAAATATTTAATACACTAGGTAATTAACACAAATTAAAACCCAGCTCCCTTGTTATTGAATTCATCCATAGACTATGAATTTTGTAATGTAAAATGTTTTTCAATGAGATAGAGATACCAAGTTAAGACCCCTGCAGTAGGAACATTTTTAGCTTGTTAGCAAAGACACCGCCTGTGCCCGGAAGATACCATGTTTGACCAGGCAGCCAGAAGTTAAACAAGTCTGTCAGCTTGCATACACTAGAAATGCCTAGTTTAAAGATTTCACAAACCTATATCAATTGCGTAGGGCTTGTAAAGGAACATTATGTCAGTGGATGCTAAATAAGAAAGGCACAAAGTCAAAAATAGTTGAATATTAAAGTCAATTATAGTGGAGTATTTTGACAGGAATGTTAGAAATGTAAAAAAATGTAAGTGGAAGACGGAAAAAAAAGAAAAAAAAAAGTTAAGTCAGAATCAATCATTTTTTATAGGAGATGTTTTATTTGGAAATGTGTAACTGAAACCCAGGAATGGGTGTACCTTTTCCAGACATGTCAAGGTGGTTTTTAAAATTGTATTCTGGTCACCAGTTAACACGGACGGGAATAAATTTATTTTAGCTTTGTATTAAAACAAACTAGAACAAAAAAAAAAAAAAAAAAAATTGAGACCTCACTCCAATGTCATAACATTACAACAATCGAATCAAATTATTACATCCAGGGAATTTTCAGCACTTACAAGGAAACCCCACACAGAAACAGCTAGAGATTAAATATATATATGCGCAGCAAAGGGTGAGAATGGGATAGGTCACAGAGAAGGGAAAAGAAAAAATGGCTGTTTGTCTGAACGTGAAATCTTTATAAATAAGACATTAAAGTGTAAAGAAGAAAAAAAAAAAAAAAAAAAATACAATTATCATATTTATACATGGTTCTTTTAGAAAACAGCCAAAAATTGAATAGAGAAACACTGCACGCGTAGGGGAGTCAGATAAGGGTGCGGAAGTGATGCCTGCTTCCTGCCCACAAGCCTGGCGTCAGGACCGGTATTGCCCTGAAGTCCAACTGATGGATATAGCTAAAGGGTTACACACAACAGTCACTAACTTACACTTGCGCAGTTACAGGGGGAAGAAACTACTGTATCAGGGTGGGTGAAGGATGACTGTACACATGAGATAAAACCATTATTTGTAAGTGGTGATTTCCAGAGTTAGGAAGGATGGATTTCTTCTTTACTTTGTAGACAAGATCAGGGCCACAATCAAGCCGTACAGACCCAAGACTTCAGCGAAAATGAGGATCAGAATCATGCCGACAAATAGCCTGGGCTGCTGTGCTGTACCTCGCACTCCTGCATCTCCCACAATGCCAATGGCGAAGCCAGCTGCCAGTCCACTCAGACCTACACTCAAGCCAGCACCCAGCTGTAGAAAACTCCTGCAAGAGGTTAGAAAAAAAAATGGTAAGTCAATATTTATGCTAAGAACTCATGCATAGTTATAAGCACTTGTAGGACTGCAGAATCAGCACTTACTTGTACAATGTGATGTTTATCGTCAGGGAGTTTGCTATGAGCACTGCCACTACAAGGCCATAAATAGCTATGATACCAGCCATGACAACAGGAATGATGGACTTCATAATCAGCTCAGGCCTCATGACAGACATGGCTGCAATTCCAGTTCCACTCTTCGCCGTTCCATATGCGGCTCCCAATGCTGGATAGAAAAGGAGGAAAAGTGTTATTTTATAAGTTTGCACTAGCTGGATAATGCACAGAAAGATTAGTATTATGCTTTAATTACATAAAATAAGGGGGGGGGGGGGAGATTTAGATCCTGTATTGTGGAAGCTTTGATTAAGTCAATTACAAAAGGGAGATTCCAGTTGACATGACCTAGTTATGTAGCAAGTCTGTAAACTCTTCCCCTTTCAGTTCTAGGAAGTCAAAAAGGAAGTTGGGATTGTTTTTAGTAAGTCAGCATTAGCTTATTCAGTTACACACTAAAAAATAATGTAGGACAACATTGCAGTAAGTACTTTAAAGCTTACTGACTTGTATTTCCATTCTGAGGTGTTGATGCCCTGTAGTAAAGGTTACGGAAGCAGCTCTGTACTAGTCACATGACAGTGGTGTGACCGATGCACACGAGTAATAAAAAGGAGACCAATATAAGTACATTTGCCTTTCTTACATGGAGTACTGGACTCAGAGCCAGTAAGCTTCAGCAGCTTTTTATTCATCCACATGATTGTTTGTGCCTTATGTAAAAACTAACCAGCATACTACACTATTGTGACTTAAGGCATCTTATGAACCTCTGTTCTTTTGTTTGAATGTTGTTCCTGACAACTGAAGTCAATGAATGCTCACATGTGCAGAACTGATATTAATCCAGCAATCATAAGTATTTTTCAGGTATTATCTGAGCATAAATATGCTTAGAGTCAAAGCAAATATGAACGGACAAAAAAAAAAAAAAAAGTGGTGTTATCATATGATCTGGTCAATGGGCCTGAGGGCGTGATCTAAGCATCGCTGATGATCAAGATGGCTACAAGTGAGAACAATGAAAGTTTTGAGGCTTTAGATGTCATGCATTATTAAAATAAAGGCTTTCTAGTCCCCTTTCATAACAGGAAACCTATTTTGATAAATTGTTTGGTAGTTTAAGTAATAAAATGCTCTAGACACTAACTGCCTGAAGTTAATAGAATGGTTCTATATTACTAGCCCCAAAAAAGTTATTCATGCCTTCAAAATAGAGGACTTTCATCAAGCCGGCAACATCATGTCATGCTACTGCAGGGACATGTGATGCTATTGTTCTCACAATGGGAACACATGCACAGCATAGTTGTACAGGAGCATGTGAGAAAATTAGTGAGACACACACGATTTGTACAGTCCCCACTATATGCACAGCAATTATGAAATGCTGCAGATGCATTTTTATATGCAAGATAGGCACATGCTTTTTCCTGGGTATTTTACTTTGGCAGTGGTAAAGAGAGACTAAAACAAATTGAGGGTTTCAATGTCATTAGATCTGGCTTAAAAAAAAAAAAATATATATAATTTAGAAGTATAGATGTATGAACCTCCTTACAAAGTTTACTTGTAAAGATATATTAAAAAATAAAAATGAGTGATATGAAAAGTTTCTGGATTTTACTAGACATAATTAATTACCTGTGAAAAGCTGTAGTGGTCAAAACCACACATGGATTATTTGATATTAGGAAGTAAAAAAAAAAATGCTTAGAAAGCACTTTAAAAATAGCCATCTCCTTTAAGCATATTTTTCCAACTCCTTGTGAAAGTTCAGCTAGAACAAATAGGTTACATTGTAGTGCAACAATGACACTATAAAGTTACGGTTAATAGGAATGCAAGAGTCAGTACAAAGATCAAAACTATAACTAATGGAGTTTGTAATCTGAATTGTACATGTGAGGGGACTGCATAGGAAAGCAGTAAAGAGGAAGGGTTCTGAGATATGCTCCTCTACCTGCCACGGTAGCAAGTACTGTACTACAAATGTGTTTTCTTTAGTACACATGAATATTAAAAGCTAGTCAATCATAGGCATTGGCCATATATGAAGACCACATTATTCTATGAAGCTTTTTTATATATGACAAATGGAGGAAAGCCATCAAGTGATCTTTTATTGCGTCACTTTAGAAAATCTGCACCCAGTACTGACAAACCACAGATTAGGAAGTTTATGGGGAAGTTACACTAGGATTTAAAAAAAATATATAAGAGGGAACAAGTTTAGTTCATGCAGGCCAACATTTAAAATCCAGTGGCCAGGTCAAACAAGAGCCATTTTGTTACATTGTGAAAGAGTATACCAAGAAAAAAAAAAAAAGTTTTGTTAACAGAACATTTACATCATGCCCAGATGGATTTTAGCATAACAAGCTTGAGCAAAACTGCACAAGCCAATACTCTTTAGCTAAGCTAAAAACAATTTGTAATGCACACACAAATCCATTCTGAATAGCTGAGGTGCGCAAGTCTAAGGCAGCTTGTTCTGATTATTATTTGCTAGTAAACATTATGAACATTGAGATTAAACAACTAGGCAGATTCAGTATTGTCCAATTTGGTGCCAGTTTGAATCACCACTCCTACCAGGAAAGTGTTAGCAGTTTTAATTAACTGCTATTTTTAGCACACATGTGAGAATCTACAGCAAACAACCTTCCATCTTCACACCCTTTTGTTAGTTTTTACTGCAAGAAGAGGTACGCTCCAGAGCCTATAAAGCTGCACCTAATGATGCCTCAACACATAGTAATAACTAAAGGATCAGCTCAATTGTAATGTGACTTACAAGTAAGGTTTAATTATGGCAGACATTAAAGCATCACCACTGAAGGATGTGTAGAGTTGGCACTCTAGCCAAATGGGAATACACTTTGCTCATCTCCCCATTGTGAGGGTTGATCCAAATTTTAAAGTGCCAGCTGTATTTGATGTTTATATTTAGGTCCTAGATACCCCCCCCCCCCCCCCCCCAAAAAAAAGCTATAACATTTCTAGTAAAATAGGTCATGCTTTTAGGTATTTTACACAGATAAAGCAGTATTTGTAAATCTACATCTTCCAATTAATATATAAACGGGACTGCAACCGTAAATCTACATTGATTATTCTGTACTGTGGAGTAAGGGAGGGGGTGGGAAATACAATCTGTCAGAGGAGACGTACAGGGAGGGAAGTAAAAATAAAATACTCCCTTTCAGAAAAGAGATATACCAAATTAAAGCCAAGAGCAGGTGTACCTTAAAATATATTTCGACATAGCTGCTATACAGTGGCCTTTGGTCCCCAACTCATAACAAAGCCATCCAGAACCTCACATCAGTCAATCTCATTAAGCTGAATCCTGCTACCCATTTGTTAAGATTTATCTGCTTTAAACACACATCGTAAGACAGATTTCCTTAATTCATTAAAAAAAAAAAGAAATTGCTAGTACAAACACTCATTAGGTCAACCTTAACAAATAACCCTACATTATATGCAGAGTAAGATATTTATGAAGGAAATTGCCCAAGGTCAAACCACCATACACAATAATAGCACCAGACATCCACCTGGGAATAAATCTAACAAGGAGGAGGAAAGTGTATGCTACAGATTATTCCATTAAAGAGAATGTTATTCCTGTTATAGCAGATACAGGAATAATAGAATACAATAAGGGTGGCCGTATAAAATAAAGCCACTGGTTTGATAACATGTACACAGGATAGCAATAAAGAGAAAAAAGGAATCTGAAAGCTGTCCCATCCCTTCCTATCATCCCTCTGCAGTCATGTGACAGATCACCAGCTGCCGGAATCACCCGAGTGACGTCAGCCGACTGGGCTCCCCTAGAGCAATACGGACAGACCCGAACCCGGGCTCCGGAACTACCCGAAGCTCTACACAGGTAGGCGCCTAGCCCTAGACAAG
>CM050172.1:78459998-78529998 GCA_027410445.1 Discoglossus pictus
ATCTATCTATCTATCCATCCATCTATCTATCTATCCATCTATCCAATCCATCGGTGGAAGCTTACATTTGATTATTTAACCATGGACTTCTAGTAATGAGTCATTACAATGTTGGGTTTGAGGCCCAGACATTTCTTAAAGGTATTAGATACAGTTGTGATAAAGATGAACATTATTACCTCAATTAATTAAGTCTTTTATTATTACGCTATGATAAATAAGGCCAACGGTCCTGTCCGTGTTAGTGTTTTCAGCTCTCAATTCATTAGAAATATCTATTTTTTTATATAACCAGGAGAAATAGGTTTCAGAGCTACCTTGCAAAAATACAACAAAGCTAAGATTCAGTTTTGAGTTAAAAATCACATTTCAGTCAGCTGTACAGCACCATATGTAATGTTGAGGCCTAAATACATGCTAGAAATGAGACGGCCATGTCGTAGTTTCAGTGAGCATTGCATTATTTTCCTGTTTTTTGGATAAATAAAACTAGAAGAGTAATGGTAGGGGGTTTGTTTACCCAGAAACAAGAAGGACAGGTAGTTATGAAGCAGAAGCATCTTAATAGCAACATGGTTCTGTTTAAAGAGCTCTTTAGTATGTATACCTTTAAAGAAAGATGGAGGGTCCTGATAGAAGAGCACTATTTTGAGACATTTTCACTCAGTTGTCAATAAACATTTGCACTAGAAAAGAAAAATGCATTGTATAATTTAGGATTAAAACCATTTATGTGTTAATATTCTATAAGTTATATTTCTGTTAAAATGGTCAGATAAGGAATGATTGTCCTAGTGAGCGTCCCTCACCTCCACTAATGTGGTCACCAATCACTAATGCGGTTTAAAATATTAAAGGGATATGGAAGGTTTCTGAATTTTACTAAGTATATGATATCCCAGCGTATGTACAGTATTTACTTTTGTGTACTTTATTTTATTAAGAAGTGCTTATAAGCTGTCTTTGTACTGCATACGATCATACAAACATTACCAGTACCTCTGCAGCTCATGAAAACGCAGACTTTGTAAGACTGGGTATGCAGTGTCTCATACTAACCAATCAGTGATCATCTCTCAGCAGCATTCTGCAACATGCTGCTGAGACCTGATCCCTGATAGGCTAGGACACTACACTGCACATAATGCTCTATAGAGTCTATGGCCTCCATTCAATTGAGCAAACTGTAATTACAAGAGCCCTTAATGGAGCCTGACAAATAATTCAATCTGTTTGCGGGTTAGAAGCCCAAAATCCATACGGTTGTCAAAATCGTAAATCCGACCCATCAAAGCCTTTGATCTTTCAAGCCCATAAATGTTACAATCGCAAATTGCTATTCAATTGCTACTATTCCTCAAGGCCGCAAATGTTCACACACCCGTAAATGGCAAACGTAGAAGAAAATCCTAAGAGTACCAGATAGGACTTGCAAGGAGGTTAAACAACGGTTCATAAGACTGTAAAAGCAAATAAAAAAGCAATACTGCACTTTAAAAGACAGGGAAAGCGATGAAAGACAGTGTCAAGCTTGCGTATCTGCAATAAAAAAAATTTTTTTTTACGTTTTAGTTCTGTGTTATTTGAATCTCAGTAATCAAGGAGTTAATGCATATCAGGCCACCCACATGGGCTAGAACAGTATCGTCATAAATTTTTATTATTTTGTACATTGCCGGATTGCGAGGCATATCAAACTTCTAAACACTATTTAAATTATTTTTAACCTCCATGTTTTACTGACCCTATGTGGTCTCATTTACTATTGGCTGTGTCTAAATCGGTAGTTACGGCCTTGCTTAATTGATCATGCTCTGAAATGCCACTTACAAGTGCATGATTTACTGTTTAGGCTTTCGGCCAGGTAGCTGCAGGCCTGATCAATTGAATCGCTCTGTAACTGTTGCAAATGAATGGGGACTATTTAGTTTATTTTAGTTTATGAGAACTTCTTAATAAAATGAAGTACATAATCATAAATAGATACATAGATAATCCAGATCCCTTCCATATCCCTTTAAAGTGGAAAGTGGGATGCCCATTTGATGCAAGGGCAAGATATTGAAAGTCAGTGAACAAGAATATCAAGGTCTGAATCCAAAACATCGAAACAATGAAAAGTGTATTAGTGGCATCTAGTTTGTCTTGATCTTTTGTTTACTGCATTTTATCTACTTCTGGTGAACTCCTCCTCTCTGTCCCGGAGACAATTACCAATGTACGTATAGCAACTGTGGAACACATACAATTTGGCAGCTATTTTAATTTTCCTACAATGAGCAATTAAATCAATAAACATTTATTACTCGAATATCAGACATAAATAACAGCTGGACAGCAGCAAACAGTAAATAAAATTAACTTGACCCCGTTACCATCTATTAAATTAACTTTGTTTATTCTGTTCCCTATACCAAGCCCTTATTGTTTCTATCCTCATCCTCATTGTTTCTATCCTCATCCTTCTTCCCTTCCATCCGACTTTAGTCTTTTTCCTCCTTCTTTAAGCTTTTATTGGCATGATAGATGGATATCTCACACAATTCCATTTTGAGAACTCTTTCAAAGACAGCCATTGAACACTTTTATCCATTCCACCACTTTGCAACCATTGCTTAAAAAAAACAAATGGCAGCCAATGAGAAATTTCGAGAGCCATTTTTTTAAATATTTACAATACACATGTATAGTACATATATACTATCTAATAACCACAGTCAACCGAGACCAAGCCAGACCAGAGTAACTCTTGTTTGTAGGAGATCACCTTTACTTATTCCTTCTTTACTCAGGTGCAGGATTTTTCCACTGCAGTCAGAAGCAGGACGGATCTGGGCCTTGTGGGTGGGGAACATGGAGGACGAAACTAACTTTTGTTTTGGTCACAAATAAATAGAAAGGTTGGGTGTGTCAAAGCAATGACACCAAAACTGTGTTCTTTAGCACATAATCAGAAGTGATACCTTTAATGTTAATTTTTGTCTTCAAGTTTGACCTTAAGTGTATGGTATTACAGAAACTTAATGTTCTAATTCCTAAGATAAACTTACTTTAAAAGAAATATAAAAAAAATGAAAAAATAAAACAGAGGCCTTTGTTAATATTGTTATTTTCACAAATATCATATATAGTTTCCATTGTATATAGCAATTCATATATATTTGCATCGCTCAGTCGTGACCGACTCTCTGTGACCTCATGGAGAGCAACACACCATGCTAATCCACTTGGTATTCATGGCAGAAATACTGGAGTTGGTTGCAAGTTCATTCTCCAGTGGGCCACAGCATACAGCTCCTGGTATTCCTAGGTGGACTCTCATCCAAGTACTGCTTGGCTTCCTGGTTGTGTGACTTCTTGGTTCCCTTACTAAAATCAAACCCAGGTCCCAGCAGTGAAATCATTAAAATCCTAACCACTGGACCACCTGGGAACACATGCATAAATATTAGCACTTTACAAATAAAAATAAATAATGCATAAAAATTAAAATATCATACAAATATCATGCACCGAGCAGAACTATACTAGTGCAATGTTTAAGTGGGATTCTATGTATTTTTTAAGATGATGTTACATTTAAATGACTAGATTGAGTTCTGCTTTATAATCTCACTGTAGAAGATTGCACGAAGAATAGGTTTACTAAATCTTTTCCTGTAAAAAGTGCTGATTTGTAAAAATTGTCGAAAAACAAAGACCTAGGTCAAATTCGTGTAGGAAACATATCACATTACCCATATCAAAATCTTCTATAGGGATTTAAGATGTGTAAAACTCTTGCTATATTTATCCACACCCCTATGATCTTGGACATAATTGCCATATAAAGACGTACAATGCAATCTAACATAGGGCTAGGTAACAGCCCGATTAAATTCCCCTAAAGTGAAAACTCGTAGTTACGGAGCACGGCTATTAAATTGGCCTTTTTAAAGCTACCCGCAAACGATCTGCGGGTTACAGCCGGAAAAACAATGTCGAAACCGGAGCTCCGCTGCCCAAAATCCTTTGATCGGTCAATCCCGTAAATGTTACGTTTGCAAATCGCTATTAAATTGCTACGAATCCACTGGTGTTCAAACCCGTAACCTGCAAATCAAGCCAAAAAGCCTATGGGTACTCAAGAGGACCCGTAAGGGGGTTAAAGTCCTATCCGTAGCACTGTAAATGCAAATATCAACACAATACTGTATTTTAAAAATGGTAAAGTGATGTTAGGTATTATTATTAATAGCACGACATTCTCAAGCTCGCAAATCTGCAATATAAAATACTTTAATTAAATCGTTCCCGGCAAACAATGTGTTAATACATATAATGGAAATCGCATGGACTTGAATATCATATTTACTGATTTATTAATATTGCATTATTTCTGGAATGCCGGTCTGATCGTAACTTGTAATTGAAACCCGAAATCTAACCTCCATTTTTCAGTGACGTAATGATGACGATCACTTTTACCATTGGCTCCGTCTAAACCCGGTTTGACTAATTGATCATGTTCACGGACGTACATGCAACGTGCGCAAGAATGGTTTACGTGTTTGCGTCTCCGGCCCATTGGTCGCGGCATGGTTGAATGTAATAGCTCTGTAACTCCGGCAAATTTCAAGCCCGCAGGCTTTGCAGGTGTACCGGTGCTGTTACGGGCTACAAAATTAACATGACCCTTATTTTACAACATACAATTTTATATAGAATCATAAGTGCCGGTTGTATATGACAAACAGTGTGAGATATATTAAAAGACAGAATTGCCGCTGCATATAGATTTTCTCTGCATAGTCATACATTATCCTATAGTGTCTGCAGGCAGTCTGTTGCCCTTGACAATTTGGTGCCCTAGGCCTGCAAATTTGCATTAAATCTGATGGATTTATTATATGCAAGATAAAAAAAGCTATTTCAAGCTGCAAAAAATAAGAAACCATTGAAACCAATAATTCATTCTTAAAACATGGAGTATACCAAAAAGTTCATATCAACAGCATAAGGCAAAAGCAACAAAATCTACTTTTATGAAGTCATTCTTGGATGAAATGCTTAGGAGACCCAATTTTATTGGCTATTTTGTTACAAATCCATAGATCCTGATTCAATTGAGCAATTGTGAGTTAGTGGTGACCGTGAGGCCGTAAGTTAATTTGCTATTCAATTGGCGTCTTTTTGCTGGCTCCAAACGGTTTAGGGGTTACGGCATTGAAAACTCTGCGGTTGTTAAAGCCCGAACTTACAGCCTCCCGAAGGCTCTGATGTTTTACATCCGCAAGAGTTCGATCACTAAAATCGCAAATCTGTATTCAATTGCTACAATTTCCTCAAACCCGCAAATGTTTTCACATTTGTAAACGGCAAATGTAGGAGAAAATCCTACGAGTGCTAGAGAACCCGCAAGGGGGTTTAACCCCTGTCCGTAGCACTGTAACTAATAAATCAATACTGCACTGTAAATGATGGGGAACACAATGGATGACATTAGAATTAACTGCACAACACTCTCAAGCTCGCACATCGCCAAAATATAATACTTTATTTCATGTTTAATTTTTGTCCAAAGTTCTACGGGCTTTAACCTCCAAGCCTGTAGGACTTTGGATGTAAATTAAACATGAAATAAAGTATTATATTTTGGCGATGTGCGGGCTTGAGAATGTTGTGCTTTTAATTCTAATGTCACCCATTGTGTTCCCCATCATTATCATTGAATTTATATTTGCATTTAAAGTGCTCCGATGTTTCAGGCTTGACCCACGAGTTACAGGATTGCGTCCGCGATCATGTTCAAGCCCGCAAATGCTACTCCCGAGAGCATGGTTTCGGATTCTTGCAAATGGTGCCTAACTTTCAGGCCCGGCCAATTGAATGGCAGGGTAAAAGTAGAGCAACGGGAGGACGCAACTCGATCGCAGCCATTTGCCTGGTTGCGATCAAGTTACGGCCACGAAATGAATGAGGCTGCTAGTGGATCTTTTTTTTTTACTCTCCTCCCTTGCCAACTATTATTATGTGCTGTGTATACTATACTGTGATCCATTTTCTTATCATTTTTATACATTTCCTTGCCCCATTGAAACAGCATATGCGCAATATGAATTTGCATTACTATTACAATAAGGCATATCTGCTATCCCATATATGAAATGACCCAAGTGATACACTTTCAGGGCATGCCTTATGTTGCATCTACAATTTATAATTAATCAACTACTTTGCATATAATGCATCATTACATAAAGATATCATTTAAAACAAATTCCCTGTTATATTTCCACATCAAAACATCAATTTCTGTGTCTATGAAATACAACCAGTAGTGATGGCTTACAGCAGAAGGTCAGTGATAAACTGGCACGGCAGCATATGGGCCTCATTCAAATGCGATTTGCCCAATTAAATAGGGCTCTATATAAGTACATAGCATATTTTTTTACAGAAGATTTTAGTTTGTGAACTTCTATTGAAAAGCAAGGTCTTCACTAACTAAAAACTTCTGTAAAAAAATATGTGTGCTTATATAGAGCCCTATTCAATTGGCCATATTGCATTTGAATGAGGCCCTAAGATTATTAATGCATTGGCCAAGATTCACAATGTACATTTTGTACATTGCCGGATTGCGAGTCCGATCGCATATCCGACTTCTAAACGCTAATTGATTGACGTTTAACCTCCATGTTTGCTGACGTCATGATGATGGACTCATTTACTGTTGGATGTTTCTAAATCGGTAGTTACGGCCTTGCATTATTAATCGTGATCATGCTCTGTAATGCTACTTACGATTGCATGGTTTACAGTATAGGCTTTCGGGCCAGGTAGCCCGCAGACTTACGGCTTGTATGAAGGTAGCTTTGGGCTATTGCAATTGAATTGGGGGCTATGTGTCGCAATATGTATGTGTACAGTATAGTATTTAGGCCAGTGATGGACAACATGTGGCCTGGGTTCTGCATGTGGCCCTCAGACATATCCTATGTAGTCTTGGCCTGTTCTCTGGAGTGGGAGAGCATGACCCTCTCCCACGATACAAAGTAGCACATAATGCCCATTCAATGTTTATCCTCATTATCAATACCTCTATTACCAATAATTCCTTCCCTACAGCAATTATTCAATTTTGCTTTGAGTAAAATAAAAGCTTTTTAAGGACCGTGAGGCCATTTTAACAAAAAACAAACAAACATTGATTTCACTGATTTAGGCCCTTAGGTACCACTGATTTATATTTTCTATATACATTTTATTAATAGTATTTCATAGTATTTCTACAATCATAATAGTACCACAGACCACAGTTTGATAACCTCCAACACAAATAATACATTACTATAGTTATGTCCTGTAAAATAACATATTAAATGTCTAATGTAAATGATAAAAGATGCTTTTAACCCATTCACAAACCAATTCATAGTGAACAGCTAAGAGTTAAACATTTAAAGGAGCCGTCGTAGAATAGGAGAAGGGAATGGTATTTGGAGAGAATAAAAATAACAAAATAAGAAGAAGACAAGAAGACAATAGAGAATGAATGCAGAACACAACAAAACATCAAATTAATTGAATCCAATTTTTTTGTAAATGGGATAAAATTATAGAGGCAATAACCAGTAGAAAATATTCAAGTCACCAATATAATAATTATGATAGGAGAAAAAAAAGGAGATTTATTTGACGAGATGGATAGAAAGAGGAACAATTTAACTGGGATGTAGGGAGAGGAAGAAAATGTCAGGAAGCAGAAATGAGAAAATGAAGAGAGGACAGGGAGAACTAGGAGGAGGGTGGTGGTCTGGGGAAGAAAAAGCCAATATGATAAGAGAGGATGCGGCCTGTACTATACATTGTCACTATTTTATCAATGGCTTTCCCTGCAGTATTATCCACTAAGGGATCCTCTAGAAATTGCAAGGATTTGACCCAGACACGGTGCAGCGTGGAGGGATATCACAGGCCCAGCTGCTGCAGGGACACCCAGCAGGAAACAAGAGCTTTGCACACGACCCCTAACTACAAAGGCACCTTTACCCTTCAGCCTTCAGCTGAGGATGGACCAGCCATGCTTAGCTGGCTACGTCAGCATCAAACTGGTTAACGAAAGGGGTAGCTAATATAATTTACCAGATGCAATGCAAGAAAATAGAAGCGTATTGTACGTTGTAAAATAATGTAATTAAAATATTACAAATGTATTAAAAAAAAAAGATGTAAACATTATTTTTTGTTAGAAAACAACCTTTAATTTATTAAATAAAGCTAAGACAGAGATGGGAATAATAGTACACGGGGGTAGTCAATTCTTTTTTACCAAAATTGACCTAGGCCCGAATTTTTTTATGAATATGGAGCCCGATTCAATTGCGAGCCCGCAGGATCCAGGCCGTATATCTTCGGGTGTACTGTGCGCTCCCGTTCGTCTCCGATTCCGGAGCTATTCAATTGCTCAAGGCCGCAAGTTACGGGACCGAAGCCGACTCCATAAACCATGCACTGGTTCGTAGCGGTTCAGGGCAGGAACATGATCAATTAAGCAAGCCCGTAACCTACCATTTTGAATCAGCCAATGGAAAATTAGACTTTCATTATTACGGCACTAAAACATGGGGGTTACCTGTCAATCAAATAGGTTCGGGGGGTCCAATATGCGATCAGACTCGCGAACCAGCAAAATAAAGAATTATAAAAATGAATGCCAATACAGTTCTAGTCCATATGGGTGGCCTGATATGTATTAACTCATTGATACCCGGGATTGATATAACCCCAAAATGACACATGAAAATAAATCTTATATACTGCAGATTTGCGGGCTTGAGACTGTTGTGCAATTAATTCTAATGTCTTTCATCGCTTTCCCTGTTATTTATAGTGCAGTATTGTATTTAACCCCTTGCGGGTCGTCTCTAGCACTCGTAGGATTTTCTCCTTCTTTTGCCATTTACGGTTGTGAGTTTGGGGAAATAGAGCAATTGAATAGCAATTTGCGATTTAAGGCCTCGTATCTCTTGCGAAAGTGAAAGATCAAAGGCTTCGGGAGGCTGTAAGTTACGGTTTAACCATCACAATTTTTTCAAAGCCGTTCGGAGCCCACAAAAGGACTCCAATTGAATAACAAAATAACTTGCGACCTCACTTACGGGCTACCAGATCGCCCGAAACCTTAATTGAATGGGGGCAATGGTCTGTAATGCAGGTTTTGTTTTTGGATACACACACAAATATAATGTTATAATGGTGTTCAGAAAGGCACAGGGAGAACATTTAAACATGAATGGGACTTAGGAAAAGAACAATATGTAAGTGATAGCTTATTTAAGTATAATTCAATGGAGCTCCAGAAGAAAGGGACCGGAGGTCCGGATCTGAACCTAGTTCTGCCTATTGATTACCCTGCTTTAACATCAAACACCAGTAAATTAATTTATGAAATATACTACATTTCATAGGGATTTTATTAGTTCTTATTTTATCTGTACCCAGCACCAAAATGTTGGGTTTGTTGTGATGGTGAGAGGGTAGTGGTTTTCATACTGATGATGGGTAGGTCGCTACCATCTTGTATTGCAATGGGAGAAAGGATGTGATGTGGGTCTTTTAGCAAACAGTGATCCCGTAGCAATTTAACTAAATAATTAAATGATAGGCATTGTCATCTAGAAGTGGCAAGCCCTATCCCCTTCTGGATCTCTACCTTGTCTTGGTGAAAGGGCTTGTGTATATCAGTGAAGCTGTGAGCTATACCATGTAGGGTCGCCCAAGATGGGCAGGTCATGACAGAGAGGTCAGACAAGTTGTGGTCCACTAGAGAAAAAGCTGGCAACCGACTCCAGTATTTTTACCAATAAATCCTTATGGATAAGCACAACCAGAGACATAACGATGTGCCTGGGGTGATTCGGTCCATAAGGTCACAGAGAGTTGGATACGTCTGAACAACTTAAAAACAACAACATACCACAATGATATATGAAAATATGTCAATATATACTTGTGTTATCATTTTAATTACAGCTACAGTTCTATTGAAAGGTACTATCAACTATTATTATTAACTTTTATTTGTAACACTCCAACATAGCGATGTATAGGGGATAATAACAAGGACAAATATAAAATTAACAAACTGTAGAAGATGGAGGGCACTGTGAGAATATTATTAAAATAGACACTGACACTTTAATGTTATGTCACAACTTCTATTTTCTATATTCTCACTATGTTTTTTACTAACATGTAAATTATATGGCATGATAAACATTGCAATGTATTATTGCATGTTATTGTTATTGTATGCATCAATGTGGCATTGCTATAGCGCAGCACTGGTGAGAAGTATAATGATAAAATCTTATTACGTACAGCTTGCGGAAATGATGAACAGCAGACCCCATCTCTCGCCATAACATGGACTACTAGAGCACCCATCTCTTGTGTAAGGAGAGTTGCAAAGCTGCTTTATTCATCAAGATACACAATTATGGACCATCGAAAATGAATGCAAAATGGGAATTCTGGATATTTTAAAATTTTTAAACATTCATCTATGAGACAATATATAATGATGATAAGGAGGAGCTCATTTGATTTCCTGTTGCATCTTCTACTAAAATAACTAAACATCCTCTACTACAGCTTCCACTCTCATCAATCACACCTCCCAAGCCCTTTGTCTTGAGGTTCTGCCTAATCCCTCTTTCATTCCTCGCATACAATCAATCACAAAACCTTGTCATTGTCACCTAAAAAACATCTCCAAGATATGCCGCTATCTTACACAAGACACAACTAAAATTCTAATCCATTCTCTCATCATATCCCGCCTCAACTACTGCAACTCCCTCCTTGCTGGCCTCCTCATCACCCGTCTGTCTCCACTCCAATCCATAATGAACTCCTTGGCCAAACTCATCTACCACAATCAACGCTCAGTGATTGCAGTACCTCTGTCAGTCACTCCACTGACTTCCAGGATAACATTTTAAATCATGACACTAACATAAAAATTCCTCAACAGTGCACCCCCTTATATCTCTTCTCTCGTCAAAAAATACTTCCCCAACCACCCTCTTTGACCTTCTGCTGTCCTCTTCTCTTATCACCTCTTCTCATACCCCCTTCAGGACTTTTCACGTGCTGCCCCTATTCAATGGAACTCCTTGAATCACTCCACTAGACTATCCCCCGCCCACAAACCCATAAAAAACTCACTAAAAATGTATCTGTTTAAAGAAGCCTATCACTTTCAGCCTTACTATGTACGACACATCTATCTCCCTCCTGTACCATACTAATACCCTTTAGATTTTGCAAAAAATCTTGTGTCTGTGCATTGGGAAAGCACTATGTACGTTTGATTTTAAGCACAAAGACGGGGCCCTCCATTCTTTTGCAATGTGTTATATTTGTTTTTGCCTTGTACTTGATCCTTGTATAGCCCTACGGAATATGTTGGCATGTTACAAATAAAAGATAATAATCTCACCATAGCATGAAGTTTACATATAACAGCATTTTATTATCAGCATAGGTGAAGTCAATAAGGAACTGATAGGTATGTAAATGTTTGTTTAGGCTATCACTGGAAAATCCTTGGGTAAATAAGCAAAGCACTTATAGCTATAATCTGTAATATCATGCCTTTGTATTGGAATGGTATGACAGATTGCATCTATATTTTGTGTGGCCACCATTTTTTTCCAGCACTGCCTTAACCCTCATGGGCATGGAGTTCACCAGAGCTTCACAGGTTGCCACTGGAGTCCTCTTCCACTCCTCCATGATGACATCAAAGAGCTGGTGGATGTTAGAGACCTTGCACTCCCCCACCTTCCGTTTGAGGATGCCCTACAGATGCTCAATAGGGTTTAGGTCTGGTGACATGCTTGGCCAGTCCATCACCTTTACCTTCAGCTTCTTTAGCAAGGCAGTGTCATCTTGGAGGTGTGTTTGGGGTCGTTATCATGTTGAAATACTGCCCTGCAGCCCTGTCTCCGAAGGGAGAGGATCATGCTCTGCTTCAGTATGTCACAGTACATGTTGGCATTCATGGTTCCCTCAATGAGCTGTAGCTCCCCAGTGCCGGCAGCACGTATTTGTTTGTGTGTATCGTTTGTATATTTTTGAGTTGTTGCGTTTTTTTACGTCATTATGTAAATAGGTATATTAATAAAGTTTATTATTTTTTGATTTTGCAACAAATTTTAAATAGAGTTGCTTTTTGTACTCACAAAGTGGGAAACTTTTTCTCACAGTCCAGAGTTCAATTGACTATTTAAACATTTATTAACTCTATATTTTGGGTTATATTACCTAATTCAGTAAGCACTCATGCAGGCCTAGAACAAACACATATACACATATGTCTATATGTGTATATATATTTTCTATAATATGTTGTGTTGATTCCCCCTATATGCATTTACCTGCTGATGTCAGATGCTGCCTCCACTCTCTCTACATCGCTGTTAACGTTCAAACTGAGAGTTTCATCTCATATCAGTGTTTTTGTGTTCATTGAGGGAACCATGAATGGCAACTTGTACTGTGACATACTGAAGCAGAGCATGATCCCCTCCCTTCGGAGACTGGGCCGCAGGGCAGTATTCCATGATAACGACCCGAAACACACCTCCAAGATGACCACTGCCTTGCTAAAGAAGCTGAAGGTAAAGGTGATGGACTGGCCAAGCATGTCACCAGACCTAAACCCTATTGAGCATCTGTGGGGCATCCTCAAACAGAAGGTGAGGGAGTGCAAGGTCTCTAACATCCACCAGCTCCGTGATGTCATCATTGAGAAGTGGAAGAGGACTCCAGTGGCAACCTGTGAAGCTCTGGTGAACTCCATGCCTATGAAGATCAAGGCAGTGCTGAAAAGTAATGGTGGCCCCATAAATTTTGACACTTCGGGCCTAATTTGAACATTTCTGCTTAGGGGTGTACTCACTTTTGTTGCCAACGGTGAATGGCTGTGTGTTGAGTTATTATGAAATATACACTGTTATACAGGCTGTACACTTACTACTTTACGTTGTAGCAGAGGGGCATGTCTTCAGTGTTGTCACATGAAAAGATATATTAAAAGATTTTACAAAAATGTGAGGGGTGTACTCGCTTTTGTGAGATACTTTATATATATATATATACAATTATATGTATTCCTTATATTGCTATACATCAGGGTCTAGCACCTCTTACACATTAAGATTACTTCTATCTCTTATCTTCCCCATCTGCATTATAACATTATTTATTAAGTATATGTCACCCAAATGTCTTCAACCCCTCAAACCCCTCTAGTAGCATGTGTCTTTGATATATATTAATTATTCCAAATTCATACATTTGCACATTTTCCAGTACGCTATATTTTAGTGGGGAATATTATTGGTCATTGCAACATGTTTCTAAATGTCTTCCCTTTTATTCTCCTCTCTTAACAAACCCATTTCCTTCCTTCTCTTTTATTTCATAATAACAATGAGTGCAACACACATTGTTTTTCTTTATCCTATCTGTGTCTCCCATCCTTCATGCCCCTCATAAAATTATTAGAGAGCTACATTTACCCGGGGGAGGCAATCATGAATATATTAGAGTGGGCCAGTTGGATGGCGGTAATGCTTATACATATATTTTATTGATATATATATATATATATATATATATATATATATATATATATATATATATATATATATATAGTAATTAAAAGCCAGAAACACAGATTTTTTTTCAATCTGAAAAATGGCTAAAAAAATGATAAAATAGAACCTAAAATACCTCAAAGCCAAGGACATATCGCATCAGTGCCATGTGTTAGCAATAGCCTGGCAGGGGCAGCATGGAATACTGTGACTGTAGAGATATAAAGCAGGGTTGTGGTAGGAGGGCACTCGGTGGGTAGTGATAGAGATGACTACAGTGACAACATGGAGTACAGTGACAGAGCAAGATATGCAGTGACACAACAGAGTATATAACGTGGGAGGGGATGTGTTTGGAATCTGATCACAGTGACAGCAGGGAGATGTATAGCAGATATGGAGTATATTCATTAGGAGCTGGTGATGCAGTGACAGAGCCGGAGCTAAGCAGGGGGTGCAGTGACAGAAATGCAGCACGTACAGTAACAGAGCAGGGAAGCACTAGCTAAACACACATACAGTAAGAAAACAGACCTACAGTAACAAAGCAGAGATACAGTCTAAGAGAATACATATAAAATGGAGACAGCAGCTGAACAGACATACAGTAAGAGTACGATGATACAGTAACACAGGGGAGATATAGTCAGAGGCTAGATGTACAGTAACAGAGCAGAGATACAGTAGCAGAGGTTTGCTTATTTAGTCATTCAGTCATGTCCGACTCTCCATGACCGCAGCACATTTTGTGTCTGGTAGTGCTTATGCATATTGTTATCTTAGCAAAGATACTAGAGTGGGTTTCCAGTTCATTCTCCAGTGATTTGTCTGACCACTCTGCTATGATTGCCCATCTTGGGTGACCGTACATGGTATGGATCACAGCTTCATTGAGGATCTACATAGCACAGAAATCACTGATATACACTATACAGTGTCACTAAGTAGTAACACTTGTATATGTACAGTTGTGCTCAAAAGTTTGCATACCCTTGGTGAATTGGTAATATATGCACCAAAACATGAGTGAGTAGGCAAAACACTTTTATTTCTTATGGGATTCATTTCAAATGTAAATTATAACAGAATTGCACAATCACAAAACAAACATGGCGGCAAAGAAAAAAATAAAACTGCCCTGTTCAAAAGTTAGCCCCCTTTAGCATCAATGACAGTGTGTAGTCTTTTGTAATAGTGGTCTATGAGGCCCCTAGTTCTTGTAGGTGGCAAAGCTGCCCATTCGCCTTGGCAAAATGCCTCCAGGTAATGCAAAGTCTTTGGTCGCCTTGCATGAACCGCACGTTTGAGACCTCCCAAGAGAGGGGCTCGATGATTTTAAGGTCAGGAGACTGTGATGGCCACTCCACAACCTTCACCTTTTTCTGCTGTAACCCCTGGTTGGCCTTGTGTTTAGGGTCATTGTCATGCTGGAAAGTCCAAGAGCATCCCATGCACAGCCTTAATGGAGAAGAATGCAAATAGTCTGCCAGTATTTTCTGATAACATGCTGCACTCATCTTGCCATCTATTGTCACAATATTCCCTGTGCCTAGGTGTTGTTGTGTCAAGGTGTTGTCAGGCATATTGTATTTTTTTGCTTTTTTGTGGCATTGGTGCAGTAAAGGCTTCTTTCTGGCAACTCGACCATGGAGGTCATTTTTGTTAAAGTATTGTCATATTAGGCTCCTTTAAACCACCACACTGTCTTTTTCCAGAGCAGCCTGTATTTCTCCTTTCTTTTTGTATTCCTAACATATTTTCTGGCAGTTGTCCTTGGCTTGGTATCAAGAGATCCCTGAATTTACCACTTCTTAATAAGTGATTGAACACCACTGACTGGCATTTTCAAGGCTTTGGAATCTTTTTATATCTTTTTCCATCTTTATGAAGTTTTATTACCTTGTTACGCAGGTCTTTTCAGCTCCCTAGGGCTCAGTATCTAGACTGCTCAGTGCATCCATGTGAAAGCTAACATACTCATTGACTATGTATACACAGACACTAATTGCAATTTAAAAAGTCACAGGTGTGGGGAATTAACCTTTAATTGCCATTTTAAACTGTGTGTGTCTCCTTGTGTGTCTGTAAAAAGGCCAAACATTCAAGGGTATGTAAACTTTTGATCATTTGGGTGATTTATGTTATCATTATGATTTAAAAAGGAGCCAAACAACTACGTGATAATAAATGGCTTCACATGGTCACTATCCTTCAATAAAAAAAATGTTTTTGCACGATCAGTCATATTTTCAAAATAAATGCCAACATTTCACAATTTCGTCCAGGTTATGCAAATTTTTGAGCACAACAGATAGCCTTATCCTTGGAATATGACAATTTAATATTAGCTTGTGTATATTTTTTATTGTATAAGAATGTTTGGACAATATTGCACTGTAAACGTTTTTTTTCCCCCCTTTTTTCTCAACTCTTTACATGTCTCTCTTGATCTTTGAGACCATTGGGTGAAATCTAAAGGAATAATTGTAACATCAAATACACTGAAATTAGGATTTGTTGGATAAATTGGTGGCACTTTGTTATTTTCTGGTATAATTTGTATTGGTATAGAAGAATTTCTGTCCCATTGTTGTGTATTATAAAAGTTGTATCCTAAACATATCCTAATGTATTAGTTTGTAGATATCTATCTATATACTGTATATAAACTGCCTGCAATGATAGGGGAGGGGTAACTAATAAAATACATGAATGCAGGCGTTTATCAACCTCTCCACCTAGTACTCACTACCACAAAAAACAATAAAGCCTGAGTTTCCTCGAGACCGTCTCTACAAGTGGGTGAGCCATTGGGCTCTCCCTCCATCCAACACTCTTGTGTGCTTTGGGGTTGGCGGCCCATTAACCCCCAACCTACGCTAAATAAAGTCTGTGCACCATAGAGTTTCCAGTGAATCCCATTATTCCCTAAATCTGTCTCCCATTGGAATCACTATAGTATGTATATATAATCTACCCTATGGAACCCCATGGGATCTCTGTAAAGCTTATATTTCCTTCTCTGGTTGGCTCTTACAATAGCAAAGTTATTAAAGGACCACTGTACAATGAAAAACAAATTTGTGTGAAAACCTTGATAGGTTAGTTCTATGGTCATGATAATCCACTCAGAGAGCACCTCTTTTATCTCACTCATTAAAGTTATCCAGCCCCGAAATACCAGGCAATTCTACCCTTAACAGGAGAACATCAAACCCTAGATATACATTTTGGCCTTAGTTGGGCTTTGTCAGTGGGGTGTAGCTAAAGTCCCTAAGGAACAGAGAGCAAGTAAGCACTAAGTGTCATTTGATAAGCAACAACAAAAATATAGGTGCATAATCATGTTAGTATGTTTTCTGATTGGGCACCTCTATTTTTTGCTTATGCTCGAACTACAGTGGTCCTTTAAGGGCAATATTATCTATCGTCATGAACACTCCTATGGACCCCCATGGCATCCTAACCTATATTCATGGGGGTCCCTATAGACCCCCAAGTCACAAAATATTTACCTCATACCATAGGGAATCCAACCATGGAAATCCTCATGTAAAGTTTATATTATATGATTGTCTCTTTTAATTACAACTCAAGATTAGTGAAACACTAATATCAAACTGATTTATGGAGGTTCTTTATTACCCCCCTGGGACACATAGCTTCCTTTTAGGATAGGTAGGGGAACCTTATGGGTTAGTAGCTGTGCACTCCAAAGCTTAATGGGGTCGGGTGAAGGGGGCTATATCCCCTTTGGGTGTAGCCTGTAATAGCTACTTTGCAACCTACGTGGGATTTTTCCTCACAAGATTTCCTGTCATGTACTCAAGCACTATATCAGCAATTTAAGACAAACTGCTGGTCGCTGAAAATGTGCTGCCCTAGGCCTGAGCCTCATAGGCCTAAGCAGAAAAGCACAACTAGCCACAGAATCAAGTTACATTCCCAGAACAAAGATAAAGTTGCTGAGTAACATTACTGCCCCAGAGCAGAGATATAGTCGCAGAAACCAGAGTTACATCAGAAGAGTGGAGAAGAGCAGGAGAACATTAGCAGAGCAGAGACGGTGCAGACAAACAGTAGCAGAGCAAAAATACAAGAGAATAGCATTTATAAAGTGCCAACAGCATGGCGAGTAGTGAAGAGGTAGGATATAGTAGCTTTTTGGCAGCCACAGATAAATACAGAATAATATTAACATTTATTTTACTATGGTAAAAGGTTATAAATGCAAATGGGGAAGAGAGTGTGTGTGTGTGGTGGGGGTGGGGGGGGCAAGTGAATGAACAAATGTAATTTGTTGGTTCACATGGGAATCATGTGATTGGGAAGTAATTATCTGTTCCATAAGGGAGGCAGGGACTAAAAGGGAACCAGACGCACATGTACATTTTACACTGCCCTAGGCCCATTCAAATCCTATGTCCCAGTTACTACTTCCCCTTGCAAATTTCACATCCTAAGATTCCAACCACAGGAACGGCATACAGTACATTGAAATAGCAGACATGCAACCATATGATATACTGTAATAGCAGAGGCGAGATACATTCACAAAACACTGATACAATGACAGAACAGGGATATAGCCAAATAGATAGATACAGTCATAGAGGAGAGATACAGTCATGCATAAGAGATACAATTAGAGGGCAGAGATACAGTCACATATAAGGAGGTACAGTCATAGAGGAGAGATACAATCACAGAGCAGGGATACAGACACAGAGCAGGGATACAGTCACAAAGCATAGATACAGTCACAGAGGAGAGATACAGTCACAGAGCAGGGGATACAGTCAAAGAGCAGAAATACAGTCACAGAGCAGAAATACAGTCACAGAGCACAGATACAGTCACAGAGCAGGGGATACAGTCAAAGAGCAGAAATACAGTCACAGAGCACAGATACAGACACAGAGCAGGGATACAGTCACAGAGCAGAGATACAGTCACAGAGCATAGATACAGTCACAGAGCAGAGATACAGTCACAGAGCAGATATACAGTCACAGAGCAGGGATACAGTCACAGAGCAGAGATACAGACACAGAGCATAGATACAGACACAGAGCAGGGGTACAGTCATAGAGCAGGGATACAGTCACAGAGCAGAGATACAGTCACAGAGCAGAGATACAGACACAGAGCAGAGATACAGACACAGAGCAGAGATACAGTCACAGAGCAGGGATACAGACACAGAGCAGGGATACAGTCACAGAGCAGAGATACAGACACAGAGCAGAGATACAGTCACAGAGCAGGGGTACAGTCACAGAGCAGGGATACAGTCACAGAGCAGAGATACAGTCACAGAGCAGAGATACAGTCACAGAGCAGGGATACAGACACAGAGCAGGGATACAGTCACAGAGCAGAGATACAGTCACAGAGCAGAGATACAGACACAGAGCAGGGATACAGTCACAGAGCAGAGATACAGACACAGAGCAGGGATACAGTCACAGAGCAGAGATACAGACACAGAGCAGAGATACAGACACAGAGCAGGGGTACAGTCACAGAGCAGAGATACAGTCACAGAGCAGAGATACAGACACAGAGCAGAGATACAGACACAGAGCAGGGGTACAGTCACAGAGCAGAGATACAGACACAGAGCAGGGGTACAGTCACAGAGCAGAGATACAGTCACAGAGCAGAGATACAGACACAGAGCAGAGATACAGACACAGAGCAGGGGTACAGTCACAGAGCAGAGATACAGACACAGAGCAGAGATACAGACACAGAGCAGGGATACAGACACAGAGCAGAGATACAGTCACAGAGCAGGGATACAGTCACAGAGCAGAGATACAGTCACAGAGCAGAGATACAGTCACAGAGCAGGGGTACAGACACATAACAGAGATACAGTCACAGAGCAGGGATACAGTCACGGAGCAGGGATACAGTCACCAAGCAGGGATACAGTCACGGAGCAGGGATACAGTCACCAAGCAGGGATACAGTCACAGAGCAGAGATATAGTCACAGAGCAGGTGTACAGTCACAGAGGAGAGATACAGTCATAGAGGAGAGATACAGTCACGCAAAAGAAATACAATCAGAGAGCAGGGGTTACAGTCACAGAGTAGAAATAAATTGGAGAGCAGAGGTACAGTCACAGAGCACAGATACAGTGACATTATAGGGATACAGTCACAGAGCAGAGATACAGTCACAGAGCAGAGATACAGTCACAGAGCAGAGATACAGTCACAGAGCAGAGATACAGACACAGAGCAGAGATACAGACACATAGCAGAGATACAGTCACAGAGCAGAGATACAGTCACAGAGCAGAGATACAGACACATAGCAGAGATACAGTCACAGAGCAGGGATACAGACACAGAGCAGAGATACAGTCACAGAGCAGAGATACAGTCACAGAGCAGAGATACAGTCACAGAACAGAGATACAGACACAGAGCAGAGATACAGTCACAGAGCAGGGGTACAGACACAGAGCAGGGATACAGTCACAGAGCAGAGATACAGTCACAGAGCAGAGATACAGTCACAGAGGAGAGATACAGTCACAGAGCAGAGATACAGTCACAGAGCAGGGGTACAGACACAGAGCAGGGGTACAGTCACAGAGCAGAGATACAGTCACAGAGCAGAGATACAGTCACAGAGCAGAGATACAGTCACAGAGCAGGGATACAGACACAGAGCAGAGATACAGTCACAGAGCAGAGATACAGTCACAGAGCAGAGATACAGACACAGAGCAGGGATACAGTCACAGAGCAGAGATACAGTCACAGAGCAGAGATACAGTCACAGAGCAGGGATACAGTCACAGAGCATAGATACAGTCACAGAGCAGAGATACAGACACAGAGCAGGGATACAGTCACAGAGCAGAGATACAGTCACAGAGCAGAGATACAGACACAGAGCAGGGGTACAGTCACAGAGCAGAGATACAGTCATAGAGGAGAGATACAGTCACGCAAAAGAGATACAATCAGAGAGCAGGGGTTACAGTCACAGAGTAGAAATAAATTGGAGATCAGAGGTACAGTCACAGAGCACAGATACAGTGACATTATAGGGATACAGTCACAGAGCAGAGATACAGTCACAGAGCAGAGATACAGTCACAGAGCAGGGATACAGTCACAGAGCAGGGATACAGTCACAGAGCAGGGATACAGTCACAGAGCAGAGATACAGTCACAGAGCAGGGACACAGTCACAGAGTAGGGGTACAGTCACAAATAAGATATATAGTCATAGAGCTGAAATACAGTCACAGAGCAGAGATACAGTCACCGAGCAGGGATACAGTCACAGAGCAGGGACACAGTCACAGAGTAGGGGTACAGTCACAAATAAGAGATACAGTCATAGAGCTAAAATACAGTCACAGAGCAGGGGTACAATCAAAGAGCAGAGATACAGTCACAGAGGAGAGATACAGTCATAGAGGAGAGATACAGTCATAGAGCAGGGGTTACAGTCACAGAGTAGAAATAAATTGGAGAGCAGAGGTACAGTCACAGAGCACAAATACATTGACATTATAGGGATACAGTCACAGAGCAGGGATATGGTCACAGAGCAGAGATACAGTCACAGAGCAGAGATACAGTCACAGAGCAGAGATACAGTCACAGAGCAGGGTTACAGTCATAGAGCAGGGATACAGTCACAAAGCATAGATACAGTCACAGAGGAGAGATACAGTCACAAAGCATAGATACAGTCACAGAACAGAGATACAGTCACAGAGCAGGGATACTGTCACAAATAAGAGATACAGTCACATAGCAGAGATACAGTCACAGAGCAGGGATACAGTCACAGAGCAGGGATACAGTCACAGAGCAGAGATACAGGCATAGAGCAGGGATACAGTCACAGAGCAGGGATACAGTCACAGAGCAGGGATACAGTCACAAATAAGAGATACAGTCACTGTGCAGGGATACAGTCACCGAGCAGGGATACAGTCACGGAGCAGGGATACAGTCACCAAGCAGGGATACAGTCACGGAGCAGGGATACAGTCACCAAGCAGGGATACAGTCACAGAGCAGGGATACAGTCACGGAGCAGGGATACAGTCACCAAGCAGGGATACAGTCACGGAGCAGGGATACAGTCACCAAGCAGGGATACAGTCACAGAGCAGAGATATAGTCACAGAGCAGGTGTACAGTCACAGAGGAGAGATACAGTCATAGAGGAGAGATACAGTCACGCAAAAGAAATACAATCAGAGAGCAGGGGTTACAGTCACAGAGTAGAAATAAATTGGAGAGCAGAGGTACAGTCACAGAGCACAGATACAGTGACATTATAGGGATACAGTCACAGAGCAGAGATACAGTCACAGAGCAGAGATACAGTCACAGAGCAGAGATACAGTCACAGAGCAGAGATACAGTCACAGAGCAGGGATATGGTCACAGAGCAGAGATACAGTCACAGAGCAGAGATACAGTCACAGAGCAGGGTTACAGTCATAGAGCAGGGATACAGTCACAAAGCATAGATACAGTCACAGAGGAGAGATACAGTCACAGAGCAGGGATACAGTCACAGAGCAGGGATACAGTCACAAAGCATAGATACAGTCACAGAACAGAGATACAGTCACAGAGCAGGGATACTGTCACAAATAAGAGATACAGTCACATAGCAGAGATACAGTCACAGAGCAGGGATACAGTCACAGAGCAGGGATACAGTCACAGAGCAGAGATACAGGCATAGAGCAGGGATACAGTCACAGAGCAGGGATACAGTCACAGAGCAGGGATACAGTCACAAATAAGAGATACAGTCACTGTGCAGGGATACAGTCACCGAGCAGGGATACAGTCACGGAGCAGGGATACAGTCACCGAGCAGGGATACAGACACAGAGCAGGGATACAGTCACAGAGCAGAGATACAGACACAGAGCAGGGGTACAGTCACAAATAAGAGATACAGTCACAGAGCAGAGATATAGTCACAAATAAGAGATACAGTCACCGAGCAGGGATACAGTCACAAAGCAGAGATACAGTCACAGAGCAGGGATACAGTCACAGAGCAGAGATACAGACACAGAGCAGGGGTACAGTCACAGAGCAGAGATACAGTCACAGAGCAGAGATACAGACACAGAGCAGAGATACAGACACAGAGCAGGGATACAGTCACAGAGCAAGGAATACAGTCACAGAGCAGAGATACAGACACAGAGCAGGGGATACAGACACAGAGCAGAGATACAGACACAGAGCAGAGATACAGTCACAGAGCAGAGATACAGTCACAGAGCAGAGATACAGTCACAGAGCAGAGATACAGTCACAGAGCAGAGATACAGACACAGAGCAGGAGTACAGTCACTGAGCAGAGATACAGACACAGAGCAGAGATACAGTCACAGAGCAGAGATACAGACACAGAGCAGGGGTACAGTCACAAATAAGAGATACAGTCACAGAGCAGAGATATAGTCACAAATAAGAGATACAGTCACCGAGCAGGGATACAGTCACAAAGCAGAGATACAGTCACAGAGCAGGGATACAGTCACAGAGCAGAGATACAGACACAGAGCAGGGGTACAGTCACAGAGCAGAGATACAGTCACAGAGCAGAGATACAGACACAGAGCAGAGATACAGACACAGAGCAGGGATACAGTCACAGAGCAGGGATACAGACACAGAGCAGATATACAGTCACAGAGCAGAGATACAGTCACATAGCAGAGATACAGACACAGAGCAGGGGTACAGTCACAGAGCAGAGATACAGTCACTGAGCAGAGATACAGACACAGAGCAGAGATACAGACACAGAGCAGGGATACAGTCACAGAGCAGGGATACAGACACAGAGCAGATATACAGTCACAGAGCATAGATACAGTCACAGAGCATAGATACAGTCACAGAGCAGATATACAGTCACAGAGCAGAGATACAGTCACTGAGCAGAGATACAGACACAGAGCAGATATACAGTCACAGAGCAGAGATACAGTCACATAGCAGAGATACAGACACAGAGCAGGGGTACAGTCACAGAGCAGAGATACAGTCACTGAGCAGAGATACAGTCACAGAGCAGGGATACAGTCACAGAGCAGGGATACAGACACAGAGCAGATATACAGTCACAGAGCATAGATACAGTCACAGAGCATAGATACAGTCACAGAGCAGATATACAGTCACAGAGCAGAGATACAGTCACTGAGCAGAGATACAGACACAGAGCAGAGATACAGTCACAGAGCAGAGATACAGACACAGAGCAGGGGTACAGTCACAAATAAGAGATACAGTCACAGAGCAGAGATATAGTCACAAATAAGAGATACAGTCACAGAGCAGAGATATAGTCACAAATAAGAGATACAGTCACAGAGCAGGGATACAGTCACCGAGCAGGGATACAGTCACAGAGCAGAGATACAGTCACAGAGCAGAGATACAGTCACAGAGCAAGGAATACAGTCACAGAGCAGGGATACAGTCACAGAGCATAGATACAGTCACAGAGCAGGGATACAGTCACAGAGCAGGGATACAGTCACAGAGCAGAGATACAGTCACAGAGCAAGGAATACAGTCACAGAGCAGAGATACAGTCACAGAGCAGAGATACAGTCACAGAGCAGAGATACAGTCACAGAGCAGGGGTACAGTCACAGAGCAGGGATACAGTCACAGAGCAGAGATACAGTCACAGAGCAGAGATACAGTCACAGAGCAGAGATACAGTCACAGAGCAGGGATACAGTCACAGAGTAGAGATACAGTCACAGAGCAAGGAATACAGTCACAGAGCAGAGATACAGTCACAGAGCAGGGATACAATCACAGAGCATAGATACAGTCACAGAGCAGGGATACAGTCACAGAGCAGAGATACAGTCACAGAGCAGGGATACAGTCACAGAGCAGAGATACAGTCACAGAGCAAGGAATACAGTCACAGAGCAGGGATACAGTCACAGAGCAGAGATACAGACACAGAGCAGAGATACAGTCACAGAGCAGAGATACAGTCACAGAGCAGGGGTACAGACACAGAGCAGAGATACAGACACAGAGCAGGGGTACAGTCACAGAGCAGAGATACAGTCACAGAGCAAGGAATACAGTCACAGAGCAGAGATACAGACACAGAGCAGGGGATACAGACACAGAGCAGAGATACAGACACAGAGCAGGGGATACAGTCACAGAGCAGAGATACAGTCACAGAGCAGAGATACAGTCACAGAGCAGAGATACAGTCACAGAGCAGGGATACAGTCACAGAGCAGAGATACAGTCACAGAGCAGGGATACAGTCACAGAGCAGAGATACAGACACAGAGCAGAGATACAGTCACAGAGCAGGGATACAGTCACAGAGCAGAGATACAGTCACAGAGCAGAGATACAGACACAGAGCAGAGATACAGTCACAGAGCAGAGATACAGTCACAGAGCAGAGATACAGTCACAGAGCAGAGATACAGACACAGAGCAGGGGTACAGTCACTGAGCAGAGATACAGACACAGAGCAGAGATACAGTCACAGAGCAGAGATACAGACACAGAGCAGGGGTACAGTCACAAATAAGAGATACAGTCACAGAGCAGAGATATAGTCACAAATAAGAGATACAGTCACAGAGCAGAGATATAGTCACCGAGCAGGGATACAGTCACAGAGCAGAGATACAGTCACAGAGCAGGGATACAGACACAGAGCAGATATACAGTCACATAGCAGAGATACAGTCACAGAGCAGATATACAGTCACAGAGCAGAGATACAGTCACAGAGCAGGGATACAGTCACAGAGCAGATATACAGTCACATAGCAGAGATACAGTCACAGAGCAGATATACAGTCACAGAGCAGAGATACAGTCACAGAGCAGGGATACAGTCACAGAGCAGAGATACAGTCACAGAGCAGGGATACAGACACAGAGTAGGGGTACAATCAAAGAGCAGAGTATAGTCACAGAGCAGAGATACAGTCACAAAGCATAGATACAGTCACAGAACAGAGATACAGTCACAGAGCAGGGATACAGTCACAAATAAGAGATACAGTCACAGAGCAGAGATATAGTCACAAATAAGAGATACAGTCATAGAGCAAAAATACAGTCACAGAACAGAGATACAGTAACAGAGCAGGGATACAGTCACAGAGCAGAGATACAGACACAGAGCAGGGATACAGTCACAGAGCAGAGATACAGTCACAGAGCAGAGATACAGTCACAGAGCAGGGGTACAGACATAGAGCAGGGATACAGTCACAGAGCAGGGATACAGACACAGAGCAGAGATACAGTCACAGAGCAGAGATACAGTCACAGAGCAGAGATACAGACACAGAGCAGGGATACAGTCACAGAGCAGAGATACAGTCACAGAGCAGGGGTACAGACACAGAGCAGGGATACAGTCACAGAGCAGAGATACAGTCACAGAGCATAGATACAGTCACAGAGCAGAGATACAGTCACAGAGCAGGGGTACAGACACAGAGCAGGGATACAGTCACAGAGCAGGGATACGGTCACAGAGCAGGGGATACAGTCACAGAGCAGAGATACAGACACAGAGCAGAGATACAGTCACAGAGCAGAGATACAGTCACAGAGCAGGGATACAGTCACAGAGCAGAGATACAGTCACAGAGCAGGGATACAGTCACAAATAAGAGATACAGTCATAGAGCTGAAATACAGTCACAGAACAGAGATACAGTAACAGAGCAGAGATACAGACACAGAGCAGAGATACAGTCACAGAGCAGGGGTACAGTCACAGAGCAGAGATACAGTCACAGAGCAGGGATACAGTCACAGAGCAGGGATACAGTCACAGAGCAGAGATACAGACACAGAGCAGAGATACAGTCACAGAGCAGAGATACAGTCACAGAGCAGGGGTACAGACACAGAGCAGAGATACAGACACAGAGCAGGGGTACAGTCACAGAGCAGAGATACAGTCACAGAGCAAGGAATACAGTCACAGAGCAGAGATACAGACACAGAGCAGGGGATACAGACACAGAGCAGAGATACAGACACAGAGCAGGGGATACAGTCACAGAGCAGAGATACAGTCACAGAGCAGAGATACAGTCACAGAGCAGAGATACAGTCACAGAGCAGGGATACAGTCACAGAGCAGAGATACAGTCACAGAGCAGGGATACAGTCACAGAGCAGAGATACAGTCACAGAGCAGAGATACAGTCACAGAGCAGGGATACAGTCACAGAGCAGAGATACAGTCACAGAGCAGAGATACAGACACAGAGCAGAGATACAGTCACAGAGCAGAGATACAGTCACAGAGCAGAGATACAGTCACAGAGCAGAGATACAGACACAGAGCAGGGGTACAGTCACTGAGCAGAGATACAGACACAGAGCAGAGATACAGTCACAGAGCAGAGATACAGACACAGAGCAGGGGTACAGTCACAAATAAGAGATACAGTCACAGAGCAGAGATATAGTCACAAATAAGAGATACAGTCACAGAGCAGAGATATAGTCACCGAGCAGGGATACAGTCACAGAGCAGAGATACAGTCACAGAGCAGGGATACAGACACAGAGCAGATATACAGTCACATAGCAGAGATACAGTCACAGAGCAGATATACAGTCACAGAGCAGAGATACAGTCACAGAGCAGGGATACAGTCACAGAGCAGATATACAGTCACAGAGCAGAGATACAGTCACAGAGCAGATATACAGTCACAGAGCAGAGATACAGTCACAGAGCAGGGATACAGTCACAGAGCAGAGATACAGTCACAGAGCAGGGATACAGACACAGAGTAGGGGTACAATCAAAGAGCAGAGTATAGTCACAGAGCAGAGATACAGTCACAAAGCATAGATACAGTCACAGAACAGAGATACAGTCACAGAGCAGGGATACAGTCACAAATAAGAGATACAGTCACAGAGCAGAGATATAGTCACAAATAAGAGATACAGTCATAGAGCAAAAATACAGTCACAGAACAGAGATACAGTAACAGAGCAGGGATACAGTCACAGAGCAGAGATACAGACACAGAGCAGGGATACAGTCACAGAGCAGAGATACAGTCACAGAGCAGAGATACAGTCACAGAGCAGGGGTACAGTCACAGAGCAGGGATACAGTCACAGAGCAGAGATACAGACACAGAGCAGAGATACAGTCACAGAGCAGAGATACAGTCACAGAGCAGAGATACAGACACAGAGCAGGGATACAGTCACAGAGCAGAGATACAGTCACAGAGCAGGGGTACAGTCACAGAGCAGGGATACAGTCACAGAGCAGAGATACAGTCACAGAGCATAGATACAGTCACAGAGCAGAGATACAGTCACAGAGCAGGGGTACAGACACAGAGCAGGGATACAGTCACAGAGCAGGGATACGGTCACAGAGCAGGGGATACAGTCACAGAGCAGAGATACAGACACAGAGCAGAGATACAGTCACAGAGCAGAGATACAGTCACAGAGCAGGGATACAGTCACAGAGCAGAGATACAGTCACAGAGCAGGGATACAGTCACAAATAAGAGATACAGTCATAGAGCTGAAATACAGTCACAGAACAGAGATACAGTCACAGAGCAGAGATACAGTCACAGAGCAGAGATACAGTCACAGAGCAGGGGTACAGTCACAGAGCAGAGATACAGTCACAGAGCAGGGATACAGTCACAGAGCAGGGATACAGTCACAGAGCAGAGATACAGTCACAGAGCAGAGATACAGTCACAGAGCAGAGATACAGTCACAGAGCAGGGGTACAGACACAGAGCAGAGATACAGACACAGAGCAGGGGTACAGTCACAGAGCAGAGATACAGTCACAGAGCAAGGAATACAGTCACAGAGCAGAGATACAGACACAGAGCAGGGATACAGACACAGAGCAGAGATACAGACACAGAGCAGGGGATACAGTCACAGAGCAGAGATACAGTCACAGAGCAGAGATACAGTCACAGAGCAGAGATACAGTCACAGAGCAGGGATACAGTCACAGAGCAGAGATACAGTCACAGAGCAGGGATACAGTCACAGAGCAGAGATACAGACACAGAGCAGAGATACAGTCACAGAGCAGGGATACAGTCACAGAGCAGAGATACAGTCACAGAGCAGAGATACAGACACAGAGCAGAGATACAGTCACAGAGCAGAGATACAGTCACAGAGCAGAGATACAGTCACAGAGCAGAGATACAGACACAGAGCAGGGGATACAGACACAGAGCAGAGATACAGACACAGAGCAGAGATACAGTCACAGAGCAGAGATACAGACACAGAGCAGGGGTACAGTCACAAATAAGAGATACAGTCACAGAGCAGAGATATAGTCACAAATAAGAGATACAGTCACAGAGCAGAGGATATAGTCACCGAGCAGGGATACAGTCACAGAGCAGAGATACAGTCACAGAGCAGGGATACAGACACAGAGGCAGATATACAGTCACATAGCAGAGATACAGTCACAGAGCAGATATACAGTCACAGAGCAGAGATACAGTCACAGAGCAGGGATACAGTCACAGAGCAGAGATACAGTCACAGAGCAGGGATACAGACACAGAGTAGGGGTACAATCAAAGAGCAGAGTATAGTCACAGAGCAGAGATACAGTCACAAAGCAGAGATACAGTCACAGAGCAGAGATACAGTCACAGAGCAGGGATACAGTCACAAATAAGAGATACAGTCACAGAGCAGAGATATAGTCACAAATAAGAGATACAGTCATAGAGCAAAAATACAGTCACAGAACAGAGATACAGTAACAGAGCAGGGATACAGTCACAGAGCAGAGATACAGACACAGAGCAGGGATACAGTCACAGAGCAGAGATACAGTCACAGAGCAGAGATACAGTCACAGAGCAGGGGTACAGACACAGAGCAGGGATACAGTCACAGAGCAGGGATACAGACACAGAGCAGAGATACAGTCACAGAGCAGAGATACAGTCACAGAGCAGAGATACAGACACAGAGCAGGGATACAGTCACAGAGCAGAGATACAGTCACAGAGCAGGGGTACAGACACAGAGCAGGGATACAGTCACAGAGCAGAGATACAGTCACAGAGCATAGATACAGTCACAGAGCAGAGATACAGTCACAGAGCAGGGGTACAGACACAGAGTAGGGATACAGTCACAGAGCAGGGATACAGTCACAGAGCAGGGATACAGTCACAGAGCAGAGATACAGTCACAGAGCAGGGGATACAGTCACAGAGCAGAGATACAGACACAGAGCAGAGATACAGTCACAGAGCAGAGATACAGTCACAGAGCAGGGATACAGTCACAGAGCAGAGATACAGTCACAGAGCAGGGATACAGTCACAAATAAGAGATACAGTCATAGAGCTGAAATACAGTCACAGAACAGAGATACAGTAACAGAGCAGAGATACAGACACAGAGCAGAGATACAGTCACAGAGCAGGGGTACAGTCACAGAGCAGAGATACAGTCACAGAGCAGGGATACAGTCACAGAGCAGAGATACAGTCACAGAGCAGGGATACAGTCACAGAGCAGAGATACAGTCACAGAGCAGGGATACAGTCACAGAGTAGAGATACAGACACAGAGCAGGGATACAGTCACAGAGTAGAGATACAGTCACAGAGCAGGGATACAGTCACAGAGTAGAGATACAGTCACAGAGCAGGGATACAGTCACAGAGCAGAGATACAGTCACAGAGCAGGGGTACAGTCATAGAGCAGGGATACAGTCACAGAGCAGAGATACAGACACAGAGCAGAGATACAGTCACAGAGCAGGGGTACAGTCACAGAGCAGAGATACAGTCACAGAGCAGGGGTACAGTCACAGAGCAGAGATACAGTCACAGAGCAGGGGTACAGTCACAGAGCAGAGATACAGTCACAGAGCAGAGATACAGTCACAGAGCAGGGATACAGTCACAGAGCAGGGATACAGTCACAAATAAGAGATACAGTCACAGAGCTGAAATAAAATCACAGATTAGAAATACAGTCAGAGAGCCGGGGTACAGTCACACATCATTGATACGGTCACAAATCAGAAATACAGTCACAGGGCAACAATCACAGAATGTAAGTGCAAAGTCACATAATATTGATTCAAATGAGGAAGTAATAAAGTCAAACAGACAGTCTGTGACATTTGTATTAACATATTTTAATTATAAACAACATTTTAGGTGAGAACATAGTGGATTTGCACCAGCAGGCCGGCATCACATTCTTCAGATGATTGCATTACAGTCACTGATAATGTCTCTGTACCAGCAAATAAGACGTCTGTGCACAATAAGCAGGTTAGCAGATTCTCAGCTGATGACACAAACCTTGGAAACTCTGTCTCCCTCTCAGACAGGGAAAAAAATCTATTTTTGCCTTGTGTTAGGAAGCTTCCTATTTATTTGTATTAACCCTTCAGATCCTTGAGAGGCCTGCTATACAACAAATTTCAGTGGCAGTTTCTCGCAAGATGCCTGAGAGTGTCTCCCTGCAGGGGCTAAACAATAAATAAATAATATGAAATGTAATATATAGTATCATTAATAAAATAAATAAAAAAAGCTTTACTGTTATTGCCTTTAGACGTATTTGAAAGTGAACATTTTTCATTACCTGAGCTACTCCTGGTGATTTTTGATTATTTTGTAAAAACATTGCAAGTGGCTGGCTATTAATTGAGTTTAAGATTGAGAGATGAACATCTGAGAATGAACAATATGAAGTAACATATCCTATTAGACAATACAGTATGTGTGTTTATGTCAACCAGTTGTGTAATATTTTTATTTTAAATGTGGTATCCCCACCAGGATTTTCATTGGCCCCTACACCCATGAATACAGTAATCAAGATGTGGATCCCTTGCATAGGGAGATCAGTGGCATCTCACTTACAGAAGCCAACATACATTTGTTGGTTGCCAGGGCTTCCAAGCAAGGCAAGGAACCTGTACTGGTATTTTGTTCTTAGGGATGGGTCAGTCTCATATACTAAAACTTAACATAATGTACCCTGAATGGACAATATTCATAAGACTGCCTGTTGTCAGGTGTGTGACTCTCACTTGTTTTGCTGACTGCAAGCTATTAGCCTTGATGGGAGGGATTATAATCCCATGATCAGATGTATTAATGCTCTGCCCTCACCCCAATTTCTACTTTTTGTTATGTTCTCATAGTCTATTGCACACACTATTATATCAGTGAGAAAGCCTTTAAGGGGGCGAAATGCGTTTCATTATAGTGACTATAGTATATATTTTATGTTATATTATTGTATAGCACTGTTTGGTGCAAATAATAGTACACACTCATTTAGAGTCAGTCAAATACAGTGGAGAAAATACTAGAGGAGTTTGTTCCTTATATACACAGACCAAGAGTGGCATTCTCTAACTAACTTGGGTTTATTAACCTTTGTTATATGTTTAGAGAAAGGGGTTTCATCAATGACCCCATATGCCCATATGGTCTTTGTGTTTGGACATTACCCCTAGTTAGAATTACCAACTCTATTGCGTGGATATCGACTACCTATGTGAGAGTACCTAAAAGAAGCATCCCCACTATATAGTAGACCACCCACATTTGCGGGGGTTCCATTCCTGGGATTGTCAAAAAATGTGAATAACTAAAACATGGGTAAATTATCACTTTACCCATGTTTTGTCCCTTGGGAAGGGGTCTAGGTGGTGGGTGGCACTCATCTCGCGGAGAAATGCTGCTCAAGTGTCCTTTTCTGTCAAGAGGGTGGAATTTAGCGTCCCCCCTGCACCTCAGCGCAGGGCTCCCGGGCCAGATCTGGCATGGTTATAGCTTAAAAAAACAAAACAAACTCAAATGTGGAATCCGCAAATCTTAATGCAGCGAATGTCGATGGTCTACTATATACGGAAAAGCAAGAACTATTAGAGGACCTCATGGTGATTCATTATATCTGCCACCGAACCACCTCATTGCATGAGGTCGCCACATGTGAGTGTCCATTTCATCTGTTTCATCTTGTCATATTTCTTTTGTACAACTAAAATGTGCAGCCCTAGGCCTAGCCATAAATACACTATAAATAATATGGCTACTCGTCACATATCTGTCTTTTTATTAAATGCATTTTTTGTTTTCTAATGTCTGTTAAAGGGTGTAGCCACCCTAAGCTCCTCATGTATATCTGCTCTGCTGTCCAGAGATAAAAGCCAAGAGAGAGCTGGCCTGAGGTGAGCGCGGGATCCAGCACTTTTATATTAATATACAGTTGTGTAACTATGAACAAAAGCTGGAGGGGGGAATGATCAAGGATAATGTAATGGAGTGTTATGTTATCAAAAGTGTAAACCAGAATAGTCATCAGACATCAGGGCTGACATAAACATGTTTGGGGTCTGGAGCAAATGTAGCAGAGCAGTGTAATTCCCTTCTCCTTTGCCTATTCTCAAATGTCAATTTTATGTTAAAAAAACATCTTCTATCTACTAGCTGCCTGTATTGAATGGGCACTGTAGTGGTAAATCAATTTATCCAATATAATGAAAGTCCTATTAGCAGAATTACATATAGCATTCTGAAATATTAACATTTTTTTATTTCCTTTTGCTCACTTCTAAGAATTTGCCTCCCTCCATAGTCCTATTTCTTACAGGGTGCCACTTTTCGAGGTAGTGAGTGGTAATCTGTGAAACTCCATATTTCTCAGCAGTTCTCAGTTGTTTTTAACATCTGGGCAGCTGCCACTTAGGGGTGGAGCTACCAGTGGTGCAGATGGTGCAATGCCATGGGGCCCTCCTCTAGGGGACCAAGTTCTTTGTAAAAAATGTTCCTGTAGTGTAGGGGTACTGGGCCTCAAACCATCCCTAGCAGGAAATTGGTCTGTGCCTAAAGCTCCAAGAGGTGGCAGTGTGGAGCAGTCCAGCATGCTGGGGATGTGTATCAGGGAATAGGTGAGAGAGCCAGGGGTGGAGCACAGCAAAGTACAGCGGGTGGGTTTTGTGAGGTTCTGTGAAGGGGGGAGTAAAGGACATAGGGATGGGTGCTATGTGAGGTGGGTGCTGAGAAGGGTTGGGTACTGTGTGGTTTTGAATACCAAGAGGGGATTGCTGCTGAGTGGGTGCTAAAGCTATGACTTCTTGCAAAGCTATGGCTTCTTGGGCTACTTAGAGGGCCAAGGGATAGACTAGATTATGAAAATGAAGGGAGAGGAGGGGGGGTGACTTGAAGCTAACATGAGTCGTGGCATTGTATTTTATTAATTCAGACTTTTGAAGGCTTCTCTGTTTTAGGATCTGGGATGTGCCTACTGTAACAGTTTGATTTCCAGCATGCTTTAATTACGTGAACTGGTGTTTGGTTCTTGGAGACTTCTGATGCAGCTCTTATTCTGAAGGGATAGTCACAATGTGCAAATGGATTGTGGCTTAGCCTAGTGAGGGTAAGCCTGATGTAGTGGATGAAGGTGGTGAAAAATAGAAATTGGCTGGAGATGCCGAATAATGGATGAAATGAAGGTCTATTCTGTAGAGTTTCGTGGAGGGTTTGTAAGGTGGTGACTTAGCACCATGAGTCTTGACTGTGATAATAAGTTATGGAAAAGGGTGTGATGCTTGTTTTAGTAGAGTGGATGTTAAGTATGCATTGATCATCTATAAATGAAATATCCTGTTTGGTGAGGTAACATAATAGAGTTGGTGAGATGGTGAAGTACCGGGAATACGTGCCTAGGGGCTGATTCAGAGGTGAGAAGGTCAGAGTGATATAAAGATTTATCTGCCAAATAAGGCTTTGAAGTGGTGATTTAAAGTGAATACTATGAGGCAGGGTGAGGAGATGGAAGGTTTGGTAACGAAAAATGAACGTCCTTAATGGACAGGTCGCTTAGTATAACAGTCCATTGGTTATTAGCTGGATTAGTCATGTTGAGCAGCAGTTTACTAAGAAGTGGCCTGCCTTGGGGAAGGATATTGGTGGCGTTGAGATGACCTAAACTGATTTGGAGATCTTTAAGAGTACATACTTTGATGATAATGACAGAATTCATATAGTCATGGAGGCGTTCTAGTGTCTGGTTAACGAGATTCAATCCTTTCTGTATCTAATAATATTCTGAGGAACTCCAGGGTATGGGATGATCCTTCTGTTTTATCTAGAGCATAGGGAATATGAAGATTATTACATATTTTGGTGGTTTTCTTTAGGCTCAAGAGTTGGGAATTGGATGATTCAATGAACAGGTAGTGGATGACATTGGGACACTTCATGATGTTTAGTAAAATCCAGGATAGAGCCTTGGCTGATAGATCAAATAGGGGATGCTCTTAGTTCCAAAGGTAAGCCTATTGGCAAAGTAGAATGCGTTCTTCCACTTCACTCAGTGCAGATGCCATACGTTGGGATTGATGGGTAATAGTTTAAAGGCGTCCTTGGCTTCCAACTTTGAGAGCCAGCATTGTGGACCCAACCTAGTGATTATAGTGCTGGCATCATCTACTCTACTCACCCGTACTGTAAGGATTATTTTTCAGAAGGTATTATCGAGTTAATGCTGGGCGTTCAGGTATTATGGGGTGCCAACAGATCTATAAAAAGACGTTTCTTGAGGGAAAACCTTGCTGCTATGACAAATGTGGTTGATCCTCCATATTGGGAGAGGTGGTGTTTGAAATGGACCCAGGAGTTAGCCCTTTTCAAATTCCGGTGCAATTTTGGGGTGCTTTACCGTGGGGCACATCTACTTGGAGTAGGCCTTATGACACTCCGCGCAGACGTGGAGGAGTATGCAGCCGCTGAAATTATACCCTTTGATATACAATTGTACTTGCCCTCCAGAAATGTATAAATCAATAAAAATCAATAAAGCAACTGTGAGTTCCATAATATGTATTAAACCATTGAATCCCGGGATCGATATAACACGGAAATGAAACTGTTGTGCGATTAATTCTAATGCCTTTCATGGCTTTCCCAGTATTTTAAAGTACAAGAAGATCCAATAAATCAGTACTACAGGAAATTAAGACAAACTGTTCACTAGAAGGTATGATCATGAGGCTGAAGCTCAAATATTTTGTCCATGTCATGAAACGGCAGGATTCCTGGGAGAAGACTCTGATGCTGCAAAAGATTGAAGGCACAAGAAGAAGGGGACGACAGTCGGACGCAACTGAACGACTAATCAACAAGAGTGTGTGTTTTTTTGCTTTTGCAGTGTTACGAACAGGTGTTTGATCCACTTGCGGGTCCCATCTAATACTTGCAGAATTTTTTGCTAAATTTACTTGACCATACTACATTCTGTTTTCATTACAGGAAGGAACAAAAACAGATAACCTGGGAATTTAATATATTAGCAAGTGAGCATTTGGGCAGCGGTGCGGTATAACAAATGCTTAAATCTTGTCTGAATCTACCAGTGAGCTAAATAACCCCTTCCTCCTCCTCACTCTAGCTCCTTCCACTCCAGAATAGATAGTACAAATTAACAGTTCACACTCACCCAAGGTAGGTAGGATGTGCGAAAAACCCAAACCTGGAGAGTGCCGTGACCAAGCTGTGACTAGTAAAATAAAGGTTTTAGCTACAAATGCGTTTATGCCCTTAGCTACACAACTGTTAATGTTATTAATTTGTTCACAAGAAAAAAATCACAAATATATAACGTGTTCATAATCTACAGTGGTACTTTAAAGTGCTACTGAAGTCATATATGCACAGTATGCTCTTTTGAAGAACTACAATTGATTGGCAGCTACATAACCCAAGAGCATTTTAAGAAAGCATTTTAACAAGCTTTGCTTGTGTCTAGTGGCCGCCATATAGGACCTCGGAAACAGTAGCTCTCACCCTTTCTGATCTGGTGACTGGCTGGTTGCTTTCCAATGCTTATGGAAATCACCTTTAAGATCCAGAATATTTTTAAAAGGGCTATACTAAGAACCACACTACATTGTAATTTAATTTTGCACTGATTTAAACAATATAAATGTGACTAATAGTATTGACATGGTAAAGGTTTAGTTAGGCTCTCCTTGCCTCTCATTCTCCTTGAGGACCAGCAGAAAGGTCTCAGAGACCAACTTTTTGACCTGGCAGCTGAATGTGATGGTGAGTCTTCTGTGAGTTGTATTTTCAATTTAACTCAGTGGTATATTCCTCATTATAGCTGCCTTTCAAAAGAACTAGAACAAGATCTTCTCTGCAGCTTCCTTTAATGTACAATTTGCTAGATGCAATTTTATGCAGTCCTGGGGATCTCCACTGGTGTCTTAGAGCCACTTTCAATTAGAAGCCCGCAACTAGATCGCAGACAGCCGAATGTATGCAAGTGAGTTGCGGGCTCCCGTTTGTCTGGGATTGCGATGCTATTCAATTGCTCAAGGCCACAAGTTACTGTCCCAAAGCTGAAACCGTTTCATGTCATGTAGAAGTGAACCTTGGATATTGGTCAAGTCATGGTCAAACATGTCACTTTTAGTATTTACCCACCCCTCATCTTTTTCTTTCCGTACATATTTCCTCTCCTCTGTCCCCATTTTCTAATATATCTATCATTTATCACTTTTGCCCCATTTCCCCCCTCTCTTCTCTTCATATCTCAGTTCTCTCTTTCATAGTTAAACTTACTATATCTCTACCATCTTTTCTTCTCAATTTATACTCTTCTTGATGGAATTTGATGAGCTACACAGGTAGGCGCTTTTCGTGTTTAAAGTAATCAGTGCATTTTTGTGTACAATACAGAACATTGCATAAGTGTACCGTTTAGATCAGTATCTGTATGTATGTGTGTACAGCGTTAAGCACAAGAATGTAATGAATGAATACAATTAATAATTTCCAAGGTGCATAACACCAAAATACTATAACGCATAAGAAAAGAGAGCTATAACAAATCTGCAAATGGATAGCTAATAACAGGCTATTTAAAAATAAACTATAACCCTAGATCTAAATATAAGCGTGACTTTAAAAGAGACACAATTATTGCCTCGGTAGAATATATAATTGGTAAATCCATTTTAACATAATAATGGTGGTCGATCATCATACAAAATGAAGAAGTGAGTTGTGAGGTCTAATAAGGCTGGATGATTGGGGGTTTAGGACATGGAATAAATCTAGAAAGGACATGTAGGGATGAGAATTAGGAAAAGAGTGTAAGTAATACTGCCCATGGGCCAAGTTGTGGAATATGTTGAATAGTAACGGGAGGAGGGGGGATTGGTGGATCCAAACGGTGATGGCAGGGGTTTGGATGGAACAAATAACTGCTAGTTCTTGCTTGATATTTTTTTATTGAAGACAAATTTATCAGCCTAGCGAATAATACTGACTGGAAACAGTCATCCAGTAGGGCCATTAAAATAATTTCATAGTATCACTAGTAAAAGAACCATACCTGAAACAAACACCCAAAGCAAGAACTGGTTTATTGCTGTTATAAGAACAATGACATGTTTTAATATTTACACCTTAACTGAGCAGGGTTTCTTGAGGTAGTCCAACCAATCTTAACATTTTTTTGGGATTTAATCCACCTCAAGGTCTGACCTGCCCAAAAAGCCAGGACAGAGTATACCAATGGCACCAACCAAACACCAGTAGTGTGTGGAATTTGCACTTTGAGTTGCTGGACCTTAATATCTACTGTTGGGAGATTGATAGTGATAGCAGGATTTGTTCCCATCTAGCAGTCCTCAGTTATGAGGGAAAGTGGGTGTACATAGTCATAGCTGCTATGGACTGCATAAAAATGTAACACATCATACATATAATAAACTCACAAGTTGAAATTAAAATGTTCTCTTTCAGATACTTTACTAAGGAAAAATAGTCAGTATCTGGATAACCAAATCTGTTGGATTTAGTTGGATCCTGGGCAAGTGTGAAAGTTTGTAGGGATAAGTTGGATGTTCAGGGTGTGTGAGTAGGGAAGGAGTAGTAAGGAATGGTAAGTAAATGGAATCCTGATCAAATAATGGAAGAGGGTTACATTTTCGTAATTATAAATGGTGAGGTATATAGCATGTTCCCCTTCTGGTCACTACCTTGTTGTGGTGAAGGGGCTTGTGAACCTCAATTAAACCATGAACTATACCATGTAGGGTCACCTAAGGTGGGCAGGTCATAGCAGAGAGGTCAGACAAAGTACGGTCCACTGGAGAAGTTACTGAAAACCCACTGCAGTATCTTTGCCAAGAAAACCATATGGATGAGCACAACCAGAAACACAGACGGATGTGCCTGGCATGCAGTGTCCAAATGGTCACCTAGAGTCAGACACGACTGAAGGACTGAACAACAACAACAATATAGTATGTGTGAAATAGAAGTAAGCTGGTGATGTGGGAGCTGGTGATGTGGGGTGTTGGTTTAATTCTGGTTGATTGATGACCTGAGTAACAGGGTTCAGGCCTTTGGTTAAGGGAGAGAAGTGATATCTAGTGCAGATATATGTTTCTCTCATCCCTATATCTATAATTCTTTCCTAAACACTATAACTATATCACATATTAATCCTCTGCTCAGTATGAAAGAAAGCCCACAATGTCAAAATGTATATGGCGTCAATGGCCATGGAGTCATTAATGTTGTGACAGCAATACATAAAGAAACATGCCTAAAATAACAAGGTATAGGTTTAGCATACTTTAGCTACTTTACAGAGAAGATAGTAGATACATGTGCCAGCCTTCCAATGGAAATGGCAGTAACAAAGAGAGTGCAAATATTCAAAAAGACTGATGTGCATATTTTCCGGGCAGGGGATGGGAAGACTAGATGGGCCAAATGATTCTTATCTGTTGACAATATATGCACAAATCCAGTCCTCAAGGCCCTATAACTGGCATCTCTGCTTGAACCCGGTTTCAAATGTCCAAGTCACTAACTGATCCAGTCTGTCCTGATAACGACCTTCTAAGACTGCACTAAACTTAGAAGGTCAGAACTGTTGAGTGTCGGAACGTTTCACTATGACAGTCTATTCCACTTTATGTTACATTACAATGAAATTAGGGAAGTAACGTGAGTAACTAGACTATAGAAGAAAAAAAAAACAGAAGTTATTAATCAGACTCACATGGCTTACAAACCTCTACAGGATACATCTGTGAAGAGTTAACCCATTAAACGTCCAGCACTGACAGTATGTTTTTTCCTAAAAATCTTCTTTAATAGTATGGTTTAATTTCTCTTTTCTTCACTCAGTTTCTCAATACAATGTTGCCTTGGAACTTATACACATAAATGACCTTAATGGAGCTATGAAGTCACAATTTTCTAGATGAACTTGATTTGAAAAAGAAAGTCAAAATATGAGCACATCCTTAATTGAAAGAGCAATGAAGTCTGAAAAATTGTCAGTTGAATCAACATTCAACTATATAACCAATTTTCTTGTATTACTGTGTTATTAAGATACCTACTCAATATTTCAGTTGCAGTTTTATCTACAAAATGGGGCCACATGGTCATGCTTCTGTATATTTTGTGTGATTGTGCAATACGATTAGTGACACGTAGCAACTAGTGACACCAAACTGGCACGCAACATACACATACAAAAGTCAGGATAAATTGCAGATAAATATAGAGGTCTTGTTATAAATGGAGAACTGTTAATAGCAAAGTGACTGTGCCCATAACTTAGATCATGAGAATGTAGTGGTGTTCCTTTATTTTAATAATGTATTAATACAAGAAAAGAGATTACAAAATTAATTAATATTCAAACACAATACAATTATGCTTTACTAAATGAAAACATTGTATTTTTCTTACATGATTTTTCATCTGAAAGTGACCTTGGGTGCAGAAAAAAATCTACATTCAGTTCTGTTGAAGGTGTTTCCACAATTATATGTAACTGACGTTAAAATTAAATGGATCCTGAAAAGGGTGTAGTAAGGAGATAAACCAAGAAAGCAAAGAAAGTGCCCATAGTAAAAATAACTGCATATAATAGGTAATAAATAGCTCTATTTCTTTTTTTTGCTTACTTTCTGAAAATGTATTTTAGATTATCAGGAATATTGGGCTTCAATTACCTTTTAATTTAACTTTCAGGTGATTGGTTACCATTTATAACTTAAAAATACTACAATGTCTGTGAAAGCAAGCTCATGTTTTGTTTTACAAAGGAGAAAGACAAGTCGGGCAAGATTTCAAACGACAAATAATTGTGTTTACAGAAAATACTGAGCAAGATAAGTGAATAAACTATACAACATTCTTTCCTCATAGTACCTAATGATATGTGCTGCCTCTTTCCTACATGATTATGCCCCTTTAGTCAAGGTTGCCCAATTTTATTTCCCAAAGGCAAATATAACACATATTTTGAGAATGTCTTGTTTGAGTAAAGTTTGGCTAATCAGAGTCTCAATACTTATCTGTACTCACAGGAATATCCTGAAAGTCTGTAGGACTGAAGATGGACAAATGTGAAATTGTGTAATTCATGGGCAATTTTTCACAGGTCACTTTAAAAGTTTTATCACATTCGTTGGACCAAGAGATGATCCTATTTTATTCATAAACTAAAAATTATTGGTTCTTGCCCATTTTTTGCTAGCTCTTGATATTTGTCTCCCTAGATCTGGGCCTAATTGTTTTCTGCATAAATACATCAGTAGTAGGACACTGCTAATATACAACAGGTATTCAATTATTTTATTGCAGATTGCATGGAATGACCCTTTTTCAGTGAATGGACAACTGTATTGCTAAATTTTTAACAGTTTTGAAGAAATACACAGATAAATATCCAAAATATGTAGAATTTATTAGCCTTTACTAACAATCTTGCAGCTGAGACTCTACCACTTTGGTTTCTACTGATCCGCTTCCTGAGATAGGAGGAGTCTTTGAAAGTATAGGAATTTTCTGCCACGGAAAGGGAAAAAATATTTTGTAAGGACAAATTCTATGCTGGGAAGGAAAATGTAGCAGCAAAATCAACTGAAAAAAGAAACTGGAGACACAGTAAATAATAACTGGATAAGAAAGCTAACATTTGTGTATTTATTTATTTTTTTCAAAGGAAAAATTACCACAGTGGTCCTTTAAACATCACTGTTACCAAGTCACATTGGTCCTACATATAGTGTCACTGTCATTAACTCAAGATCACCCTATTACTATCATTATACTACATTCATAAGACACAGTAGTGCACTTCTTTGATACTACTCAAGACACAGCCAGTGTTTTAATGATAGCTAGAACGTTGCTTAATTCTTTCACAGCAGGTCCCACTGCCCATGAAATGGTTAATTTTGCTTAAGGAATAAGGTGTTACCTGTATGTGTGGGTTTCTGACTTTGTGTACTGTAAATAGTGTACTGGATCACACAAGATAGATGGGTTTCAAGAACATAGTGTCTGCTAGGAGTAACCTTCTTTACCAGGAAACTTGAGAACCCTGAGCGCATCACGTGTGTCAGTGCAGTTTCCCTTCAATAATAGTAGCAGTTGAGTTATTTGAATCCAAGGTCTACTTACCCAATATAATGTACGCTGGATAAGTAAAATGTGTATTAAACATCATTACTTCTATTTTGTTTACTCTCTAATAACACCCAATATTTCAAGACACACATCACAGAACTTGAGAGGCACTAGTGTGCTATGGCACACCCTTTGAGAACCACTGGTGTACACAGCCAACTGGATCCAATGTCAATAATGTAACTCAAGTGCTCAAGAAGAACCCAACAGACCAAGGTATTAGTATATCCCAACTTGAGCACAATAACAGCACTATTGGTCTGACCTCACTGTGCTCAAGCATGACTGGGTTAAAAGGACCACTATGGTTAGATTTTTTACATATGGTATTTTGAATAACTAATCTTATTAAAGTACAAAATGTGTTTTTTTGGGGAAAAAAATACAAAGCCTTCACATTTTGTAACTTTCTCTTCTGACATTATCCTTAATATCCTATATGTCTATCTAACTAGTCCTACCATACTCCCACCCATATATCTATATCTCTATCTATCTAGCGCTACCATCCTTCTACTCATATACCTATATCTCTATCTATCTGGTCCTACAATCCTCCCATCCATATACCTATATCTCTATCTATCTAGTCCTACCATCCTCCCACCCACATACCTATATCTCTATCTAGTCCTACCATCCTTCTACCCAGATACCTATATCTCTATCTATCTAGTCCTACCATCCTCCCACCCATATACCTATATTTCTATCTATCTAACCCTACCATCCTCCCATCCAGATACCTATATCTCTATCTATCTAGCGCTACCATACTCCCACACATATACCTATATCTCTATCTATCTAGCGCTACCATCCTTCTACACATATACCTATATCTATCTGGTCCTACAATCCTCCCACCCACATACCTATATCTCTATCTATCTAGTCCTACTAGCCTCCCATCCATATACCCATATTTTTATCTATCTAACCCTACCGTCCTCCCACCCACATACCTATATCTCTATCTAGTCCTACCATCCTCCTACCCAGATACCTATATCTCTATCTATCTAGTCCTACCATCCTCCTACCAGATACCTATATCTCTATCTATCTAGCCCTACCATCCTCCGACCCATCTACCTACAGTATCTCACAAAAGGGAGTACACCCCTCACATTTTTGTAAATATTTTATTATATCTTTTCATGTGACAACACTGAAGAAATGACACTCTGCTACAATGTAAAGTAATAAGTGTACAGCCTGTATAACAGTGTAAATGTGCTGTCCCCTCAAAATAACTCAACACACAGCCATTAATGTCTAAACCATTGGCAACAAAAGTGAGTAAACCCCTAAGTGGAAATGTCCAAATTGGTCCCACAGTGTCAATATTTTGTGTGGCCACCATTATTTTTCAGCACTGCCTTAACCCTCATGGGCATGGAGTTCACCAGAGCTTCACAGGTTGCCACTGAAGTCATCTTCCACTCCTCCATAATGAAATCACGGAGATGGCGGATGTTAGAGACCTTGCGTCCCCTCACTTTCCATTTGAGAATGCCCCACAGATGCTCAACAGGGGTTAGGTCTAGTGACATGCTTGGCCAGTCCATCACCTTTACCTTCAGCTTCTTTACCAAGGCAGTGGTCATCTTGGAGGTGTGTTTGGGGTCGTTATCATGTTGGAATACTGCCCTGCGGCCCAGTCTCCGAAGTGAGAGGATCCCGCTCTGCTTCAGTATGTCACAGTACATGTTGGCATTCATGGTTCCCTCAATGAACTGTAGCTCCCCAGTGCCGGCAGCACTCATGCAGGCCCAGACTATGATACTCCCACAACAAAAGTATACATCTATACTGAGGAAAGGTAGTTGAAATAATCCCTAACTGACAAACGGATAAGGTACAAAGAGCACAAAACACTGATATGAGATGAAACCCTCCATTTGAACGTAAACAGTGATGCAGAGAGAGTGGAGGCAGCATCTGACATAATCAGGTAAATGTATATAGGGGGAATCACCACAACATATTATAGAAAACATATATACCCATATAGACATATGAGTATATATGTTTTTTCTGGGCCTGCATGAGTGCTGCTGCCACTTATGGTGGAATCATGAATGCCAATACTGAAGCAGAGCATGATCCCCTCCCTTCGGTGACTGGGCCGCAGGCCAGTATTCCAACATGATAACGACCCCAAACACAACTCCAAGATGACCACTGCCTTGCTAAAGAAGCTGAAGGTAAAGGTGATGGACTGGCCAAGCATGTCACCTGACCTAAACCCTAATGAGTATCTGTGGGGCATCCTGAAACGGAAGGTGGGGGAGCGCAAGGTCTCTAACATCCACCAGCTCTGTGATGTCATCATGGAGGAGTGGACTCCATGCCCATGAGGAATAAGGCAGTGCTGGAAAATAATGGTGACCACACAAAATATTGACACTTTGGGCCCTATTTGGACATTTCCACTTAGGGGTGTACTCACTTTTGTTGCCAACGGGTTAGACATTAATGGCTGTGTGTTGAGAGTTATTTTGAGGGGACAGCAAATGTACACTGTTATACAGGCTGTACACTTACTACTTTACATTGAAGCAGAGTGTCTTTTCTTCATTGTTGTCACATGAAAAAAATATAATAAAATATTTACAAAAATGTGAGGGGTGTACTCACTTTTGTGAGATACTGTAGATCTCTATCTACCTAGTCCTAGCATCATCCCACCATATACCTTATCTCTATCTATCTAGCTTTACTCTCTTCCCTTTTATCCCTTTTATCCATCTATCTATCTATCTATCTATCTATCAGATCCACTGAAGTGCATTAAGGTATTTATCAATCACCTAAGAATGTTAGTGCAAATTCCTTCCCAATCTTTTCCAATAGTCAGGATTTTCCTTAAGTATGGGAGTAGGTGGTGTTATTAGATAATGCCTGTGATGTGTATATCACTTAAAGGATCACTGTAGTCATATATTTAAAATATAGTATTTTGAAGAACTACAGTTGAAAATATCCAAGTGTTTTTAGAATGGATAATAAAATAATACAGCCTCTAATATATTACATTTTATATGCAATTATGCTGCAGTGGGATCTGCAGTTTTGCTTTCTCATTTGAGAGGAGGCTTATAAGACACAGAAAGTACCTATCTGCAGAATAGGAATGTGGCATCTACAACTGTAATTGCATTTGCTAAGTCTAATCGAATGCTCTTTAGTTTACAAGGACACACGTTCAAGAGAACATAACAGGCAGGGTCAAATGATAAAAAAAATTGGATCTCTGTAATAATTAACAATTTGATGTAAAAGATAAAAATGTAAAGGCTGTGCTTTCTGCTTTCTAAAAACATTGGCCTCCATCCAATTGAGCAAATTGTAGTTACAAGAGCCCGCAATGGATCACGTAAAATGTTTTGCTATCCAAATGGCCTCTTCTAGCTACCCATAATCGATTTGCGGCTTACCTGAGGTCCGCAGTTGCAGGCAAGGAGCGCCCTACGACCCCGCACGACTTAGGCAGTGTCCGCTGAAGGTGGTCATTGCGCTGGTGGAGATCCCTACGACAAGCGGGACTACAGATCAACAGAAATCTCAATTATGCAACTCACAATGCAAGACCCGTAGCAGCTTGAAAAAATTGCATGGAAAAATTATGTCCCGTAACACTTTGCAAAAAGGAAAGCGGGATTTAGAAAAAAAAAAAAACAAGCCGCGGAACATAGAAAAAAAAAATCTGATTTCCCAAAAATGTGAAGTTAACGGTCGAAACGCGCATATCCCCCCCCCCCCCCCCCCAAAAAAAACATAAAGAAAACATCACACACTTTCAGGGGACAGCCAGGATGTCTGGGTCTGTCTAGGTTGCACGTGAATTTACATGTGTTTGTGAATCGGCACTTGAAACTCGCCTAAACGACAAAATAAATGGCGGCCGGAAAAAACGAAAATTCGGCTACACGACCCCTAACCCCGCAAAACACTGCCAGGCACATAAGACTTTTACCCAGGAACGTACAAGGTACTAAATACACTACTAGGAAGGACAGAAAATGCTTGAGACCCGCGTAACACATAGACAATCGCTGCCATTTTACAACACTAACTTGCAACTAATAACATTACCATTCTAAAATGGAGCTTTACACAACAATGCAGACTATTTACACTGCACACTTGCCACATTGTTGACACTTACACCTCAGGTCAGCAACAGTCAAAATGTACATTGTATTGTGCAGGAAAATCAAAAGACATTGTTAGCTCTTCAGGATATTGAATGATGCATACATTAATTACAAATAGGTAAAGTATATTCATTTATTATTTAATTAATTAATTATTATAAAAAAATATATATACAGTAGAATCCTGGTTATCCGGCACTCTACTAACTGGGACTCTCAAGCAACCGGCACAAATTCAAAAAAATCTCCTGCTAAACCAGCATAACCGGCAGTATCCGGAGTTCGAGACTGCAAAAAAAGAAAAAGCTAACTTTTTTCCCAATTGTTTTTTGGGGCCCTAAATGGCCTGGTTTAGGTGCTAATGCCTTTTTAAGGGCATTTTGAGGGGTTTTGGGGGGTTTAAGGGCACCGGATAACAAGGGTTTTACTGTGTATATATATATATATATATATATATATATATATATATATATATATATATATATAAATAAAAATAGCAAAGAACAGGCTCGCAATGAGCACCAAAGGAGCTCATTGCGAGCCACGCGATGAGTGCCAAAGGCGATCAGAGCGGGGCTCACAATCAGCACCGGGGGTGCTCAGAGGAGCCATAGTACACAAGGGGAGAGGCTCGTTATGAGCGCCAAAGATGCTCAGACAACCAAAAGTACACGAGGGGAGATGCTCGCAATGAGCGCCGCAGGTACTCAGAGGACCAAAAGCCTTACTTTGTGTGGCAAACAGCATTATCTGCCTTACAATTTTAAGACCGTCCTTTTTTGACAGGCAATTCGCTAGTCCGATATAAGTCGGGTGGAGGAAAGGGGACTACTACTTTATCTCAAACAACCGCATTTTATATAAACTTTACTAACACTTTTTGATTGTTCACATTTTTTTAAAACTGCCAAATGCTAAATAACATGTAAACATTCCTGATATACATAATAACACTATATAAAATGGTCTCAACCAATCTGCTAAGGGAAATTAGTTGCTAAAGTCTACATGACCCCAGATAATTCATACGAAACAAGAAATGTTTTCATCTTGTATAAGTGGGTGCTTAAGCGTCTGTAAACAAGGGAAGGATTGAAGAAGGTCATTCGTAATAATGAGATGTTTATAATAAACTTTGCACAGTTTTGTAGGTATGCAGTGTTAATGTATGATGATGCAGTTCCCGTTTAATGCAGCAAGTCTATTGAAATACACTATAGCTCAAACCAAAGAAGGATATGGGGCTTGATGACATGATTCCTAAAAGAAACACCCGCTAGGCGGTCTCCACACTGTGTGTTATGTTACATGAAGTCAGTAAAATGACATGGTTCCCATTCAAATGTTGACTGTGCCATGCTGCAGAAGCTAATCCCACAGGTCCAGAAGAGGAGATAAGGTTCTGTTTTGCGCATGGAGATAAGGAGCATTTGTTACAGTAGGAGCGCAGTGGTTGATATTGTACATACATCTATTCTTTACCCCGTTTAATTATTATTAATATACAATAGGACTTATACAATCTACCTCACACCCCAGCCCATACCCCTTTGCTACACACGCCTACCACATAACAATATACTCATATTATATACATATAATTGCCAAAACATATACCCCCTACAACATACGCCATTCCCAATCCGCAGTGTTCACTAGTAGTGTACACATAAATAATTCACATAGCACATACATTTTATCTGCTGGGGTAAAGATGTGTGGGGATATTTTTGACTTTTTCATATATTATTATCTTTTCGTTCTCTTTCAGGTGGCTCTAAAATAGAACATTACTGTTGTTATTATTTTTACTAGCGACTTGCCCGTCAAAAATGACAGGGCAATAAAATTGTAAGGCAGGTAATGCTGTTTGCCACAGACAGTAAGTGTTTTGGTCGTCTGAGATCCTTCAGCGCTCATTGCGAGCCTCTCGGTCGGTGTATTTTTTGTTATCAGAGGCGCTTTTGTACTCAGTGTAAGGTTTGAGCTAATCTCCTTTTTGCGCTTATTGCAAGTCTCTCCCCTGGTGTAGTTTGTGTCCTATGAGCACCTTTGGCGCTCCTTGTGAAGCGCGCAGTGAAGGGCTTTGTCGTTTATTGCGATACTGTGGTGTTTTTTTTGTTTTGTGTATATGTATTTTTTCATGATAATTAATGAAATAATGAAATCAGAAATGAATATACTTTACCTATTTGTAATTAATATATGCAGCAAGTAATATGCTCAAGAGCTAACAATCTGTTTTGATGTTCCTGCAGCATCCAATGTAGGTTTTCACTGTTGTGGAGCTGAGGTGTAAGCAATATGTGCAGTGTGTAGCGTGTAGGCTGCGTGCGCGAGGGGAAGCCGTTAGTGTAGCTGGGAACTTCCGCATTGTGTAAGTTAGTGTTGTAAAATAGCGGCGATTGTGTATGTGGTACACAGCTGTGGATGATTTAGCATCCTTGCTAATAGTGTATGTTGTACCTCGTACAGGTTTTTGTAAAAGTCGTATGTGCTTGGCGGTGTTTTGCGGCTTTAGGGGTCGTGTAGCCTAGTTTTCGTTTTTTTCGGCGGCCATTCTTTCTCTCGCTTAGGGGATTTTCGAGTGTCTAAACTCTGTAAATTGGACTTAAATTTGCATGCAAACTGACTCCCAGACGTCCTGCCTGTCCCACCTTGCTGTGTGTCATTTTTATTTTTGTATTTTGTGTTTTTTTTTATGTTTTTCAGTGTGCGCGGGTATGGTGTTAAGGACGTATTTTTGCGAGTTCGTAATTTTTGTTTTTCAAAGTACCGCTTCTGTTGCTGTTTGTAATTGCTTGTAAGGCGCTGTAGAGCCTCTACCTCCGCAAATGAGGCCCCTCGCTTCGACGTTGGAGCCTCCATCTTCCTCAAATGCAGCCCCTCGCAAAGCGTGACAACGTTTCGTAGTTTGACAACTATTATTTCTGATTATAGTTAATTTATAACGCACCAACATATTCCGTAGCGCTGTACATAAGTTAAGTTCAGACAAAGATAAATACAAATTAACAAATAGCAAAGCAAAGAGGGCCCTGTCTTTGAGCTAGGAATCCAATGTACATGGTGCATTCCTAAAGTACTTAGGATAGAAACACGCAGACTTACAATATAAGGTATAGTGAGTGGTAAAAGAGGGTGAGAGAGGTTATAAGTGTGTTAGGGTGGAAGGTGATACGCTTCTTTAAAGAGATGGGTTTTTAGTGAGGTTTTGAATGTTTTGAGGCAAGAGGATAATCTGGTGGAGTGAGGCAAGGAGTTCCAGAGACTAGGAGCAATGCGAGAACAGTCCTGGAGGCGGGAGTGAGAGGAGGTGACAAGAGTTGTAGAAAGAAGGAGATCATTTGCGGAACGAAGAGGGCGGGTGGGGGAGTATTTGGAAATAAGAGCAGAGATGTATGGGGGAGCGTTATTGTTGAGGGCTTTGTAAGTTAGGGTCATGATTTTGAATGTTATTCTTGAGACTAAGGGAAGCCAGTGGAGTGATTGATAGAGAGGTGATGCTGACACTGAACGTTGTGTACGGAAGATGAGTCTAGCAGAGGCATTTATAATCGATTGAAGTGGAGACAGTCGGGTGGCGGGTAGGCCAACAAGAAGCGAGTTGCAGTAGTCTAGTCGAGAGATGATGAGAGAGTGTATAAGGATTTTAGTTGTGTCTTGTGTAAGATAGTGACGAATTCTGGAGATTTTTTTTAGATGGAGAAGACAAGATTTAGTTAGTGATTGTATGTGAGGGATAAAAGACAGAGCGGGGTCCAGTAGAACTCCAAGACAATGGGCTTGGGAGGAGGGGGTGATGATGTCGTTGTTGACAGTGAGAGAGGTGTGAGGAATTGACGCTGTGGGAGAGGGAGGGAAGATTAGGAGTTCAGTTTTAGACATGTTGAGTTTGAGATGGTGGGTGGACACCCAAGAGGATATACTAGAGAGGAAGTAAGAGACGTGTGTTAGAATCTACAAGCAGTGCAACCTGATACTGTTAGTGAGTCATATACAATGCACACAAACAACATGCATGAGCATAACTACATCTGATCTCTAAACACATTTCACATAGGTTTCTATTTTACTGTCCCTTGGACAACAATATCGATTAATGTTTGTATTGAAAACTTGATAAAGAGCAATACCCTCATGTGTTTGTTAAGCCACAGTTATAGTCATTGCAACAAGAACGGATTTACTGCTTTTTTTAAAATTATTGTTACATTTCAAAATATCTTATTTGTGATGTCCAAATGTTTTTACATAATGTGCCATGTAATTGTAAAAGTGACCATTGCCATTGAGTAGAGCAAGTGCTCTTCTTAACAGTGTCTTCCATATACATTATTGTGAGTCCCTGATCAGATCTAATTCATACACTGTTTTACATAACATTATGGTTTCACATTTGACACATCAAGGCTAGCACTGCTTGTAGATCAACAACAGGTAAGAATTAGAATAGACTTATTAGATAAATAGTAAACTATGCAAATGCTTTTTCATACTCTTTTTATAAATATTTTTACTATTTTTTAATTAAATTTTGTTTTATTATTTATTTTACTGAAATATGTTTTAGCACATATAATTGGTAAGCTGTCATTAGGTTTTCACATTTTTATTAACACTTGCTGTGTTAGGTGATTGGATTATCTTCTCATAGATGACAGTCATTCTGGTGTACTGACCAGATGAAACCAATATATTGGTGCTGTGTACTATTAGTATTATTTCCATTTCAGGAATGATTTGTTAGAAAATCCCTTCTCTAAATGTATATTTATTGTGGCTTACTGACCAGGTATGAATTATATATAAATGCTATGTGTTTTGTTACAATGTTAGTAGTTAGTTAGGTTTCATATTTTATTTTAGTCCCCTGGGATCCATTTGCACCAAACTTATTATGTTTCTGCATGGTCTTGAAATTTTGCTGACCGTGCATCTTATACATTTCTAATTTCTTAGTAAAAGTTTAACACTGATTTACTGTATAGCACACGTAGGATTTATAAGACATCTCTACACAAGCAATGTTGTAGCACTTTAGCCACACTTCACACTGCAGGAGATTTTAGGTAAAGTAGGAGTAGTGAGCACTTGCAACAACTAACAAATAAGGACAAATTGTACACATAAGATTTCCAACAGGAGCCATGTAATGAGCCTTTGGTACATAACATTTAGCATTCCAAAAAAAACATGCAAGGTGGTACAAGATAGATGCAAAGTGCAACAGAATTCCAGTAACCAATGACATCTTTGAGTTTAAAACAAAACTCTTGCCAAACTCCACAACATAGGTTTTATAGTTATAGCTTAAAATGTTAACATAGTAGTCATAATTATTCATACTTTTATTATCAGATCATGAAGAGAACCACACAGTTTTTGATGAGTGTCAGAAACAAAGATGCTAGAACCATGTTGGATATTGCTACTGGACTTTTGACTTCAAATTAAATCTAATCTGAATATAAATAGATAGTGAGGGTTATTTGTGATGAAACCAATCAACCAGCTGGGCAACCTGATAAGAAAGTCCTGCCAGTTAGGCTGATGTTCCATTAGTAAGGGTACGGTGTCGGCACTCTGACCTAGAAAACTTCCTAAGACTGCCAAGAAGACTCTCACTGTCTACTAGAAGTTGTTATAAAATAACTGGACAACAGTTCTGTCACTTTTTCCCAAAACTAACACACAATCCTGGTCACGTACAATCCTGGTGATTGGAGGACAAGTGCCAGGAAGTCTGATTCAATTTAGTAGTTTTGGGCAACCATGGATTGAACCTCTTAATACTGTTATATAACCCATCCATAGAAGTGGGATAACTGCTTGGGCAATGTCTGTTTTATGCAGGACAATGGCTACCCTCCCTGTGCTCTTAGTATCTAGGTGTCACATGATGCTTCCCTTCACTCATGTTACCCACAGGTTCCATTTATGCTGGCCATTGTCCAGACCTGTTGAAGATCCTCAGCTCTCCCATCAGTGACAGGGTTTCCAGTGGCCACATTAGCCATTGGGATAGAATGAGGGTGGTACCCCAAACCTGCCTAAAATTGACCTTTTCTTATGGAATCATGTTATGCATATTCGGTTAAGGGCAAGAAGTCCATCCAGTTTTCCTGCTTGGCTGAGCAGAAGCACAAAAGGTACACCTGGTTAGTATGTCCAGTCAGACCCTTAGTTTGGGCATGGTAGCAAGAAGAATAAACCAAATCAATGTGTAATCTATTCATAATGGTTATCAAGAATTGTGATATGAATTGTACCACTCAATCTCAGAGGATTTCAGAGGGAAGGCCATGGAGCCAAAATATCTCATTGTACAATGGTTACACTGGATCAGAGGCAGCTGGAACTTGGTAAGCAGAATAAAGTTACCATGTAGGGAGAATCTGTCAACAACAACCTGAATAACAGTATTCCCTCTGGAAGAAAGGAAGACCATGGCACAATCTATGGCTAGGTGAGTTCATGGAGGAAATTGTACTTCTAGGGGCTGGAAAGGACAAAGGGAACAGCTTTTAGAGTTTTAGTGTGTGCATAGGTGTCACTGGCTGCCATGAAGCTTTTTACATTAGATAAAACATGGGGCTACCAGAAGATCCTTGGAACCAACTCAGATGTCTTCCTGATTCCTGGATAAACAGCATTGAGAGAAGAATGTGCCCAACATAGAACCTCTGCACTATGTTCAGGAGGAACATACATACTTGAAAACCAGGGGGAATGGACTACTGAGCCTCTGACATGATTTGAAGCAGATGTATAGAAATGGAGTAAGGTGGCAAGATCTTCTTTGGTGCTCTTTCCAACTCATAATTTTTACAATAGATGGGGGAGAGGGCATCTGCCTTGCTATTCTTCAACCCTGGACGATATGTGATAATGAAGTGGAAGCGGGAAAGGCATAAAGACCAAATGGCTTGTCTCGAGTTCAGTCTTTCTGCGGATTCCAGATACATGAGCTTTTTGTGACCAGTAAGCACAAGGATTCGATGTCTAGGTCCCCCAAGCAAGTGTTGTCATTCCTTGAATGACATTTTAATGGCGAGGAGCTCCCTGTTTCCAATATCATAGTACTTCTCTGCTAGAGTTTTTTTTTAGAAAGGTATGCACAGATTGTAGAAGAGATCATACATTGGGACAGGACCACTTTAGCTACTGTCTTCAAGGCATTAACTTCCACTATGAATGACAAACTAGGGTCTGGGTAGATAAGCTGAGGGGCTAAGGCGAAAGCCTCTTTCAGTTGCTGAAAAGCTTGTAAATCTGCTGTACTCCAACAGCCCTATTAAATTAGAAGCCTGTAGCGGCATTGGCAAGCCCGCAAGGGCTGTGGGCTTAACATTCAGCTGCGTTACATAACTATTAAATTAGAAAAGGCTGCAAGTTACGGGCTTGAGATGCAAACCCATGAAACATTTTTTGAATGTTGGATGCGTGGCCATGAACATGATCAATTAGTCTAATCCATAGTTACGGGTTTAGGTGGAGTCCTACGGGCTTCAACTACGAGTTACGATCGGATATTGTGCTATTTATTTTAATACCTAACATCACTTTCCCTTTTAATATAAGTACAATAGTATGTGTATATTTGCATTTAAAGTGCTACGGATTGGAATTTATCCCTCTATCGTGTCCTCTCTGGTATTTATTGGCTTTTGGGCTCCTTTTGCGGGTTACAAGCTTGAACGCCAATCAATTAGTTGCAATTTAATAGCATGATTGAAATGTAACAGTTAGGGGCTTGAGAGATGAAAGGATTTGCGGACGTGCAGTTAAAATTTTCACGTCCCGTAGCCTTTTCTTGCCCTTACCCCGCAAGTCGTTGATGGGTTGCTTTACGGGTCTAATTTAATAGGCCTACGTTACGGGCTACGGATTACAACGTTGGGGGAATTTCATAGGGCTGAAAGACTTTGGTCTGGCTCATTATTTTGTCAATGTAGCAACTGGAGCAATAACAGTGGAAACTTTTTTAAATTAATTATCTGTAGAAGTTTGCAAAAACCAATAAAATGTTTGATGCTCTTTAGATCTTTTGGGATAGGCCAATTCAAAAGAGCGGTGACCTTATCACGATCTATAGAAAGTCCCTGATGAATGATGACGAATCTTAGGAACGGCCACAGAGTGTGTCTTGACTCTGTAGTCAATTAATGGGCATGGGCTACCATCTTTTTTGGCTGCAAAACTCTACAATGTGCTGATTGACTATGCAAGTTCCCAGAGAAACTTTGAGTCGGGCCTTAGAAGCAGATGTCACTCTTCCTGGAATATCAAAAAAAGTTATCGAAGGCTTGAGAAAAAGCTTTGAAGTCATCAAGGAGTGAAGAATCCTCTTCCCACAGAGGTGAGGCCCATGTCACAGCGTCTTCATCCAGCAGGACACTACGTAAGTCACACTTGCACAATAATTGCACAACAATTTTGAAACGTTCAACTGTATCTCGCACTGATTCAGAAAATCAGGACTGCTGGCAGGATTACAAGAGAAGACATACAGTGGATTGACTGGAAGAACCAGTAGATCCTTCCTTGGCCTAACCTGAGGTCTACCAGAAAAGATACTCCTGATAAGGTTGCTGCTTTACCTGAATAAATATGTTTTTAGAAGCAAAAATATTTATTAAAAACACAGAAACATATCACGATCCTATGGTATTCTATAATGTTTCTTTAAATCAGAGTGAAGTTTGCACTTTAGTTAACAGAAAAGACCCAGAAGAAATAAGAACGGTTCTGTACATAATATTGGCAGGATCACTTTACTGCATTTCACTCCCACAAATAATAATTTGAACAGGTCTCTGTATAGCGTGCACACAATACAAATGTAGTCAACAGAGAGTAGTCAACAGGACACTTTGGCAATTTTGAGTTCCCGAAGCCCGTAAAGGAGCCCACAAAAGTTACGGCTATTAAATTGGCCTCTTTTCGCTACCCGCAAACGATCTGCGGGTTACAGGGGGAAAATTCATACTGGCTGTCAAAATGTGAACTCCGTCCCTGCTAAGCCTTTGATCTTTCAATCCCAAAAATGTTACAATCGCAAATCGCTGTTAAATTGCTACAAGTCCTCAAGCCCGCAACTGTTTTCACACTGTAAATGGCAAATATAACCAAAAACCAAAAGTCCTTCGGGTACTAGAGGGGACCTGCAAGAGGGTTAAACTCATGTCTTTAGCACTGTAAAAGCAAAAATAAAAACACTACTGTATTTTAAATTATAGGGAAAGCGATGAATGGTATTAAAATTAATAGCACAACAGTCTCAAGGTCGCAAATATGCAATAAAAATTGTTATTTTCATATTTATTTTCTGTGTTATATCGATCATGGCAATAAATGTGTTAATACATATTATAGTACTCACATGACTAGAATATCATATTTATTGATTGTTTCCTATTGCATTATTTCTGGAATGCGGGTCTGATCGAAACTCGGACTTCAAAACCGTAAGTGATTGAAATTTTACCTCTGTGTTTTAGTGATGTAATGATGATGGTCTCATTTCCTATTGGCTCTTTCTAAACCCATAACTACAGGTTTGAATAATTGATCACGTTCCCACCCGGAAATGCTACCTGCCGCAGCATGGTTTACGGATTTGGATTCCTGCCATTTCCTTGCAGGCTTTTCTAATTTAATTGCTCTGTTACGCAAGCAAATTTCAAGCCCGCAGACTTACGGGCTGTACGACGGCCACTATGGGTTTGGAATTTAATGGGGCCCTTAGTGTTTACAATAAGACAATTGGTGAATAGCTCTGTTGCTTTTGAAATTCAGAATTGTAGTGATTATACATTCATAAACCCTTTTTTGATGACTCTGCAGGACCCTGGAGAGATCCATGATACAATGGTGGAAGTTGTGTGTAGAGAGCTATTGTTGCAGTGAATGATGCAAGGGGTCTGCTTATGGGCCAATTATATTTAAAAATGTCTCTGTGTTCCTATCTTCCTCCCCCTCCCTCCACAGCCATAACAGGTACACTCACAATTCAGCTTCAAGGAAGTGATGTAACAAGGACAAAATGGATTCCTATACTTATAAACAGAGTTTTCCACCAAAAAATGCTTTATGTCCATGGCTTATACAGCTGCTAATATTGGTAATTTGGCACATACTTGACTAACAAGTGCATTTTTGTTCTTTAACTGCAGTGGTCCTTTAAGTAAGAAGGAGGCTTTAGTTACCCAAGCATTTCAAATGACCTTCATATTTAAAGGACCCCTGTATGAAACTTGCTATTTTTACAACACATTTTAAGTAGAATCCTCCTAGATTTGAGGTGCAAATGGAGTTACAAAAAAATAAAACATTTTAAAAATAAGATTTTTTTTTTTTACTAATATGCTCATTTCCGATACGCTGTGGGATGCTGCCTACAAGGGCAGTATTTTTTGTACAATCAAAAATTCCGATTTTGCCTATTTATGTTTTATGTCCATGGCCTATACATTTGCTAATATTGTTAGTTTGGCACATAACTAACAAACAAGTATCTTTTTTTTTTTCTTGTACTATAATGATCATTTAAGCCAATTAATTACAATATTTTTCTCCATTTAATATAGTCCATGTCATATTTCAATGGACCCTGCTCAGAAAATTAGAGGTCATACGCAGTAAAATAGTCACACCGAGGGTTGTTTATAGCTAGATGTTTGTTATTCCTTTAAACACTTGTTCTTTGAGATATTTGGTTATCTTTAGTGGAGGAGACTGGCAATTTCTAAAGTTTACTGGCCCGGCTCAGACAAGACAAGGAATAACAAGTTCAGAGAAACTGGTCAGATCTCTCCTGGGTCTGGAAGGAGTAAGATACAAATCACTGATTTGACCTGGTGTGTGTTTGTTGGTAAAGAGAGAAAGAGGCAGAACAGAACAAAGGGGCTCTGTAATACCATATGCAGAGATCCGCCCTTCACGGGGGTCAGAGGAAAAAAGACTAATTCATCAGGCAGGTCTCTGTTCAGAAAATTGTAGTATTAACCCTATAATTTAGTAATTTGCAAAACATTGCTACATAAATTACTTTCATTCCTTATTACATACCTCCCAATATCTCAAGTGACCGAGGCAGACACATTCTTTTGAACGTATTCACTATTTGTTAATGATGTTACTAAGCACGATCAATAGCCGAAGCTGGAGCAAAGTCTTCAAATACTTGCACACTGCTCTAAAATCTCTATATACATCTGAAGAGATACACTCCTTGGATCTCTTTATCTTGAAAACTAGGAGAAAAGAACTAGGTAAAATCCAGAGAAATAAGCAGAATAAGCAATTTTGGGTTGCAATAAAATAATTGTTCTTAAAAGAGGGACTGTCCCCATGGGTTAGTGCTATGGAAAATGTTGGTGCGTTACAAAAGGATAATAATAATGGTTGTAGGAACTGGGGGAATGGGGTGGGGGGCACAACCGCCCCCCAGCGTTTTCTATGTTTGCTTGTATGTATATATAAGCTACTTTACGGCCAGTGTATATAATGAGCTGTATCCCCCCCCCAGAATTATTTTGGCTCCTACACCCCTGACTGTCCCTCTAAAAGAGTTAAGAGTGAAAAGATGTGTTGTCCACATTACTTACAAATTGAAAAAGTTAAAAATGTTCACGGTCAGTACATTCTGGTACCTTTCCTGTTATCTGCCTGTCAGCGCAGCAGTGTGCACTGGCCAGTAGTTAGCGGGCCCCTGTGTGCTGCCGACTTGAATTTGTTCTTAGGGTTAGGATTTATGTTAGGGTTTAGGGTTAGGGCAGTGGCAGACAACACAAAGTAAAATAGTGGTGTGTACGCCACTATTTTACGATGTGTTATCTGCCACTACCCTAACCCTAAGAACCAACTCAACAAGGTCCGAGGTGCACCTCCTTTTGGCCGATGCACACCTCTGCTCTGGCGGGCAGGTAAAGATCCACATTCTGTATTAAAGTTGTTTCCTAATATATCAAATCATTATGGAAAGTTTGATTTTAGTTAATCAACATGTACACTGTTTTACAGACAACATACTGAGCATACTGTATGCTGGAGACAACTACAAGGCTTCTAAAACCCTGTATTGTTTGTACAAAAGTCCTTTATGCTTGTCCACTGAAGGGCATCAGACTATAACTAACATTTAAGAAGGAAAATTCTGAAAAAAATGCTCAATGCAGGGCTACCTTGGCACTGTCAATTATCAGAAAAGCGAGTGTAGCCCCGCAGTGTGTATTTTTCATAAGCAGAACTATAGTCACCTGATATATACCGACATTGTGAATCATTACATGAATATCATCTCATGCCAACTCCAAAAACAGGGAATATTGTGTGCATGCGTATAGATTATTTACATGCTCGTTCCAGAGAGAAGGCCCTGGAAGGAAATGCATGGCATTTATGCTCATCGCCCTATATTATCCCATGCAAGAGTTGACCCAAAAAATGCATAAAGACATGCTACTAAATGTTGGAATATTTATTTTGAATTGAGAGTGCATAGACACATTGCTCTATGTAGATGATCCTGAACAAGGGAAATACCATAAGCTCATGCAGAATCAAGATATATTCTTAGGGCCTCATTCTATTATCGGCCGCAGCCGATGCGGGGCCGCAAGGACCGGCCGCAAGCTTTACGGCTATTCTATTCCCCTCTGGCCGGGGGTTCCGGCAGGCTTGCGGCCAGCGCCTTGCTATCTCTTGCGGCCGCACGCGCCAGAGGAAAGCCTTTGATCTAAATCGGCCGTAAGAAAAGCCTGGTTGTGATTCTATTGCTCCGGGAACCCTCTCTGCAAGGCTAAAACTGAGCCGCAGCTTACTTGCAGCAAACAGGTCCCGCTAGCACCAATTAAGCACATAAAATAGCTCAAATAAAGCCATCCTGCACTTTGCGGAGTCTATAAAGTGATATTCGGTGTTAGCAAAAATAGCACAAAATTACCCTATACTCAAATCCGTAAAATAATTTTTTTTTAATATACGTAAAATATACATGTAAAAAGTCCAGAGGGCTTGGAGCACTTCAGACCCGCCCACGCCGCAGCCGGAAAATAAACAGTTAATTTGAACTTGGGTTTGGGCAGATGTGCAAGCTTGAGAGGGGGTTACTTTTAATCCTCATGTCCCCCAATATGATCCCTAGCATTTACAGAGCTGTACAGTGCAGGCTTAAAATTATTTTTGAGTTTTTAGATTTATGAGCTTACGGCCGGTTCCAAGATATGCGGCCGGCCGTATGGGGAGATCCTTGCGGGCCGTATAATAGAATCGTGAGTTAACAGAACCCCCGCAAGGAATCGCAGCCTTACGGCCGATTTACGGCCGGTAATAGAATGAGGCCCTAATACTTTAAATTAAATTTGAATTACAATATTTACAGTATATTTTTTGAAGAATTAGATAATATGTAACATGTTCATCGTTGTAGGAACTGGGGGGGGGGGGTGGCTCCTACACCCCTGACATGATTTAGCAAAGACAGAGCATAAAACCATTATGGATGCCTACTGCATTCACTGCTGGACTGAATAACAACAGACGTTAATTTATTAAAAATGTATTTATTGTGGCCGCAATTACTTTATTTGCTTTCGATAATTACCCCCTGGGAAGGTGATCCTATTAACTGTTGCACTTCTATTTAGACATTATTTTGACATCCTTTAGACAATAGAACTGGACAGAGATCTTACCTACATCCAAGATGAATAGTTTAGTTAGGGGAAATGATAAAAATGGCACTCTCTGCACATAATAGTTCTATAACAAGTCATGATCCCTTAAAAGTATAAAGTTCAATCAAACATAATGAGGAGTATAATGATGCATAATGAAAAGTATAAGTTATATGAAACATAACAAGTGCAATATTAGTGAAAATATATAACGTTATGAATTATTAATTCCATGTTACCAGCCATCTCATGGAACACGTCACTGCCTGGGATGGGAAGGGTACCAAGTTGGAAATCTCCAAATTGCAAAAGCCAGTGGCTTCCTCTTGGTCCATGGCATGATGTTCTATAAACTGCACGGTATGACCAAGTGGAGAAGGGCTAGCTGTGCTGAGTGTATCAGAAGATGCAATATGGAGATTCACAGCTTGCTGCCTACCTCACACAGTGACACTCTCAGAGATGTAAAAGATGGATTTTTTAAAAAAGTAATGATTTATTTGAAACTTAAATTAGGCTAATATAGTTTTCATTATTCTGATATCAACTTCTAAGGGCTAGGGCTTGTTTTACCACTACAGTATTCCTATAAAGCCAAATTACATATTATCAAGTCATGTTCTTCAAGAAAGCACCGTGTAGAATTACACCTCAGTGGTCATTTAAAATGTACTAATAATGCACTGTTTAGATTACTTTTCCCTTTCAAAACATTAAAGGACCACTGTGGCCTAATTTGTTCTATATAGCCTTTTAATTAACTCAACTTGATAAGGTGCAAAATGTTTTTAGAAAGTACAAAATGTAAACACACCCTTTGCGTTCTTATTTTTGAACCAAAATATTCTATACTGTAGGTATCGGTTTTCCTTTGTTAGCTGATTCTATTACTTTCTCAGGAGGATGTATCATTGTAAAATAATGAACTTACCATTACTGCTACTGAAATTTCTAGCACATATACAGGGGCAGATCTGCCGCTGGTGCAGTCGGTGTAAAGCAATGGGGTTATGCTGTCTAAAATGTATATACATATATATATATATATATATATATATATATATATATATTCTATTTGTTTTTTTCCCCCGTGGTGTGTGTGCATGTGTTATGTATCTGTGTGTGTGTGTGTTATGTATCTATGTGTATGTGTTATGTATCTATGTGTATGTGTTATCTATCTGTGTGCCTGTGTGTGTGTGTTATATATCTGTGTGTGTGTGTTATATATCTGTGTGTGTGTGTTATATATCTGTGTGTGTGTGTTATGTATCTGTGTGTGTGTGTTATATATCTGTGTGTGTGTGTTATATATCTGTGTGTGTGTGTTATGTATCTGTGTGTGTGTGTGTTATGTATCTGTGTGCCTGTGTTATGTATATGTGTGTGTGTGTTATGTATCTGTGTGCCTGTGTGTGTGTTATGTATCTGTGTGTGTGTGTTATATATCTGTGTGTGTGTGTTATATATCTCTGTGTGTGTGTTATGTATCTGTGTGTGTGTGTGTTATGTATCTGTGTGCCTGTGTGTGTGTTATGTATCTGTGTGCCTGTGGTATGTATCTGTGTGTGCCAGTGTTATGTATCTGTGTGTGTGTGTGTGTTATGTATCTGCGTGCCTGTGTTATGTATCTGTGTGTGTGTGTGTTATGTATCTGTGTGTGTTATGTATCTGTGTGCCTGTGGTATGTATCTGTGTGTGCCAGTGTTATGTATCTGTGTGTGCCAGTGTTATGTATCTGTGTGTGCCAGTGTTATGTATCTGTGTGTGTGTGTGTGTTATGTATCTGCGTGCCTGTGTTATGTATCTGTGTGTGTGTGTGTTATGTATCTGTGTGTGTGTTATGTATCTGTGTGTGCCAGTGTTATGTATCTGTGTGTGTGTGTGTGTTATGTATCTGCGTGCCTGTGTTATGTATCTGTGTGTGCCAGTGTTATGTATCTGTGTGTGTGTGTGTTATGTATCTGTGTGTGTGTGTTATGTATCTGTGTGTGTGTGTGTTATGTATCTGTGTGTGTGTGTGTGTTATGTATCTGTGTGCCTGTGTTATGTATCTGTGTGTGCCTGTGTTATGTATCTGTGTGTGTGTGTTGTGTATCTGTGTGTGTGTGTTATGTATATGTGTGTTATGTATATGTGTGTTATGTATCTGTATCTGTGTGCGTGTGTTATGTATCTGTGTGTGCCAGTGTTATGTATCTGTGTGTGCCAGTGTTATGTATCTGTGTGTGTGTGTTATGTATCTGTGTGTGTGTGTTATGTATCTGTGTGTGTGTGTTATGTATCTGTGTGTGTGTGTTATGTATCTGTGTGTGTGTGTTATGTATCTGCGTGCCTGTGTTATGTATCTGTGTGTGTGTGTTATGTACCTGTGTGCGTGTGTTATGTATCTGTGTGCGTGTGTTATGTATCTATGTGTATGTGTTATCTATCTGTGTACCTGTGTATTATCTATCTGTGTGCCTGTGTGTGTGTGTGTTATGTATCTGTGTGTGCCAGTGTTATGTATCTGTGTGTGTATTATCTATCTGTGTACCTGTGTGTGTGTGTTATGTATCTGTGTGTGTGTTATGTATCTGTGTGTGTGTTATGTATCTGTGTGTGTGTTATGTATCTGTGTGCCTGTGTTATCTATCTGTGTGTGTGTGTTATGTATCTCTGTGTGTGTGTGTTATCTATCTGTGTGTGTGTTATCTATCTGTGTGCCTGTGTTATGTATCTGTGTGTATTATGTATCTGTGTGTTATGTATCTGTGTGGATATGTTATGTATCTGTGTGTGTTATGTATCTGTGTGGATATGTTATGTATCTGTGCGTGTGTGTGTGTGTTATGTATCTCTGTGTGTGCGTGTGTTATGTATCTGTGTGTGTGTGTTATGTACCTGTGTGTGTGTGTTATGTATCTGTGTGTGTGTTATGTATCTGTGTGTGCCAGTGTTATGTATCTGTGTGTGTGTGTTATGTATCTGTGTGTGTGTGTTATGTATCTGTGTGTGTGTGTTATGTATCTGTGTGTGTGTGTTATGTATCTGTGTGTGTGTGTTATGTATCTGTGTGTGTGTGTTATGTATCTGTGTGTGTGTGTTATGTATCTGTGTGTGTGTGTGTTATGTATCTATGTGTATGTGTTATGTATCTATGTGTATGTGTTATCTATCTGTGTGCCTGTGTGTGTGTGTTATATATCTGTGTGTGTGTGTTATATATCTGTGTGTGTGTGTTATATATCTGTGTGTGTGTGTTATGTATCTGTGTGTGTGTGTTATATATCTGTGTGTGTGTGTTATATATCTGTGTGTGTGTGTTATATATCTCTGTGTGTGTGTTATGTATCTGTGTGTGTGTGTGTTATGTATCTGTGTGCCTGTGTGTGTGTTATGTATCTGTGTGCCTGTGGTATGTATCTGTGTGTGCCAGTGTTATGTATCTGTGTGTGCCAGTGTTATGTATCTGTGTGTGTGTTATGTATCTGCGTGCCTGTGTTATGTATCTGTGTGTGTGTTATGTATCTGTGTGTGCCAGTGTTATGTATCTGTGTGTGTGTTATGTATCTGCGTGCCTGTGTTATGTATCTGTGTGTGTGTTATGTATCTGCGTGCCTGTGTTATGTATCTGTGTGTGTGTGTTATGTATCTGTGTGCCAGTGTTATGTATCTGTGTGTGTGTGTTATGTATCTGTGTGTGTGTGTTATGTATCTGTGTGTGTGTGTGTTATGTATCTGTGTGTGTGTGTTATGTATCTGTGTGCCTGTGTTATGTATCTGTGTGTGCCTGTGTTATGTATCTGTGTGTGTGTGTTATGTATCTGTGTGTGTGTGTTATGTATATGTGTGTTATGTATATGTGTGTGCCAGTGTTATGTATCTGTGTGTGCCAGTGTTATGTATCTGTGTGTGTGTGTTATGTATCTGTGTGTGTGTGTTATGTATCTGTGTGTGTGTGTTATGTATCTGTGTGTGTGTGTTATGTATCTGTGTGTGTGTGTTATGTATCTGCGTGCCTGTGTTATGTATCTGTGTGTGTGTGTTATGTATCTGTGTGTGTGTGTTATGTATCTGTGTGCGTGTTATGTATCTGTGTGCGTGTGTTATGTATCTATGTGTATGTGTTATCTATCTGTGTACCTGTGTATTATCTATCTGTGTGCCTGTGTGTGTGTGTGTTATGTATCTGTGTGTGTGTTATGTATCTGTGTGTGTGTTATGTATCTGTGTGTGTGTTATGTATCTGTGTGTGTGTTATGTATCTGTGTGTGTGTTATGTATCTGTGTGCCTGTGTTATCTATCTGTGTGTGTGTGTTATGTATCTGTGTGTGTGTTATGTATCTGTGTGTGTGTTATGTATCTGTGTGTGTGTTATCTATCTGTGTGCCTGTGTTATGTATCTGTGTGTATTATGTATCTGTGTGTTATGTATCTGTGTGGATATGTTATGTATCTGTGTGTGTTATGTATCTGTGTGGATATGTTATGTATCTGTGCGTGTGTGTGTGTGTGTTATGTATCTCTGTGTGTGTTATGTATCTGTGTGTGTGTGTTATGTATCTGTGTGTGTGTGTTATGTATCTGTGTGCGTGTGTTATGTATCTGTGGTATGTATCTGTGTGTGTGTTATGTATCTGTGTGTGTGTGTGTTATGTATCTGTGTGTGTGTTATCTATCTGTGTGTGTGTGTTATGTATCTGTGTGTGTGTGTTATGTATCTGTGTGTGTGTGTTATGTATCTGTGTGCGTGTGTTATGTATCTGTGTGTGTGTTATGTATCTATGTGTATGTGTTATCTATCTGTGTACCTGTGTATTATCTATCTGTGTGCCTGTGTGTGTGTGTGTTATGTATCTGTGTGTGCCAGTGTTATGTATCTGTGTGTGTGTTATGTATCTGTGTGTGTGTTATGTATCTGTGTGTGTGTTATGTATCTGTGTGCCTGTGTTATCTATCTGTGTGTGTGTGTTATGTATCTCTGTGTGTGTGTGTTATGTATCTGTGTGTGTGTTATGTATCTGTGTGTGTGTTATGTATCTGTGTGTGTGTTATCTATCTGTGTGCCTGTGTTATGTATCTGTGTGTATTATGTATCTGTGTGTTATGTATCTGTGTGGATATGTTATGTATCTGTGTGTGTTATGTATCTGTGTGGATATGTTATGTATCTGTGCGTGTGTGTGTGTGTTATGTATCTGTGTGTGTGTTATGTATCTGTGTGTGTGTGTTATGTATCTGTGTGTGTGTGTTATGTATCTGTGTGCGTGTGTTATGTATCTGTGTGTGCCAGTGTTATGTACCTGTGTGCGTGTGTTATGTATCTGTGTGCGTGTGTTATGTATCTGTGGTATGTATCTGTGTGTGTGTTATGTATCTGTGTGTGCCAGTGTTATGTATCTGTGTGTGTGTGTTATGTATCTGTGTGTGCCAGTGTTATGTATCTGTGTATGTGTGTTATGTATCTGTGTGTGTGTGTTATGTATCTGTGTGTGCCAGTGTTATGTATCTGTGTGTGTGTGTTATGTATCTGTGTGTGTATGTTATGTATCTGTGTGTGTGTGTTATGTATCTGTGTGTGCCAGTGTTATGTATCTGTGTGTGTGTGTTATGTATCTGTGTGTGCCAGTGTTATGTATCTGTGTGTGTGTGTTATGTATCTGTGTGTGTGTGTTATGTATCTGTGTGTGTGTGTTATGTATCTGTGTGTGCCAGTGTTATGTACCTGTGTGCGTGTGTTATGTATCTGTGTGCGTGTGTTATGTATCTATGTGTATGTGTTATCTATCTGTGTACCTGTGTATTATCTATCTGTGTGCCTGTGTGTGTGTGTGTGTTATGTATCTGTGTGTGCCAGTGTTATGTATCTGTGTGTGTATTATCTATCTGTGTACCTGTGTGTGTGTGTTATGTATCTGTGTGTGTGTTATGTATCTGTGTGTGTGTGTTATGTATCTGTGTGTGTGTGTTATGTATCTGTGTGCCTGTGTTATGTATCTGTGTGTGTGTGTTATGTATCTGTGTGTGTGTTATGTATGTCTGTGTGTGTGTGTTATGTATCTGTGTGCGTGTGTTATGTATCTGTGTGCGTGTGTTATGTATCTGTGTGCGTGTGTTATGTATCTATGTGTATGTGTTATCTATCTGTGTACCTGTGTATTATCTATCTGTGTGCCTGTGTGTGTGTGTTATGTATCTGTGTGTGCCAGTGTTATGTACCTGTGTGCGTGTGTTATGTATCTGTGTGCGTGTGTTATGTATCTATGTGTATGTGTTATCTATCTGTGTACCTGTGTATTATCTATCTGTGTGCCTGTGTGTGTGTGTGTTATGTATCTGTGTGTGCCAGTGTTATGTATCTGTGTGTGTATTATCTATCTGTGTACCTGTGTGTGTGTGTTATGTATCTGTGTGTGTGTTATGTATCTGTGTGTGTGTGTTATGTATCTGTGTGCGTGTGATTTGTATCTGTGTGCCTGTGTTATGTATCTGTGTGTGTGTGTGTGTGTTATGTATCTGTGTGTGCCAGTGTTATGTATCTGTGTGTGTATTATCTATCTGTGTACCTGTGTGTGTGTGTGTTATGTATCTGTGTGTGTGTTATGTATCTGTGTGCGTGTGTTATGTATCTGTGTGCGTGTGTTATGTATCTGTGTGTGTGTTATGTATCTGTGTGTGTGTGTTATGTATCTGTGTGCCTGTGTTATGTATCTGTGTGTGTGTGTTATGTATCTGTGTGTGTGTGTTATGTATCTGTGTGCGTGTGTTATGTATCTGTGTGCGTGTGATTTGTATCTGTGTGCCTGTGTTATGTTTCTGTGTGCGTGTGTTATGTATCTGTGTGTGTGTGTTATGTATCTGTGTGCGTGTGTTATGTATCTGTGTGTGTGTGTGTTATGTATCTGTGTGTGTGTTATGTATCTGTGTGTGTGTGTTATGTATCTGTGTGTGTGTGTTATGTATCTGTGTGCGTGTGTTATGTATCTGTGAGCGTGTGTTATGTATCTGTGTGTGTGTGTGTGTTATGTATCTGTGTGCGTGTGTTATGTATCTGTGTGTGTGTGTTATGTATCTGTGTGCGTGTGTTATGTATCTGTGAGCGTGTGTTATGTATCTGTGTGCGTGTGTTATGTATCTATGTGTATGTGTTATCTATCTGTGTACCTGTGTATTATCTATCTGTGTGCCTGTGTGTGTGTGTGTTATGTATCTGTGTGTGCCAGTGTTATGTATCTGTGTGCCTGTGTGTGTGTGTTATGTATCTGTGTGTGTGTTATGTATCTGTGTGTGTGTTATGTATCTGTGTGTATTATGTATCTCTGTGTGTGTGTGTTATGTATCTGTGTGCCTGTGTTATGTATCTGTGTGTGTTATGTATCTGTGCGTGTGTGCTTGTGTTATGTATCTGTGTGTGTTATGTATCTGTGTGTGTGTGCGTGTGTTATGTATCTGTGTGTGTGTGCGTGTTATGTATCTGTGTGTGTGTGTTATGTATCTGTGTGCGTGTGTTATGTATCTGTGTGCGTGTGTTATGTATCTGTGTGCGTGTGTTATGTATCTGTGTGCGTGTGTTATGTATCTATGTGTATGTGTTATCTATCTGTGTACCTGTGTATTTATCTGTGTGCCTGTGTATTATCTATCTGTGTGCCTGTGTGTGTGTGTGTGTGTGTGTTATGTATCTGTGTGTGTGTTATGTATCTGTGTGCCTGTGTGTGTGTGTTATGTATCTGTGTGTGTGTTATGTATCTGTGTGCGTGTGTTATGTATCTGTGTGTGTGTGTTATGTATCTGTGTGTGTGTGCGTGTTATGTATCTGTGTGTGTGTGCGTGTTATGTATCTGTGTGCTGTGTTATGTATCTATGTGTATGTGTTATCTATCTGTGTACCTGTGTATTATCTATCTGTGTGCCTGTGTGTGTGTGTGTGTGTGTGTGTGTGTGTTATGTATCTGTGTGCCTGTGTTATGTATCTGTGTGTGTGTTATGTATCTGTGTGTGCCTGTGTTATGTATCTGTGTGTGTATTATGTATCTGTGTGCCTGTGTGTGTGTGTTATGTATCTGTGTGTGTTATGTATCTGTGTGTGCCTGTGTTATGTATCTGTGTGTGTGTGCGTGTTATGTATCTGTGTGCTGTGTTATGTATCTATGTGTATGTGTTATCTATCTGTGTACCTGTGTATTATCTATCTGTGTGCCTGTGTGTGTGTGTGTTATGTATCTGTGTGTGCCTGTGTTATGTATCTGTGTGTGTGTTATGTATCTGTGTGCCTGTGTGTGTGTGTTATGTATCTGTGTGTGTGTTATGTATCTGTGTGTGTGTTATGTATCTGTGTGCGTGTGTTATGTATCTGTGTGCCTGTGTGTGTGTGTTATGTATCTGTGTGTGTGTTATGTATCTGTGTGTGTGTTATGTATATCTGTGTGCGTGTGTTATGTATCTGTGTGCCTGTGTTATGTATCTGTGTGCGTGTGATTTGTATCTGTGTGCCTGTGTTATGTATCTGTGTGTGCCAGTGTTATGTATCTGTGTGTGCCAGTGTTATGTATCTGTGTGTGTGTGTTATGTATCTGTGTGTGTGTTATGTATCTGTGTGTGCCAGTGTTATGTATCTGTGTGCGTGTGTTATGTATCTGCGTGCCTGTGTTATGTATCTGTGTGTGCGTGTGATTTGTATCTGTGTGTGCCAGTGTTATGTATCTGTGTGTGTGTGTTATGTATCTGTGTGCGTGTGTTATGTATCTGTGTGCGTGTGTTATGTATCTGTGTGCCTGTGTTATGTATATGTGTGTTATGTATCTGTGTGTGTGTGTTATCTATCTGTGTGCATATGTTATGTATCTGTGTGTATTATGTATCTGTGCATGCGTGCTTGTGTATCTCTGTGTGCCTGTGTTATGTTTCTGTGTGCGTGTGTTATGTATCTGTGTGCGTGTGTTATGTATATGTGTGTCTGTGTTATGTATCTGTGTGTGTGTGTTATGTATCTGTGTGTGTGTGTTATGTATCTGTGTGCGTGTGTTATGTATCTGTGTGCGTGTGTTATGTATCTGTGTGTGTGTGTGTTATGTATCTGTGTGTGTTATGTATCTGTGTGCGTGTGTTATGTATCTGTGTGCGTGTGTTATGTATCTGTGTGCGTGTGTTATGTATCTATGTGTATGTGTTATCTATCTGTGTACCTGTGTATTATCTATCTGTGTGCCTGTGTGTGTGTGTGTGTGTTATGTATCTGTGTGTGCCAGTGTTATGTATCTGTGTGCCTGTGTGTGTGTGTTATGTATCTGTGTGTGTGTTATGTATCTGTGTGTGTGTTATGTATCTGTGTGTGTGTTATGTATCTGTGTGCGTGTGTTATGTATCTGTGTGTATTATGTATCTCTGTGTGTGTGTGTGTTATGTATCTGTGTGTGTGTTATGTATCTGTGTGCCTGTGTTATGTATCTGTGTGTGTTATGTATCTGTGCGTGTGTGTGTTATGTATCTGTGTGTGTTATGTATCTGTGTGTGCCTGTGTTATGTATCTGTGTGTGCCTGTGTTATGTATCTGTCTGTGTGTGTGTGTTATGTATCTGTGTGTGTGTGTGTGTTATGTATCTGTGTGTGTGTGTGTGTTATGTATCTGTGTGCCTGTGTTATGTATCTGTGTGTGCCTGTGTTATGTATCTGTGTGTGTGTGTTATGTATATGTGTGTTATGTATATGTGTGTTATGTATCTGTGTGCGTGTGTTATGTATCTGTGTGTGCCAGTGTTATGTATCTGTGTGTGCCAGTGTTATGTATCTGTGTGTGTGTGTTATGTATCTGTGTGTGTGTGTTATGTATCTGTGTGTGTGTGTTATGTACCTGTGTGCGTGTGTTATGTATCTGTGTGCGTGTGTTATGTATCTATGTGTATGTGTTATCTATCTGTGTACCTGTGTATTATCTATCTGTGTGCC
>CM050172.1:78537498-78771002 GCA_027410445.1 Discoglossus pictus
TGTTATGTATCTGTGTGTGTGTGTGTGTTATGTATCTGTGTGTGTGTTATGTATCTGTGTGTGTGTTATGTATCTGTGTGCCTGTGTTATGTATCTGTGTGCCTGTGTTATGTATCTGTGTGCGTGTGTTATGTATCTGTGTGTTATGTATCTGTGTGCGTGTGTGTGTGTTATGTATCTGTGTGTGTGCCTGTGTTATGTATCTGTGTGCGTGTTATATATTTATGTGTGTGCTTGTGTTATGTATCCCTGTGCATGTGTGTTATGTATCTGTGTGCCTGTGTTGTGTATCTGTGTGTGTGTTGTGTATCTGTGTGTGTGTTATGTATCTGTGTGTGTGATATGTATCTCTGTGTGCGTGTGTGTGTTATGTATCTGTGTGTGTGTGTTATGTATCTGTGTGTGTGTGTGTGTTATGTATCTGTGTGCCTGTGTTATGTATCTGTGTGCCTGTGTTATGTATCTGTGTGCGTGTGTGTTATGTATCTGTGTGCGTGTGTGTGTGTTATGTATCTGTGTGCCTGTGTTATGTATCTGTGTGTGTTATGTATCTGTGTGCGTGTGTGTGTGTTATGTATCTGTGTGCCTGTGTGTGTGTGTGCCTGTGTTACATATCTGTGTGCCTGTGTGTGTGTGCCTGTGTTATGTATCTGTGTGTGTGTGTGTCTGTGTTATGTATCTGTGTGTGTGTGTGTGTGTTATGTATCTGTGTGGATATGTTATGTATCTGTGTGTATGTGTGTTATGTATCTGTGTGCGTGTGTGTGTGTTATGTATCTGTGTGCCTGTGTTATGTATCTGTGTGTGTTATGTATCTGTGTGCGTGTGTGTGTGTTATGTATCTGTGTGCCTGTGTGTGTGTGTGCCTGTGTTACATATCTGTGTGCCTGTGTGTGTGTGCCTGTGTTATGTATCTGTGTGTGTGTGTGTCTGTGTTATGTATCTGTGTGTGTGTGTGTGTTATGTATCTGTGTGGATATGTTATGTATCTGTGTGTATGTGTGTTATGTATCTGTGTGCCTGTGTTATGTATCTGTGTGGATATGTTATGTATCTGTGTGTGTTATGTATCTGTGTGGATATGTTATGTATCTGTGTGTGTGTGCCTGTGTTATGTATCTGTGTGTGTGTGTGTGTGTCTGTGTTATGTATCTGTGTGTGTGTGCCTGTGTTATGTATCTCTGTGTGTGTGTGCCTGTGTTATGTATCTCTGTGTGTGTGTGCCTGTGTTATGTATCTGTGTGTGTGTGTGTTATGTATCTGTGTGCGTGTGTGTGTGTTATGTATCTGTGTGCCTGTGTGTGTGTGTGCCTGTGTTATATATCTGTGTGCGTGTGTGTGTTATATATCTATGTGTGTGCCTGTGTTATGTATCTGTGTGCCTGTGTGTGTGTGTGCCTGTGTTATATATCTGTGTGCGTGTGTGTGTGTTATATATCTATGTGTGTGCCTGTGTTATGTATCTGTGTGCCTGTGTGTGTGTGTGCCTGTGTTATATATCTGTGTGCGTGTGTGTGTGTTATATATCTATCTGTGTGCCTGTGTTATGTATCTGTGTGTGTGTGTGTTATGTATCTGTGTGTGTGTGTTATGTATCTGCGTGCCTGTGTGTTATGTATCTGTGTGTGTGTGTTATGTATCTGCGTGCCTGTGTTATGTATCTGTGTGTGTGTTATGTATCTGTGTGTGCCAGTGTTATGTATCTGTGTGTGTGTGTTATGTATCTGTGTGCGTGTTTTATGTATCTGTGTGCGTGTGTTATGTATCTATGTGTATGTGTTATCTATCTGTGTACCTGTGTATTATCTATCTGTGTGCCTGTGTGTGTGTGTGTGTGTGTTATGTATCTGTGTGTGCCAGTGTTATGTATCTGTGCGTGTGTTATGTATCTGTGTTATGTATCTGTGTGTGTGTGTTATGTATCTGTGTGCGTGTGTGTGTTATGTATCTGTGTGTGTGTTATCTATCTGTGTGCGTGTGTTATGTATCTGTGTGTGTGTGTGTGTGTTATGTATCTCTGTGTGTGTGTTATGTATCTGTGTTATGTACCTGTGTGTGTGTGTTATGTATCTGTGTTATGTATCTGTGTGTGTGTGTTATGTATCTGTGTGCCTGTGTTATGTATCTGTGTGTGTGTTATCTATCTGTGTGCGTGTGTTATGTATCTGTGTGTGTGTGTGTGTGTGTTATGTATCTCTGTGTGTGTGTGTTATGTATCTGTGTGTGTGTGTGTGTTATGTATCTGTGTGCCTGTGTTATGTATCTGTGTGTGTGTGTTATGTATCTGTGTGCCTGTGTTATGTATCTGTGTGTGTGTGTGTGTTATGTATCTCTGTGTGTGTGTGTTATGTATCTGTGTGTGTGTTATCTATCTGTGTGCGTGTGTTATGTATCTGTGTGCGTGTGTTATGTATCTGTGCGTGTGTGCTTGTGTTATGTATCTCTGTGTGTGTGTGTGTTATGTATCTGTGTGTGTGTGTGTGTGTTATGTATCTGTGTGTGCCTGTGTTATGTATCTGTGTGTGTGTGTGTGTTATGTATCTGTGTGTGCCTGTGTTATGTATCTGTGTGTGTGTGCGTGTTATGTATCTGTGTGCTGTGTTATGTATCTGTGTGCCTGTGTTATGTATCTGTGTGTGTGTGTGTTATGTATCTGTGTGTGTGTGTTATGTATCTGTGTGCCTGTGTTATGTATCTGTGTGTGTGTGTGTTATGTATCTGTGTGTGTGTGTTATGTATCTGTGTGCCTGTGTTATGTATCTGTGTGTGTGTGTGTTATGTATCTGTGTGCGTGTGTGTTATGTATCTGTGTGCGTGTGTGTTATGTATCTGTGTGTGTGTGTTATGTATCTGTGTGCCTGTGTTATGTATCTGTGTGTGTTATGTATCTGTGTGCCTGTGTTATGTATCTGTGTGTGTGTGTGTGTTATGTATCTGTGTGCGTGTGTGTGTGTGTGTGTTATGTATCTGTGTGCCTGTGTTATGTATCTGTGTGTGTGTGTGTTATGTATCTGTGTGCGTGTGTGTTATGTATCTGTGTGCGTGTGTGTGTGTTATGTATCTGTGTGCCTGTGTGTGTGTGTGTGTGCCTGTGTTACATATCTGTGTGCCTGTGTGTGTGTGCCTGTGTTATATATCTGTGTGCGTGTGTGTGTGTTATATATCTATGTGTGTGCCTGTGTTATGTATCCGTGTGCATGTGTGTTATGTATCTGTGTGTATGTGTGTTATGTATCTGTGTGCCTGTATTGTGTATCTGTGTGTGTGTTATGCATCTCTGTGTGCGTGTGTGCGTTATGTATCTCTGTGTGCCTGTGTTGTGTATCTGTGTGTATGTGTGTTATGTATCTGTGTGCCTGTGTTGTGTATCTGTGTGTGTGTTATGTGTCTCTGTGTGCGTGTTGTGTATCTGTGTGTGCCTGTTTTATGTATCTGTGTCCGTGTGTGTGTTATGTATCTGTGTGCCTATGGTATGTACCTGTGTGCCTGTGGTGTGTATCTGTGTTTGTGTGGTGTGTATCTGTGTTTGTGTGTTATGTATCTCTGTGTGCGTGTGTGTGTGTTTTGTATCTCTGTGTGCGTGTTATGTATCTGTGTGTGTTATGTATATGTGTGCCAGTGTTATGTATCTGTGTGTGTATCTGTGTGCGCCTGTATGCACCCACCACATTCCTCTGGGGCCCCAAATGTGTATACATATATATATATCACATATTATAATTGTCAAACTGCAATTTGCTGTCACGCTTTGTGACAAATTGCAGTTTGACTACCTATTGATGTAACGCTGGCCACACATGCGCAATACATCAAGGGTAGAAGGGAAAAAACACACAGGGGAGGAGGGAAGAGACACAGGGGAGAGAGAGGAGGGTGGAAGAGACACAGGGGAGGGGGGAAAGACACAGGGGAGGGAAATGGGGGGAAGAGACACAAGGGAGGTGGGGGGAAGGGGGGACAAGGGGAAATAAGACACAGGGTAGGGGGAAGAGACACAGAGGAGGGACAGGGGGGAAAGACACACAGGGGAGGGGGAAAGAGACGCATGAGAGGGAGAGTGGGGGGAAAGACACAGAGGAGGAGGGGAGGTGGGAGATGAAGAGGGAAGAGACACAGGGGAGGGAAATGGGGGGAAGAGACACGAGGGAGGTGGGGTAAAAGACACAAGGGGGAATAAGACACAGGGTAGGGGGAAGAGACACAGAGGAGGGGGGGATGAGACACAGAGGAGGGGGGGAAGACACACAGGGGAAGGGGAAAGAGATGCAAGGGAGGGAGAGTGGGGGGGAAAGACACAGGGAAGGGAAATGGGGGTAAGAGACACGAGGGAGGTGGGGTAAAAGACACATGGCGGTTTGGGGGAAAAAGATACAGGATAGGGGGGAGAGACCCAGAGGAGGGACGGGGGGGAAAGACACACAGGAGAGTGGGAAAGAGACACAGGGGAAGGGGAAAGACGCATGGGAAGGAGAGTGGGGGGAGACACAGTGGAGGGAAATGGGGGTAAGAGACACAAGGGAGGTGGGGTAAAAACACAGGGGGGGGGAGGAGACACAAGGGAGGGAGAGGAGGGGGGAAATGACACACAAGGGAGGAAGAGGAGGGGGGAAAGGACACACAAGGGAGGGAGAGGAGGGGGGAAAGGACACACAAGGGAGGGAGAGAAGGGGGGAAATGAGACACAAGGGAGGAAGTAGACAGGGGGAGAGACTCGCAATGAGCACAAAAGGCACTCATGGCGAGCCCAGTAAGGTAGAGGGTGAGAGAGGTCGGAGGGGGAGGGGCGCAATGAGCACCAAAAACGCTCATTGCGACGCCCATGATGAGTGCCAAAGGCGCTCATCGCGAGGCCAGTAAAGTAGAGGGGGAGAGGCTCCCATTGTGTGGCAAACAGCATTGCCAGGCTTCACGTTTTATTGCCATCATTTTTGACGGGCAAGTCACTAGTCTTTAGTCACCTTAGCATATTAAGATGATCTATTCAAAGAGCTCTCCCTGTAGGGCCTTCTCAAGATTTTTGTTCCATTTGGGTGGGGGGTGAGTGTATTGAGAATTTCACAGGCATCATGTCTAATAGAGGACTGGGTTATGCACTCTGGCTACGCGAGCTCACAAGCGTTAGCAACAACTCGTATGCTCACAACTATATATGTGATTATATATATATATACAGTCAGGTCCATAAATATTGGGACATCGACACAATTCTAATCTTTTTGGCTCTATACACCACCACAATGGATTTGAAATGAAACGAACAAGATGTGCTTTAACTGCAGACTTTCAGCTTTAATTTGAGGGTATTTACATCCAAATCAGGTGAACGGTGTAGGAATTACAACAGTTTGTATATGTGCCTCCCACTTTTTAAGGGACCAAAAGTAATGGGACAGATTAACAGTCATAAAACAAACTTTCACTTTTTAATACTTGGTTGCAAATCCTTTGCAGTCAATTACAGCCTGAAGTCTGGAACGCATAGACATCACCAGACGCTGGGTTTCATCCCTGGTGATGCTCTGCCAGACCTCTATTGCAACTGTCTTCAGTTCCTGCTTGTTCTTGTGGCATTTTCCCTTCAGTTTTGTCTTCAGCAAGTGAAATGCATGCTCTATCGGATTCAGATCAGGTGATTGACTTGGCCATTGCATAAAATTCCACTTCTTTCCCTTAAAAACACTCTTTGGTTGCTTTTGCAGTAAGCTTCGGGTCATTATCCATCTGCACTGTGAAGCGCCGTCCAATGAGTTCTGAAGCATTTGGCTGAATATGAGCAGATAATATTGCCCGAAACACTTCAGAATTCATCCTGCTGCTTTTGTCAGCAGTCACATCATCAATAAATACAAGAGAACCAGTTCCATTGGCAGCCATACATGCCCACGCCATGACACTACCACCACCATGCTTCACTGATGAGGTGGTATGCTTTGGATCATGAGCAGTTCCTTTCCGTCTCTATACTCTTCTCTTCCCATCACTCTGGTACAAGTTGATCTTAGTCTCATCTGTCCATAGGATGTTGTTCCAGAACTGTGAAGGCTTTTTTAGGTGTTGTTTGGAAAACTCTAATCTGGCCTTCCTATTTTTGAGGCTCACCAATGGTTTACATCTTGTGGTGAACCCTCTGTATTAACTCTTGTTGACTTTGACACACATACACCTACCTCCTGGAGAGTGTTCTTGATCTGGCCAACTGTTGTGAAGGGTGTTTTCTTCACCAGGGAAAGAATTCTTCGGTCATCCACCACAGTTGTTTTCCGTGGTCTTCCGGGTCTTTTGGTGTTGCTGAGCTCACCGGTGCGTTCTTTCTTTTTAAGGATGTTCCAAACAGTTGATTTGGCCACACCTAATGTTTTTGCTATCTCTCTGATGGGTTTGTTTTGTTTTTTCAGCCTAATGATGGCTTGCTTCACTGATAGTGACAGCTCTTTGGATCTCATATTGAGAGTTAACAGCAACAAATGCAAATAGCACACTTGAAATGAACACTGGAGCTTGTATCTGCTCTTTGTAAATGGGATAATGAGGGAATAACACACACCTGGCCATGGAACAGCTGAGCAGCCAATTGTCCCATTACTTTTGGTCCCTTAAAAAGTGGGAGGCACATATACAAACTGTTGTAATTCCTACATCGTTCACCTGATTTGGATGTAAATACCCTCAAATTAAAGCTGAAAGTCTGCAGTTAAAGCACATCTAGTTAGTTTCATTTCAAATCCATTGTGGTGGTGTACAGAGCCAAAAAGTTTAGAATTGTGTCGATGTCCCAATATTTATGGACCTGACTGTATATATATATAGCGACTTGCCCGTCAAAAAATGATGGTCAATAAAATTGTAAGGCTGGGAATGCTGTTTGGCACACAATGTAAGGTTTTTGGTCGTCTGAGCACCTTCAGCGCACATTGCAAAGCCCTGCACTGAGTGCCTTCGGCACTCATTGCAAACCTCTCCCCTGGTGTACTTTTGCTCCTCTGAGCACCCTCTGCGCTCATTGTGAGCCCCGCGCTGAACGACTTTGTGGCTCATTGCGATCCTCTCCCCTGGTCCCTTTTTTTTTATATCACATATGATAGTTGTCAAACTACAAAACGTTGTCACGCATTGCAAGCACGCAAAGCAAGCTTGCAAGACCTGCGTCCGTTCGGGCGGCAAATGCGGACCCTCGCAAAGTGAGGGGCCGTATTTGCGCAAGGTGGAGGCTCCGACGTCGGCTGCAATGAGCAGAAGACTCATTGTCGCGAGGGGCCGCATTTGCGGAGATGGAGGCTCTATGCCGCCTCACAAGCGGTTACAAACACCCACAGAAGTGGGACTCTGAAAAAATACATATAACACGCAATTACTAAATACGGACTTACACACAAAAATACGAGCTGCGGAACATAGAAAAAAATACATTACGAACTTTCAAAAATACGACCTTAAGGGCCGAACCGCGGCCAGCTGTAAGCATTAAAAAAAACAATAAATACACACAAAAATTACATAAAAAGCTTACCCACACCAAGAGGTGACACCCAGGACCTCTGCAAGTGAAGTTACACCTAAATTTAAGTCCAACTTACCGATTTTAGACACACGAAAATCCCCTAAGCGAGAGAAAAAATGGCGAAAACGAAAACGAGGCTAAGGACCCTAAAGCCGCAAAACACCACCAAGCACATACGACTTTTCCAAAAAGCCATACGAGGTACAAGATACACTATTAGCAAGGACGCTAAATCATCCACACCCGCGTACCACATACACATTTGCCGCCATTTTACAACACTAACTTACACAATGCGGAAGTACCCAGCTACACTAACGGTTTACCCTAGCACACGCAGCCTATTTACACTACACACTGCACACATTGCTGACACTTACACCTCAGCTCCACAACACTGCAAATCTACATTGGATGCTGCAGGAACATCAAAACAGATTGCCAGCTCTTCAGCACAATGCTTCCTGCATATATTACTTACAAATAGGTAAAGTGTATTAATTTATTACTTAATTAATTAGCATACAAGAATACATATACACAAAAAAACAAAAAACACTATTGCAATAAACACAAAAGCCATTCACTGCGCGCCTCACAATGAGCCCAACGCTGCTCATGGCACACAAACTACAGCATTGCAATAAGCACAGAAAGCAGATCAGCGCCGACCTTACAATGACAGCAAAAGCGCCTCTCGTAAAAAAATACAACAACCAAGAGCCTCGCAATGAGCGCCGAAGGATGTCAGACCACCAAATAAAATCATGTCTGTGGCAAACAGCATTACCTGCCTTACAATTTTATTGCCCCGTCATTTTTGACTGGCAAGTCGCTAGTATATAAACTATTTTTAATGCTAATTAATTAATTAATAAAAATAATAAATTAATATACTTGACCTATTTGTAATTAATATATCCAGCAATCAATATCCTGAAGAGCTAACAATCTGTTTTTTCCTGCAGCGTACAATGTACATTTGCGCTGTTGTTGACCTGAGGTGTAAGTGTCAGCAATTTTTGAAGTGTGCAGTGTAAATAGGCTGCGTGCGCGAGGGCAAAGCATTTGTTTAGGTCTGTAATTGGGCATTTTGTAATGGTAATGTTATTAGTTGTAAGTTAGTGTTGTAAAATGGCGGCGATTGTGTATGCGTTACGCAGGTGTGGCGCATTTTCCGTTGTCCCTAATAGTGTATTTTATACCTTGTACGTGCCTGTGTAAAAGTCGTATGTGCTTGGCGGTGATTTGCGTGTTTAGGTGTCGTGTAGCCTCGTTTATGTTTTTTACGGCCATCATTTTTTTCTCTCGCTTAGGCGATTTTCATGTGTGGAAACTCTGCAAACTGTGGTTAAATTATCTTGCAACGTGACTCCCAGATGTCGGGCCTGTCCCCCCGTGCTGTGAGTGGTGTTTGTTTTGTATTTTTGTTAATTTTGGTGCTGTTATTGTTGTTTTTGTATGTGCGCAGTTCAGCCGTTAACTTTGTATTTTTGTGCCGTGGGTCGTATTTTTTTTGTTAAGTGCCGCTTTCCTTTTTGCAAGTGTTACGGGCCGTAATAGTGGGTGGCCGTCTCTTGTCAGGTTTGCGGTTGTGCCATGTCCTTTCCATTTGGTTATGATAGATTTGATGGTGCTCCTGGGGATCATCAAATATTTGGATATTTTTTTATAACCTAACCCTGACTTGTACTTCTCAACAACATTGTCCCTTACTTGTTTGGAGAGTTCCTTGGTCTTCATGCCAGTGTTTGGTTAGTGGTGCCTCTTGCTTAGGTGTTGCAGCCTCTGGTGCCTTTCAAAAAAGGTGTGTATATGTAATGACAGATCATGTGACACTTAGATTGCACACTGGTGGACGTCATTTCACTAATTATGTGACTTCTAAAGGTAATTGGTTGCACCAGAGCTTTTTATGGGCTTCATAACAAAGGGGGTGAATACATACGCACATGCCAATTTTCTATATAGTTTTATGTATATATTTTTCTCATTTCACTTCACCAACTTAGACTATTGTGTTCTGATCCATCACATAAAATTCAGATTAACAAAACATTGAACTTAAGGCTGTAATGTAACAAAATAGGTAAAAAGTCAAGGGGGTTGAATACTTTTGCAAGGCACTGTAGGTTACTAGATGAGCCTCTTATCTACTTTTATTTGCTATTATACAGAGGAAGATAACCTAAACAGCACAGTTAGATAATTCTCTCTCTGATAAAAAAAAATATAATTGTGGACAACTCGAGTTGTGTGTATTGTAGGCTGCCTCCATGTTATGACAATGAGACTCCTGCAGAGTAGGCAAAGGTATTGCAAGTGTTTTTATTATTACAATTATATTTTACTAGCGACTTGCCCGTCAAAAATGACGGGGCAATAAAATTGTAAGGCAGGTAATGCTGTTTGCCACAGACATAATTTTTTTTGGTGGTCTGAGATCCTTCGCCGCTCATTGCAATACTCGGGCTGAGCGCCTTTGGCGCTCATTGCGTGGTTTGCAATGAGCGCCGATGCTGTTGGTTGTTGCATTTTTTTTTATCAGAGGCGCTTTTGCTGTCATTGTAAGGTTGGCACTGATCTGCTTTTTGCGCTTATTGCAAGGGTGTCCCCTGGTGTAGTTTGTGTGCTATGAGCAGCAGTGGCGCTCGCTGTGAGGCGTGCAGTGAATGGCTTTTGTGTTTATTTAATTTTTTTGTGTATATGTATTTTTGTATGCTAATTAAAGAATTAATAAATGAATATACTTTACCTATTTGGAAGTAATATATGCAGCAATGAATGTGCTGAAGAGCTGACAATCTGTTTTGATGTTCCTGCAGCATACAATGTAGGTTTGCTGTGTTGTGGAGCTGAGGTGTAAGTGTCAGCAATGTGTGCAGTGTGTAGTGTAAATAGGCTGCGTGCGTGAGGGGAAGCCGTTGGTGTAGCTGGGTACTTCCGCATTGTGTAAGTTAGTGTTGTAAAATTGCGGCGAATGTGTATATGATACGCGGGTGTGGATGATTTAGCGTTCCTGCTAAAAGTGTATCTTGTACCTTGTACGTCTTTTTTGAAAATCTGTATGTGCTTAGTGGTGTTTTGCGGCTTTAGGGTTGTGTAGCCTCATTTTCGTTTTTTTTTCGGCGGCCATATTTTCTCTTGCTTAGGGGATTTTCGTGTCTAAACTCGGTAATTTGGACTTAATTTGAGGTGTAACTTCACTTGCAGAGGTTCCTGGGGGCCGCCCTTGCTGTGGGTAAGTTTTTTTTTGTCATTTTTGTGTGTATTTATTGTTTTTTTAATGTTTTCCGGTGCACGCGGTTCAGCCGTTAAGGTCTTATTTTTGCAAGTTCGTAATGTTTTTTTTTCTAAGTCCCGCGGCTTGTATATTTATAGTGCAAGTCCATCATTTTTCTTTCTAAGTCCTGCGGCTTGTATTTTTTTGTGTAAGTCTGTATTTAGTCATTGCGTGTTAACCGCTTGTGAGGCACCGTAGACCCTTCAAATCCGCAAATGCAGCCCCTTACTTCGCGAGGGTACACATTTGTGGCCTGCAATGAACCTTTGGCTCATTGCAGCCGACGTTGGAAGCCTCTACCTTCCGCACATGCGGCACCTCGCTTTGCGAGGGTCCTCATTTGCGGACCAAACTGCGTCCCTCGCTGCTCGGAGGTCCGTATTTGCAGACCAAACTGTGTGTGCTTGCGAGCTCGCAAAGCTTGACGACGATTTGTAGTTTGACAACTATTATATGTGATTTTTATAGCGCCAACATGTTCCATTGCATTTGTTGTTGTTGTTCAGTCCTTCAGTTGTGTCTGACTCTCGGTGACCATATGGACTGCAGCATGCCAGCTTCATTGAAGTACACAAGTACATAGCGCTGAAGTACAGTAAATTAGGGGAACAATAATACATAGTTAAACTGATTGATACAATTGAATTGAAGGCCCTGTCTTTGAGCCAACAATCAGGCAATGTAATGATTTCATACAAAGTGCTGTGTCAGACTGAGAGCTCTCAAGCTTACATACTTTGGGGTGTTGAATTAGATTATATACTGTACTACAAGTCAATTTTATTAAATGTTATGAACATGTCATTTTGCTATGCTGGGTCTAACAATGCTACAGACTCATAGCAATTTCTGCAAGCTTATTAGAAATGTGCATGGGGAGAGAAAAGAAGCAAAGAAGATGGATCAATGAGGAGAAGGGATAGCAGGAAATACAGACAACAAAAGAGATTGGGATGAACTAAGAAAAATGTTTCAAAGATAAATAATGGGGTAAAAGAGTAGGAGCCATGGGTGTAGGAACTGGGGGGATGAGGGCGACAACCCCCCCCCCCCCAGTTCCTACACCTAGAGAAGAAGTTGAGTGGTATATATTTATACTATATGCTGTACCCCCCACCACAGATTTTCTTTGGCTCCTACATCCATGGTAGGAGCTACTGAAGGACAAGGAGGGAAAAAGCAGTAAAGAGGGAAACAGAAATTGAAATATGAAAGATGTATGGAAGAGAGAATCGAAATTGGCTTAGTGATGAAAGACATATGGGGCCATTTTGTGTGCCAAGTCTTTATTTCTTCCACCCTAGGCATGGACCTTTTTATCTTTTTGGTAAATCCCGTTGTTACCTTAGTCATAGCTAAAGTCTTGCAGGTGTCTAAAGCCATCTTTCAATGTAGGTCCTCTTGAAGGAATCATTGAAATTAGTTTTTATTCAGATACTGTATGATTGTTTGCATACTATGGGCCGAAACAGAAAAGGGTATTTGTAGAGTTTTATATTAGTATAGTTGTGCTACAATCCTTGTATAGAACAGACCACTCGATTTAAAAAAATGGGTGACCAATAGGTTGTGTCTGTATAGATACTGTAGAGGGGAGGTTGTGTCCTTGCTATCTGTAGGACTCGGGTGTGTCTCTATTGTGAGAAAATTAGGTTTGGTTGTGGTATTGTGGATGTGTGCTTAGAATAGAAAAACAACAATTGTGTCCCTTGCTTAAGTTAGGCAATGGAGGTATGAATACAAAGGGTTTAATACAGGAGACAATGTGGATTTTTGGTGAGAAAACTTTAACACAATTTTCACCTGCGGAATTTAAAATAAAATTTACATTTCAATATTTGTCTTGCTTTTGTGGAATTGTTACCTAATACGTATGTCTCAATGTATTGGAAAATAGGATAGTAGTCTGTGAGTGAGGAAAATAAACATACACTTTTGTTGGTTGATATCATAGTGGTGATTATTAAAGTGTGATTATGAAATGAGCTTGTTGATTGATTATCTATGGGTGAATCTATTGGTACTCAGTAAGGGGAATGTAACAATATATTAGATGAATTTCTCATCTAACCGAAATAGTGCATAATGTCACAAAATAGTATGGCGTATAAAAATATGCACCTATTTTTGATTTACAATCTGTTGGGTACCTTCCGCCATTAACACTACTCTGATTTTAGTGTCAGTTTGGGTGTAGGTCAGAACATAATGTTTGGGAAAAATTATACATTTTCCTGGAAAATCATATGCAGAGTTGTTGCCACTATCAAGGCAGCGGATGATGACGCTTTAATCTCCTCTCCCCCTTCCATATGTCTGTGCATTATCAACCAAGCAAATTATAGGCATCATTAGTCAATCTTTCTCCATTTATTAAATATAAAGGAAGAAGAAGTGTTGATTATGTTGTGCATATGATATGATAGGTAAAAATATAATTTAGTGTCATGAAGTACCCCGGTTGGGCCTATTTGGAGAAGTGGGCAAGGTTTACATACTTTGGTGAAATGATCAAACTAAAAATCTTATAGGAAAGATGTATTATTAATTATTTTTGTTCATATGAATATGTTTTATCTCCAGTTTTATCTTCCGAGAATGTCATAAAATGGTCCAGAAGGCATTTGAATGTACCAGTACATACTGCAAGAAACAAAAAAGCAATCTTGCAAGAACAAGAACAGTTACTTAATAACAGCATTGCTAGCCACAGTACGTATTATAACAGTACTGTTTGGACCAAGATTAAAAACCCCCCAGAAAAACTCAATCCTATGGAGCAGGAAATCAAGGGGTAGATTATACCTTTTAAAATCGTATTACCAAGCATTTTATTAACTGAATGTTTAAAAAAAAAATACATTTTAAAACTAAGTTTGCCATTTGAGCTACCAGTCCTTCTGATTCACCCACAAACCAAGGTTAATATTTTTGCAAATGAGAGATCATTGCCAATAAATACTGATAAGTCACCAGCAAATTAGGCTCATTGTCTTTGGTGCCGTCAAATGCACTAAAAGAAACATTTACAGCAGGCTTTTCTGTAGTGACGTAAGTCCACATAATAGAGATATTGTTTTATCAAACTGTATAATTGTAGCCCAGGTATGCAACATCACTTAATTCCAATGTATACCTCAATACTTCGTAAATCAGCCTCAAGGAGTATTTGAAGTCTTGTTGATATTTAGACACATTCGTTTAACTGAAGTTTCATAAGCCTGAGACCATTTTATCTTGACATCCATAACTCTCTATAGACAGTGAAAGACTCCCCTGGGAGGAAACAAATTATCCACTATAGTAAACTCACGGCAATGATATGTACATTATTAAAACAGCCATTAAGTAAGACAATTCCTATGGGCTTCAAATTACACGATGCCAAGTCATATCATTATAGCTGGTAAATATAGGCCCGAGCACTTCAAATTTGTTTGTGGTATCGATCCAGTTCCAATAGATTATTAGAAAATACTACTTATCATCAATTTATTTACAGTAGCCGTGTCAACACATGGATCAAAGCTTCTACTGTACATTCACTGGCCAATGCTCCTTATGTAGTGACATTTTTTTATAAAATGTCACTACTATTTATTATTCTGTTTCCTGCTTGCAAAAATAAAGCGAGCACCATGGTATAACACTGCTAGTAATATGAGGAAGTATATGAGAGACCAACCTGCTGCTTATCAAAAAACCACAAACCACTACTTGCTATTATAAAAGGATTAAGGCTTTAATAAGTAGATCATCACTTCCCACATCTTAAAAACAGAGAAGGAGGGAAGGAGAAAGAGTGAGAAGAAGAAGGATGGAGAGAGAGAGAGAAGGAGGGGGATGGAGAGAGAGATGGGTGGAGGGAGAGAGAAGGAGCGAGAGGGAGAGAGAGAGAATTGCGCAGGCCCGCATTGCACGGTGAAGGGAGAGGGAGGGAGAGAGAAGGAGAGGGAGGGAGAGAGAAGGAGGGAGGAGAGAGAAGGAGGGAAGGAGAGAGTGTGAGGAGATGGAGGGAGAGAGAGAGGGCGCAGGGGGAGAGAGAGAGGGCGCAGAGAGAGGATACACAGAGAGAGTGAGCACAAACAGATAGAAGAAACAATATTGTAGCATAATTTTTGACGGGCAAGTGACTAGAGTTATACGAACAGCTTATAAACAATTACTTGAAATTAAACACACCTTTTTTTCACTACGTTTGCACTCTGAAAAAGAAAAAACACTGAAAGAAAAAAGATAGAATAAAGGAGTGTGAGACATAATAACCATCAAGAAGATTGAGACAGAAACACCTATGCAAGACTTTTATTTTCTAACAGATGAAATGTAACGTTAAAATGCTTGTGACTTTCATATTATATTATTGTACTGTAACATTTCTAAAAACTGAGCTTGTATAACATAATCTAGATATGTATACCATGTTATGTCTCTACTCCTAATAAAAATTAAGTGAAAAAAAACATGTTTTGAAGCAAATTGATTTGATAAGGAGGGAGAGAAGGAGAGGGAGGAAGAGAGAAGGAGGGAAGGAGAGAGAATGAAGGAGTGAGAGAGAAGGAAAGGGAGAGAGAGGGACGGAGGGAGGGAGAGAAAGAGAATTGTGAGTTGTGCATGTGCGCTGAGCATTGAGAGGATCGCATTGAGCTGCGAAGGGAGAGAGAGGGCAGGGAGGGAGAGAAGGAGAGGGAGGAAGAGAGAAGGAAGGAATGAGAGAGAATGAAGGAGCGAGAGAGAAGGAAAGGGAGAGAGAGGGACGGAGAGAAAGAGAATTGTGAGTTGTGCATGTGCACTGTGCATTGCGAGCCTTGCATTGCCTGGCAAAGGGAGAGGGAGGGAGGTAAAAGGGGGGAAGGAAAGAGAAGGAAGGAGGGGAGGAGAGAGTGAGGAGAGGGAGAGAGAGAGAAGGATAGGGAGAGAGAGAAGGAGGCGGAGAGAAAAGGAGAGGGAGACAGAGGGACGGAGGGAGGGAGAGAAAGAGAATTGTGAGTTGTGCATGTGCACTGTGCATTGCGAGCCTTGCATTGCCAGACAAAGGGAGAGAGGTAGGGAGAGAGAAGGAGGGAAGGAGCAAGAAGGAAGGAGGGGGAGAGAGAGTGAGAAGGAGAGGGAGAGAGATAGAAAAGGAGGCGGAGAGAGAGAGAGAGAAGGATCAAGGGAGAGAGAGCGAAAAGGATTGAGGGAGAAAGAGAGAAAAGGATTGAGGGAGAGAGAAGGAGGCAGAGGGAGAGAAGAAGAAAAGGAGGGAGAGGAAGGGAGAGAGAGAAGGGGAGTGAGGAGGAGGGAGAGATGAAAAAAAGGAGGGAGAGGAAGGGAGAGAGAGAAGTGGAGCGAGGAGGAGGGAGAGGAAGGGAGAGAGAGAAGTAGAGACAGAAGGAGAAAGAGAGAAGGAAGGAGGGGAAGAGAGAGAGAGAGGAAGAGAGAGGAATGCAGAGACAGGAGGGAGAGAGAAAGAGAGAGAGAGAGGAGAGAGAGAGAGGGCACAGAGAGAGAGAGAGAGAGAGAGAGAGAGAGAGGGCACACAACATTATACCATATTTTTTGACAGGCAATTGACTAGTATTGTTATATTTCTATTACTTAGCTTATCCTAACTATCATTTAGTCATCTCTAAAGTTTATTGCACTTTAACACAGGTAGTAATTAAAAAAGTTTTGGTTTTAACACTTTAGTGCGTTTATGTTTGGCATTTAGTATGCTTCTACTGGCCCTTGCACCGGACCTTTAAAGTCCATTTGGCCCTGCTTTTATGTTAAAGTACCTTTTTTGGCTTTGATTTCCAAGTCATTCTGTGACTTTTACAGCACCCTTTGCAGTATTATATTCCCACTCCCATGTTTCTATATGTGTACTAAATCCCCCTGCTATATATTTATATCACAGCCTAATAAAAAACAAGGAAACAATCATATAGCACTCTTTTGTTAACTATTTGTATTTAAATGTCAGCTACACAAAATAGCAAAGACACATTTTAGTGTATTTTAAAAATATTTTCAGTCTTTTAATAAAGTAAATTATGTTATCTTGGTACTGCTAAATATTAGGCTCTCATCTATATGTTTATAGTTCTTTTAGGCTATATCTATTAGAACGCTGACTATAATCACCTATTAGGCAAGACTAATATTACTATTTTCCCTTGTGGTGTAGGGGCTTGTGTACTTCAATGAAGCTGTGAGCTATACAAGTATGGTCACCGAAGATGGGCAGGTCATGGCAAAGAGCTAAGACAAATGGCGGTCCACTAGAGAAGGTACTGGCAATCCAAACCAGTATGTTTGTAATGTAAACCTTATGGATGAGCATAACCTGACACAAGATGTGCCTGGCGTGCTGCGTCCAGAGAGTCGGACACAACTAAACAACAACAACAATATGATTATTTATATTATAGCCAATACTGTTCCTGCCCCACCTCACAAAGAATATTTATATTTCTTAATTTGATAGTAAAAAAAAAAATTGACATCTCAAAGCACACTGTGGACACATGGTAGCCTCCTAGTGGAAAGCTTAGAAAAGGCAAATATTAGAAATATCTACAAAAAGACTGACATACACCAATTACGATTTGCATCTATTCTTAAGGAGACTAAACTATTCAGGCTGTGACTATTTAAAAACAAAAGGTATATACAAATACTGGAAAAAAGAAAATCGAGGAAAGCAGAAGAAAACCATTGAAACCATAACAACAATGGTCATTACTACTCAAGTTGGATTTAAAAGTGTTAAACCATTCCAGAAACAATGGAAGTAAATGCAAAACATTGTAGTCTAATGTGCCATTGTTCATGCAGTCTTAGTTCAACATCATGCACTAAATACATGTACATAAAGTCTAAGATGTTTGTTATGGAGATTTACAGAATTCAATATCCTGTAGATGGCAAGACAAACGGAAAACATTAGGATCCATAAATCCCAAGATTATGTGCCTCATCTAAGGATATATTTAAGAATCAAGCAATATATACAGTGCCTTGCAAAAGTATTCACCCCCCTTAGCATTTTTCGTGTTTTGTTGCCTCACAACCTGGAATTAGCATGGATTGTTTGAGGATTTGCATCATTTACTTTACAGAACATGTCCACAACTTTGAAGATGTTTTTTTTTTAAATTGTGAAGCAAACAACAAATAGGACAAAATAACAGAAAAAGTCAATGTGCATAACTATTCACCCCCCTAAAGTCAATACTTTGTAGAGCCACCTTTTGCGTCAATCACATCACCAAGTCTCTTTGGATAAGTCTCTATGAGCTTGCCACATCTTACCACTGGGATTGTTGCCCATTCCTCCTTGCAAAACTGCTCCAGCAATCTTAACGTCTGACCACAGATATTCTATTGGATTGAGGTCTGGGCTGTGACTAGGCCATTCCAACACATTTACATGTTTCCCCTTAAACCACTCAAGTGTTGCTTTAGCAGTGTGTTTGGGGACATTGTCCTGCTGGAAGGTGAACCTCCGTCCTGTCCTCAAATCACACACAGAGTGGTACAGGTTTTCCTCAAGAATATCCCTGTATTTAGCACCATCCATCTTTCCCTCAACTCTGACCAGTTTCCCAGACCCGGCTGCTGAAAAACACCCCACAGCATGATGCTGCCACCACCATATTTCACTGTGGGGATGGTGTGCTTTGGGTGATGTGATGTGTTGGGTTTGCCACAGACATAGAGTTTTCTTTGATGGCCAAAAAGTTCAATTTTAGTCTCATCAGACCAGAGCACCTTCCTCCATACATTTTGGGAGTCTCCCACGTACCTTTTCTCAAACTCAAAATGTACCATTTGTTTTTTTGCTGAAAGTAATGGCTTCCGGCGCTCATTGCCAGCCGTGACACACCATGCTGATCCACTTGGTATTCATGGCAGAGATACTGAAGTGGACTGCCAGTTCCTTCTCCAGTGGGCCACAGCATGCAGCTCCTGGCACAGACCAGGGCCAACCCTGCATGGCTTCAGGGTGTTGTGACCGCTTGGCTCCCTGATTAGAATTGAATCCAGGTAGCAGCAGTGAAAGCACTGAATCCTAACCACTGAACCACCAGGGAACCCACTTGATACATACACGGACACAATTCCTTTTTCAGTGTGTGTTATTTTCTTTAATAACACTGTAATTTCTAACAATTAAATTGTCACATAGACACTGTTTAGCTATTAAACATTTCAAGCACAGACATTACTATAAAACAAATTTTCAAAAAAGAAATCCTAATTGCTCTGTTTAAGGCTTCAGAAAGACGTGTTGGTGGAAAAACACAAATCTGCCTGTCTGCATATATTCATTTAAGAAATGCAGCTTTTAACAAATAAAACCAACCCCAAACAGTTTCAAAACAATAAAAAGGTTCAGGAATACAAAATTAAAAGTAACTTGTTTGGCTCATATTTATAATAAGAAGTCCTTTTTGTGATAGCTTTTACAATGGTCCCAGTGCAAACGGAAAACAAGTCTGCTGTTCTGCTCAGGGATAACTTGCAGATACTCCCAACTGTATATGAGAGAATATGTTTATCTAATTGTAAGTGTACTGCAAACAGTTTGATACAGATGATATATTTTAATCGCTGACAAAGTTGGCCATAAATATGTACCTTGTTCATCGAATATTTTTTGTAATGTTCTTTTCAGTTATTTACATTATCACTAGTTCCATATATCAATGTTATCATTATATTGAGTTTCATGCATGTTGCTCAGAGGTTGGGTATCCTTCCCCTGCCGGAACTTCATACAGCAGGGGAGGGGAATTCCTAGTGATATCACGTGACCCTGCAGTATGAAGCTCCGGCAGGGGAAGGATACCCAACCTCTGAGCACTGGGATCCAGGACAGGCACTGCAAGGCACAAGTAAGGAGGGGGATGAAGTGCAGGGGGCTTGAGGGGGGTAAATAGTATGACAAGAGGCCCTGAGAGTACTGATAGGGTAAATGATGCTCCTGGGGGGGGGGGGCCTCACAGAGTAAGGGCGCTTGTCAAACGCAACGGCGGTAGATCCGCCCCTGCTTTGAATGTTTGTACCTTGTCACCCTTGGTTCCCCGGTGATCCAGTGGTTAGAATTTGGGGCTTTCCCCACTGCTCCCTGGATTCAATTCCAGTCAGAATCGAGAGGTCACACCACCCTGAAGCTGAGCAGGGTTGGGCCTGGTTAGTACTTGGATGGAAACTAGCTAGGGATACCAGGAGCTGTATACTGTGGCCCACTGGAGAAGGAATTGGCAACCCACTCCAGTATCTATGCCATGAAAACTCAGCGGATCATCATGACCATGGACATAAAGATGTGACTGGTGTGTTATGGTCCATGAGGTTACAGAGAGTCAGAAACAACTAAACGGCACACCCTTGTCATCCAGTTTAGTTAAAAGCTTCTCCTAATAAGAACATGACTGATCCTATTAAAGAAACATAAACAGTTTCTGGATTTCACTAGTAATATAATATACCTGTGTATCTCTTCACTTCTGGGTACTTTATTTTATTAAGAAGTGATTAAAAGCTCTGTTGTTTCTACCTAAAATCCTGCTGATTGGTTTGTCCGCTGTACATGAAGAAGGTACTTTTAACTACAGGGTGTTTAGTGTCGCATAGTAACCAATCAGTGGTAACACTCTGCAACAGGCTGTTTGAGAGTGGTCACTGATTGGCTAATTTAAATCACTGCATTTCACAGTATGTGAATTCGTGAGCTGCACAGGTTACAGAGGGCAGACCCAAACAGGTGCACATGATATCCTTTTAAACAGAAAAAAACAGCATAGAAGCACTCCTTAATAAAAAAAAGTACATACAAATAAAATAGATACATAGGTATATTATATTTCTAGTGAAACCTTCCATGTTACTTTAATCAAAGTTTGAATTGATATATCTGCAACTCTCCATTATAAAAATGTGCAGCAAATACATATTGTAAAAATGTAACCATATTATTATATAGTAAGTCATGCCTTAGGGAGTCCAGCTACACCCCACTAAAGGCCGAAACGTACATCTGGGGTTTGCGGTTTCTCGTGTTCAGGGTAGAATTGCCTGGTATTTCGGGGCTGGGTCACTATAGTGAGTGGGACCAGACCGATACACTACAGGATATTTCTCCCTGTGAAGGGCCCAAGTGAGATAAAACAGGCTGCTCTCAGAGTCATTATCATGTCCATGTCCAAAATTAGTTTGTTCTCTGAATGAGCACCTCTATGTTTGTTGTTGCTTAAGTCATAAGGTAACCGCAGTAGAGAAGGAGCAGAGTCAGTTGGCACAGTGACCAGACTCAGTAATCAGAGACAAAACGGGCAGTCCCCAATCATGTTTCAAACAATGTTTGAAAAAATCCTTCGTATTCCAACCTCTAAAGCACTGTGTTGAAATGGGTAAAGTTTTGCAACTTGCTCAATACCATGTTCTGTAGAGATTTTTCACTGAAGATTCAGTTAGGGAGGAGTTTCTACTACCCCTATTTGCTTCTCTAAATAAATATAGCAATTATTCATCTTCTAACTCCTTCCTGAAGTCTGTTTTCCATGCCCAGATAAGTCAAGAATTTTTAAGTTAAGGGGTGGTACACTGTCATTATAGACTAGTAAATCGCCTGTCAAAAAATTACGTATAATTTATTTTTCTCTTCCCCCCACCTCTCCCCTGTGTCTTTCTCCCCCTCCTCCTCTGCAGCTCTTGCCGCGAGCTGCGCATGTGCGGCAGAGTGGCACCATGTGTGCGCAACATCGTCCATACTGAGCTGCGCATTCCCATGGAGCGTTACACACTTACCACAATTATTATAGTTGATTAGCACCAAGTTTCCTTTATATAGGAGCATAATGAAGGAAAACCTCTAATATTAGCCATCAGATAAATATATTGTTCTGAGCTGTTTAGAGACTGCAGAAAATGCTTAATTTGTATAAAAAAAAAGAAAAAAGAGAAGTCTCCCTAGTGAACATATGGTAATCAACTTGCAAATTACCCCCTTATACCATTATGCAGTCACTAGCGACCTGCCTGTCAAAAATGTCGACAATAAAATTTTAAGGCTGGGAATGCTGTACCTTCGGTGCTCCTTGCGAGCCCTATGCTAAGTGCCTTTGCAGACTAAGTCCCGCGGGTTTCGCGATAAGGGCCTGCGGTGGTCATCACGAGCCCTGCAATGAGGCCTCAAATGCTCGATTTGCGAGGCTCGCAGTTGCGTGCAAATATTTAACATTGCATTACCAACAACCCTGCAATCACGACAACTATATATGTGACTAGCGACTTGCCCGTCAAAAAATTACAGCAATAACATTTTAATCCAGGCAATGCTGTTTGCCACACAATGCGAGGCTATGGACCCTCTGAGCACCTTTGGTGCTTATAGCAAGCCTCTTCCTCCTTCTACTTTACAGCCCCCGCAATGAGCGCCTAAGGCGCTTATGGCGAGCCCTGCAATGAGCGGCTTTGCCGCTCATTGCCGTTTTTGGCAATCCGCACCTTTCCTGCTTTGTAATGATCCCCTTAGGCACTCATTGCGACCCCACGATGAGCGGCTTCCTGTGTACTTTATAAGCCTGTGTAGTTTAGGGGCCTACTGCTTTGAGTTAAATGTTACTGCATTGTATTAGGTGTTACAGGTTTGGGTTAAGTATTAGTGCTTAGGGCTCGTATTTACGTCCTTCAGCCTCGTTTTCGTCTTGTTTATTTTTTGCAGCCGCCATTTTTTTCTCGCTTCAGCTATTTTTGATTGTGAGAAAATGCAAAATATGACTCAAATTAACTTGAAACCGCACTCACAGGCTTCCTGGCTCTCCCCCTGTGCTGTGTGTAAGTGTGTAAGTTAATTTAAGTCATACTTTGGCGCTTTATTGCCTAAGTCCCGCGTGTTGTCGGGATGAGTGCCTGCGGCGCTCATCTCCACCAGCGCAATGAGCGCCTTGGGGGTTACACAAAAAAACCCCATAAAACAGGTATAGTAGGACTATTGATATTGGGATATTTTTTATTACAAATAAATGTAAAAAATATTTTTTGGAGCAACTCCCCCATAGAGCTGTGTAAAACTATTTTATAGTTTTCAATGACACTTGCTGTAAGTCTGTGAGTTTTCAATCTTGCATGGTGCTTCGGGGAAGCACTATGGACACTGGATTCTAAGCTCAAAGACAGGACCCTCCATCCTTTGCAGCTTGTTAATATTGTAATTGTCTTTGCCTGGACCTTAACCCTGTATAGCGCTACAGAATATGTTGGCTCGTTACAAATAAACAATAATAATAATAATAATAATGAGAATTGGATTATTCTCTCTTGGGTGATAGTCATTCTGGTGTATTAACCATATGAAGAAATGTATGCACTATTTCTATTCATTCCATTTTAAGAATCTAGTTGTAGGAGAATCCCTTCCATAAAATTACATTTAAAGTAATGTCCAGATATGCAAGTGCTCCTGATCTTTTTTGTTTTTATCACTCTAACCGCACCTAAGCTTAGATCAATGAGGCCTTGAATGGTCAGATAGCTGAGACTATTTGCTATAAAAGATTAATACAGAATTTTCCAATAATGTTATCTTGTTATCGTTAATTGCCCATCTATATAGAATGCTGCCCTAACATTTCTGTAAGTTATTTATATATCAGTGTGAATAAATAACCATGCACTTGATTACATGACTTCTGTATGAAATATTACAATTAAAAATCCTCGGTAGCCATGGCATGGGAGCTCCTTTAAGGTGGAGCTCAGTTGTTTTTTTTTCTTTTAAGAGCACCATATTTTTACGTTTTTGGGTAGCCCTTTCAATGGCCTAAACAGGTGATTGTGACTGTTTAATTTCCAGAAGGCCTGGAGTTAAAAACCAATGGCTTCCAGCAAGATTAGATGTGCTCACTTATTTGGGCTGAATATTGAGGACAAGGGAATCACAGATCATCACTGGGCGGTTATTCATTATCCTTTTTTCCCCCCAGAAGTTTAGTATTTATTTTATTTTCAGTATTTCATTTATTTATTTTTTATTTCAATTGGAATTAATTTTAGTTTAATGGTAATTACTTTATTTTTTTTTTTTTTCATTTTTTTTTTTTAGGTTAGGTAGTATAGGGGGTTGTGTTAGGAGCTATGGGGATCCATAGGTACCCCTGTAGTGTTATCTGGACTACCATCAGGCACTTCTAGCTTATTTAATCTGTTGTGGTAGGTAAGGAGATGTTAGAGGTTATTAGCCCCCCACCCAAAGTACAATCATTGTATGTGATGGCTCTCCTGGGTGTAGAGGGGTCCAGGGTAACACCTGGGCTCATATTTCATAGGGGTATAGAAAGGCTATAGGCAGAAATTATCAGCATTTCGTAGTATTTAATATTAACCTATTCCCTGCCATGATGGATGGTTGAGATAGATGGATGGTTGAAATATATGGTTAAAATATTATATTGTACATCTAATACACAGAATTGCAACCTATAGTGAAGGGATAGTCAATAGGCTGATGTGGGTGTGAATCAAGACTTCCGACCACCCTCATCATTACATTTTCTACGTAACAACATCATATTTTCTTCCACTTTGCCATGTAGGATGTATGTATGTCACTGCTGCCATCTAGTGGATGTGTTATGTAAAAACAAATATATAATATATGCAAACAGAAATTGAGATGACACCCTGGCCTAGATTACAATTCTCTAAGATTCTAGTAAGACAAGGGAGGATGTTGACGCATCGCTCCTCACTTTATAGTATTCACTATGCTTTCTCATTAGAACAGAGCAAAGTGGTACAATAAACTACCACAGCAGTAAAGTGAAATGTCATGAGGCCCTTGACTCAACATTCATTGAAAATACACTGCCCAAGGACCATTTACATCTGCCTCCCAACCATATATTTTAAAAATAACTTTGCAAAAAGAGTGGTAAATAAAAGGAACAGCCTTAAAGTTATAAGTGGTAGGGTCAAACACATTTAAGGAATTTAAGTCACGAGTCTTAGTTAAACCAAATTTTTAAAGTACAATTGGTAAACTAGATGAGCCTTTTTGGTTCTGCCATTAAATCTAAACACAGAGAATATAGGAGGAAAGGTGTGTTTGTGGGGGGGGGGGGGCCTCATTGACCAGTTTCCCAGTCCTGGCTGCTGAAAAACATCCCCACAGAATGATGCTGCCCCCACCATCTTTCACTGTGGGGATGGTGTTCTTTGGGTGATGTAATGTATTGGGTTTGCGCCAGACATAGCGTTTTCTTTGATGGCCAAAAAGTTAAATTTTTGTCTCATCAGACCAGAGCACCTTCCTCCATAAATTTTGGGAGTCTTCCACGTGCCTTTTCGCAAACTCAAAACGTGCCATTTTGTTTTTTGCTGAAAGTAATGGCTTTCTTCTGGCCACTGTGCCATAAAGCCCAATTCTATGGAGCTTATTGTCATCCTATGTACAGATACTCCAGTCTCTGCTGTGGAACTCTGCAGCTCCTCCAGGGTTACCTTAGGTCTCTGTGCTGCCTCTCTGATTAATGCCCTCCTTGCACGGTCCCGAATGGGACCCCGCAGCATTTCAATTTTTAAATTTCCCACCACAGGTCCCGCGATAAATAAAATAATTAACCCCTGCCGCAGGGTTCTATACAGACCCTGTAAGCCTCTATGTAACCCCTGTCACTCATGGGGGTCAATATAGACCCCCATGAGACTAAAATGAACCCCCTAGTCCAATAGGGGTCTATATGGACCCCTATAGGGCACTATTAACCCCTAGGTTAACCCTATAAGTGCTATGAAAGTCCTCCCGGACCCTCATGACACCAAGTCTAAGCACTACACTATTAACCCTAACCATACCCCATATCCCTAACTAAACACTGTTAACCCCAACTGTCCCCCTTTAATCATAACTGTAACTAACCACATCAAGGCCTATTCAACCCATCTAGGTCTATTTGAACCCATCTAGGCCCAGTGAACCCCATCTAGGCTTATTTGAACCCATCTAGGCCTCTTTGCACCCATTCAGGCCTATTTAACTCCATCAGTCACAGAAGGGTCTATACAGATTTTTATGGGACCGTTAGAACCCTAACATTAACCCCATAAGTGCCATGAGGGTCCTCCAGGACCCTAATGACACAAAGTACAAGTACTTCACTATCCCCCCTAAATAAACCACTAAATCTAAACTAACCCCCCTCTAACTAATGAATCCCGAACCTCCCTATCCTATTAACCCCCCTAACCTATTAAACCCATACACTACCTAACTAACCCCCTATTAACCCCCCCACCCCACTGGTTACAAAAAATAAAAAAGCTAAGTTACAAAAAAACCCCCAAAAAAACAGAATCATTACACAAAATAATAAAACCTGAATTACACAACAAAAGAAAAAGAGCACCATTACAAAAAAAAATAAAATAACATTACACAAAATAAAAATGCCCCACCACTACAGAAAACAAAAAAAGAATTACTCACCTAAAAAGAAAATACATGAATAAAGACATCACATTACAATACATTAAAACTCACACCCAGCAATAATATACAGTTCAAATCTACCCCTAATTACATCCATGACACCCCTAAATACATTCCATTAACCCCTATATACATTAGAATAATCCGCTAACTACATTACATTAACCCCTAACTACATACTATTAACCCCTAACTACATACTATTAACCCCCTACCTACATACATGTAACCCCGGACTACATATATCAGTACCCTAACTAAATATATTAAAAACCCTAAACTCACCTAAAATAGCATAAATAAAACCACTTACCTTGCCCAAATGCCCCTTCAGCGATGACAGGTTTCCTGCCGCAGGTCGCACTGCTAGGAAAAAAAAGAAACATAAAATTAGTACAGAATTAAACACAACATAACATTATATACATTCTAAATATTAAACTTACCTTTCCACGATGTCCCCGTCCTTCTGCAAGTCTTCTCCGACTGGGACCCAAAAACGCCAAGCTAAATAAACAAACCATTCTAACGGAGCTCCTCCCTGGAGGAGCTCCTTGCCGCAAATGAAGCTTCTAGCGCTTTTTCGAGTTGAGAAATAGAAATGGCGTCCTCTGATTGGCAGAAAACGTTATCAATCAACTTTCAGCCAGTCAGAAAGCACCATAGTGTGTGGCAATCAGAATGGGATACACCCCTATATCCCATTCTGATTGGCTGATGGACCTGTCAATCTCTTGTCAACCAGACGGTACTATTGCCTTCAGACAATCAGAATGGGATACACCCCCACGGTTTTTGTCACTGTCAATCAGATTGCAGCTCACTGTCAATCAGATTGCAGCCAATCAGAAGGCTCAGATGCTGCCAATCACAAAGGAATATACCCCGTGTTGGGGGGGGGGTCTATCCCATTCTAATTGGCTGACACCTTGGCGCCTTCTGATTGGCAGAAAATTGTCAATAACATTTTAGCCAATCAGAAGGTGCCATTTCCATTTTTCAACCAGAAGAAGCCCAAGAAACCTAATTTGCGGCTAAGAGTTCCTCCGTTTGAATTCTTTATTTTTTTAGCGCAACAGGTTTTATTTTCAAGGGCCCAGCCGGAGAAGACTTCCAGAAGGACGGAAACATTGCGGAAAGGTAAGTTTAATATTTAGAATGTATATAATGTTATGTTGGGTTTAATTCTCTGATGAGCACCTCTGACTTACCCTTTTTTTGTTTATGCAAATTACCCTTAGGGTTTAGTCTCCCTAACGGTAATAGGGGACTCCAGACGTGGACCCCTTGCTCACTGTGCCTTAGGGAGTTCAGCTGCACCTCACTGACGAGGCCCATAAAGGCCGAAACGTGTCTGTGGTTTGCTGTTTCTCCTGTTCAGGGTAAAATTGCCTGGTATTTCGGGCTGGGTCACTCTTGAGTGGGACCAGACAGATATACCACAGGATATTTCTCCCTGTGAAGGGCACAAGTGAGCTAAAAGAGGTTGCTCTCAGAGTGGCTTATCATGGCTATAGAACTAACCTATTAAGGTTGGTTCGTTCTCTGATGAGCACCTCTGACTTAGCCTTTTTTGGGGTTTAACTCTGTACTAATTGTGTTTCTTTTTTTATATTTGGAAATTTTTATTATCACACATGTCATAGGTAGCTGCATCGATTTCAGACTTGCAGGTCTGCAACATTTACAACATTGTTATTTGACATGATTCCAACCTTTATTGACATACAACACTGTGATAACTATCCTCTCCTTTTCCCTTTTCTGATACTTATATGTCTTACCCTGATGTTAAAGTTAGCAGATATGCCCTAACGGACTTTGTGTGTGGGAATATAAAAGTAGTTTGAGTATAATGTATTCAGTTCGTTAAATTTATAGATCTCCTTCTTGTTCACGTAATTGTGCTGTCTGTATTTGCTACCCTATAGGTTTACCAACGTAACCAAAAAACAAAACAAAACCTGTACCTCGTGTTTTACTAGATTTTGCACTCCGACCCTGATTCACGGTCTTACCTTCAATCTTGACATCTCCCCCGGTGTGGAAGTGGCTGCCCCGTTCCCTGCGTCCATTCACCTCTTTCCTGCTAACACGGGGTCGCGTGTTGAGCCCTTTTCCATGTCCCCCAAATTTTATGAAAAATTATTAGTGTGTTGTTTAGCGAGTGTGTCATCTTTTCGTAAATTTGTATGTAATTCAGTTTATTTACGATTTCTGCTATGCTCAGAGTCGGCTTCAACCACTTTTGGGCTAAATGGCATTTGGCTGCTAGCATAACATATTGAATCCACTCGTTTTGGTATTTAGACAAGTTGGCGTCTGGTATTCCCAGCAAGCAGCTATCAATCATGGGGCGTAAGTCTACTTCCAATGTGTCTGAAATTAGGCCGGTGACTTGACTCCACATGGTCTTTGCAACCTGGCAATCCCACCATATGTGTGGGAATGATCCCACCTCTTGGCAACCTCTAAAGCAGTTTTGGGGCGCTGCCGGGTTCATTTTGTGTAACTTGTCAGGGGTGTAGTATGCCCTGTAAAAGACTTTGGTCGCTGTCTCCATGTGGCTAGAGTATAAGGAACCCCTGGTCAGTCTTGCACTAATTTTGTTCCATGCTTTGCAGTCCCAAACTACCCCCAACTCTCTTTCCCATTGGAGGACATTATTCGGTTTGTGCTCACCTCCAATTTTGTTTACTTCCATGTAAATTGTTTTAAGTATGCCTCTGGTCAGAGGTGCTTTACGGCACACCTTTGTGAGCCATGTTGTTTGTGGCATTCCATTCTCCCTAACTAGGGACGAGATAGCATGCCGTATTTTATTATAGTGGAAATACTCTCGGATGGGTAGTTCATATTTCTCGATAAATTGCTCTGTTGCCAGAAGACTATTTCCTTCTATCCAACCCTCTAGCCTGTCTAGTTTCTGCGTCGTCCACCAGCTCAGTGAGTCAGTGCCAATAACCTCCACGCCATTTAAACAGTTGAACGTGGGTGTTATGGCGCTGATCGCTGGTTTCAAGTGGTGTCTGGACGAGGTCCTTTCCCACTCTCCCAGTCCTAATTTGATCATTGGGTTGTTATCTCCTAGCTTGTGAGGCACTACGCTATGAGTTATCCAGGGCAGAGTGTCCCATTTCAAAGGCCTCATCTGGAAATTCTCTATAAATACCCACAGCGGTTGATGAGTGATGGAGTGTGCTTGCGGGATGAAGGATATTTGGGCCGCGTTGTAGTACCGCCTAAAGTTTGGGCAACCCATGCCTCCCAGAGTTTTGTGTGCATACATGTTTTTTTTGTTAATTCGGGGTCTTTTATATCCCCATATAAATCTAAAGGTATCTCTTTTATTAATGGGAAAGGGGAGCGTCCTGAAGTAATACAGGATTCTTGGTAGGATATTCATTTTAATGGCGTTCAGTCGCCCTGACCAAGAGAGTTTATATTTATGCCACTTATTCAATTCTAGTCTTAGTTCCAGGTACGGGGGATATAGTTCGCCCCATATATGTTTTCTATTTCCGGTGTTAACTTAACTCCTAGGTATTTGAGGTGTTTTGGGGGCCATGTGAATGGGAACTTGTCCTTAAGCTGCTTAATTTGTTGTTGGGGGAGTCTAGAGCCCAATACTTCCGTCTTATCTACGTTAATTTTTAATCCTGAGATGCCCCCAAACGTTTCCAACAGGGCCAGGAGGGCGGGTATGGAGCTAAGGGGGTCTATGAGGGTGCACACGATGTCGTCCGCAAAGAGGCAGCACTTCAAGTTGTGCAAACCCACCTCTACTCCCTTAATAGCTGTACTGCTCCTGATGGCTTGTGCCAGGGGTTCTACTGTTAATGCGAAGAGAAGCGGTGAGAGTGGGCAGCCCTGTCTCGTGCCTCTACTTATCCGAATGGCGTCCCCCTGTCCCCCGGTAAGTTGACGTTCGCTATGGGGTCTTTGTAAAGTGTGTTGATAAGGTTAGTGAATTTCCCCGCAAACCCAAGTTTCGAAAGGGTGGCTAGGAGAAACGGCCACTCAATCGAGTTGAACGCTTTTTCTAGATCTATGCGCAGGGTACAAAGTGGGATGTCTCTATGTTTAGCAATATGGAGGAGGTTCAGGATTCGTCTTACATTATCTCCTGCTTGCTGGAGAGGAATGAACCCCACCTGGTCTTTGTGTATCAGCCTAGGTATAATGGCTGCCAATCAGTCCGCCATTAATTTTGTCAGAATTTTGATGTCCCCGTTGAGTAGGGATATGGGGCTGCGTTACATAATTTTGTCAGTGGTATGGTCAGTTCCGCTTCGCACGCGGAATAGTATATGTTCGTGAAGCCGTCAGGTCCGGGGGCTTTCCCTTTCTTAAGGGAACGTATCGTCTTGCACACCTCTTCTACTGATATGTCTGCATTTAGTTTGTCTACTTCCTCTTTAGATAGACTAGGGAGGTCCTGACTTCTTAAGAAGTCCTGGATCTGGAACTCGCTTGCAACCTGCTTAGTGGAGTATATCTCTTGGAAGGCTGTTATGAAAGTTTATTTTATTTCGTTCTGTTTTTTGGTAATATTACCTTTCCTATCTCTTATTTGGTTTATTTTGTTATCTCCCCTTTTATATCGGAGCCTCCTAGCTAACATTGAGGAAGGTTTATTAACTTGGGAGTAGAATTTATGCGAGGTCTTTCTAATGACTAGCTCCGTTCTTGCTGCTAGGACCGCATCCAGCTCTAGTCTAGTTTTATCAATAATATTTTGGGTTTCCCTACTAAACTTGGCTTGATTGTCTCTTTCTAACTTTTGCAGCTTGTTAGTGAGGGCATTTTCTGCCTGTAATTGCTGCCTTCTACGTGTCGCTGCTAATTTCATTAGTACCCCTCTTATGTACACTTTATGGGCTACCCATGACCAGCCAATTCCTGTCTCGGGGATGTCGTTTATTTCAAAGAACGCTTTGATCTCCTCCTTAACCTGGGTTTGAATTGTAGGGTTGGACATGAGTCCCTCATTGAGGCGCCACTGTGGCGAGCCTGTGGCGAGCCTTTGTTTACCCCCTCCAGATTTAATCGGATATAAACTACTGCGTGATCTGACCAGGGGCATGCTAGAATTTGCGAATCAATCGTATGATTGAATAGCGAGGCTTGTACTAACAGCGTGTCAATTCTTGAGTATGTGCCGTGTGTGTTTGAGAAAAATGTGAACTGCTTGTCAGCGGGGTGTATCCCTCTCCATGCGTCTATCAATTCCAGTTCTGCAAGTTCATGTGCTATCTGGAGTTTCTTGGCATCTCTGTTAAGTGAGGATTTCCGCGATCTGTCTAGTAGGGGTTGCAGTGTCAGGTTTAGGTCACCTCCCATAATTACCCTTCCCATGTTAAGAGGTTTCATAGTTCTCAGTAATGCTATTAATGTATTTGCTGGGTTGGTGGTTGGGGTGTACAGATTGACCAGGGAGACCCTCATGTTTAGAATCGACCCAGTTACTATCAGGAAATTGCCCTCCTTGTCTTTTAGTTGATTCTCAAGTGTAAACGGTAGGTCCTTGTGTATTAGAGTGGCTATACCCGCTTTCTTAGATTGTTGGCAGCATGTGTATACATTTGGGTAATCACTATGTAGGAATGAGGGGACCCTGCCTTTCGCAAAGTGTGTTTCTTGGAGAAAAATAATTGCAGGTTTGATTTTTTTATAGTATAGAAATGCTTTACGCCTTTTGCAAGGTGAATTGAACTCCCTCACGTTGTGCGTGATTATAGTGTGTGTACTATCCATCTGGTACCCTAGTTGTTTGTCTAAGATCTCTAGTTATGTGCATCACCTGTAAGAGGCCATCTCTTCTGAGTGCACTAGTGACCGTGAGGGATACAGGAGCGGGGCCTCCACTCCACACTCCAGGGATTTTTGACGTCTGATCGTTTCTGAGTTGCGAGGTACTAACCTTAATAAAAAAGGAAAACATAACATAGGTTAACAACTTGTTTAAGCTATTGCATAACTTTAACTTGTATTTCAACATTGTAACTTTATTTTTCCTCCCTGTACACCACCTAATCCTGTGGTAGTCAAGGCCTCAGGACACTCCCTCCCTTGCCTCTGACGGCCCCAGGGGAGAAATCTACTTGGTTTAAAAAACCTCAGGGTTTCTGGGCTAATTGTCCCTCCCCTTAACCAAGTCGTGTCTTCCCACTATCGCTATCCTCCATAGGTACTTAATACTGTCGGTTAGTTAGCGTTCCCCCTAGACTATCCGTGTGCTCCTATTACTCCCCCAGTCTGGCTAGACTAGTTAAAATACCCCCTTCTGCCTTCCACTACCTAATGTCTACTATCTCACCTCGTGCTGGCTAAGCCCCACCCTGTGTTGTATAGTTTTGTGCCCTAGCGTCCCTGGGCTCAGTGCTAGTAGACATACTGCGGAAAAAACTACGTACTTTGAGGCTACCAGTGTCTATCATTAGTTCTTATGCGGTGGAGACCCTTTGCCCCTCTTATTCCTTTCTTGATAGATCTATGTCCTTTCCCCTTTAGGACCTTGGCTAAAAATCAACTCAACCTGTGGAGGGTATGTGTTATTAGACCATAGACATAGTACAATTTTCAGTAAATCAGGCTAGTCTTTCAAAAAGTCCTCAGGAGTGCTCCCATTTTTACTGAGTCTGTCTGGATAGTTCTGGAGGCCGCCCTTGTGGACTGAATCTCCTTCTAATTCTCAATTGTTTCAGTTAGACGCGCCTGAGCCCTGGCCTGCCTCTCTCGTTTCTGAGTTTGTAGCAATGTTCCCCAGGTGTTTAGAGGCCTCTGTATTCCTTTCGGGTAAGCCGGTCTTTGTGTTGTCTGGAGCCATTAACTTTAGCCTTGTCAGTATCTCCATGCATTCATCCAAGTTTTGTACTCTGTACATTTTCCCACCTAGATGGAAAGTGAGGGCAAATGGGAAGCCCCATCTGTATATTATTTTGTGTTGTTGTAGCACGCACAGTGCCGGCCTCATTCCTCTTCTCTTTTGGAGGGTGGATGGGGAAAGGGCCATGTAAATCTGTATTTTCGACCCGTCTGGGCCTGTCAGGATCTGTTTTTTCCTAGTCTCCATTAGGACTGCGTCCCTTGCTTTCTGCAGAACAAATCTCAAGATGATGTCTTTAGGGAGATTGGGGTCTTTTGCGGAGCCTATCGCTCTGTGTAGTCTCTCTATGGCCCAGTCTGATTAATCTGTCGTAGGCAGGAGGGAGTGCAGTAGGCCTATTGCATAGGACATCAGGTCTGTTACTTTGTTCGGGACGCCCCTGATGCGGATGTTGTTTCTGCGCGACCGATTCTCTAAATCTTTAATTTTAGCTTGCATTTCTTTTATTTGATTAGAGTTTTGCTCTGTTTCAAGCCTGCAATGCTCATGTGATTCAGCCAGTTGGTCGAGGTTTTCTTCCAGAAACTGCGTCCTCTGGTTCAACGTGTGGATGTCTTTGCGGAGGTCTTTCACTGCCGAGTGTATCTCCTCCTGCAGCATTAGTTTATTTTTTTTGAGTGAGCAGTCTGCAATAACCATGGGGGTACTCTGTGGCTCCTCCGTTTCCGATGGGTCCTGCACTCCTGCTAGGTCCGACTTTGGGCTTCTGCTTGGGGACTGGCTGCTATCTGTTGATTTATAGAAGTCTTGGATGTTTTTGTTGCTTTGGCTTTTCTTTGATGCTTTTGAACTTGTCCGAGTGGCCATTTTGTATGTATTTTCTGGCCATGCTCTGAGGTAAGTAGACGTGAGGTCTTGTTAATGTACGGCCGGGGTAAAGCGGTTCTAACGGGGGTGTTCTGTCTCTTTAGTTCCATTGGAGATTTGTTGCTACTGTACCCATGGGGACATCTCGTGTGGTCCTGTTAAACTGTCATTTTCACCAGCATATAGTTCTCTGTACCAGGGTCATATGCTGTTCAGACATGATATGTTGTGCAGCTTAGTTTGTGAGTCCTGTGTCTTCAGGGCTGCTGCTCAACCCCTGCTTCCCTCCCTGGTAGAGCAATTCGGGTTTATGGACCCCCAAACTTGGGCTGTGTGGCCCCCTCTGGGTGGTTTCTTCCCCTACCTGGGGCTCTCTGCAACCTTGGGGGTGGGATTGGCCTTTTTGGCCTGTGGCCTCTTACCCCACGTCGTAGCTTCACAATAAGAAATTTTTAAGGGTACCTTTCAAGTACCATCAGCTGTGGGTTCAAGCTCAGGGAGATCTTTTTTGTTAGACCTTAGTAGCTCAGTCAATAGATCTTATGCAGAGTGACTCTTTCCCCTTTAGGGCTCAACAAAGTCTAGTTCCTTCAAACTTTAGCTCCCACAGGGCCTCCTTATTTCCAGATTTTCGGGGGAGAAGCTGTGTAATAGCCTCCACACAGGTGTGCTGCCTGTTACAGGCTTGAGCAGCTTATGTTTAGGCAGCCCTGGGCCTCCTTAGATGTGCAGTGTCCACCACAAGAGCCCCTGTGGAGCTAGTACAATCTTCAGGGTACTCACTGTTTGCAGGCCTCTGTCTCAGTCCTGAAGCCTGTCTTCCAGAAATCCAAGATGGCCGCCGTCTCTCCTGACCTCTCCCTAAGATGGCAACTGGAGCTCCCAGGCCCCTCCTGCACCTCTCCTTTCCTCTCACACAGCCCCTCTGATGCCTTGTGCCCCCCCCAAACCACACCAGCCACCCCTGGGTACACCTGCAGGTCTGTTACACAGTTTTTTTGCCTCTCACCACGGGGTATGCTGGGCTGGCTGTCAGGCTCTGCATCCACAGCTACTAGCTCTGTTGTGCTCATTGTGTTTCTTTTTTCCCTAGGGGTGCGACCTGTTGCAGGAAACCTGTCGTCGCTGAAGGGGCATTTGGGCAATTTAAGTGGTCTTATTTATTCTATTTTAGGTGAGTTTAGGGTTTTTAATGTATGTAGTTAGGGTATTGATATATGTAGTCAGGGGTTGATGTATGTATGTAGATAGGGGTTAATAGTATGTAGCTAGGGGTTACTTGAATGTAGTTAGGGGGTTAATCTAAGGTATATAGGGGTTAGTGTAATGTAGTTAGGGGTATATTTGAACTGTATATTATTGCTGGGTGTGTGTTTTGATGTATTGTAACATGATGCATTTATTTGTTCATGTATCTTTTTAGGTAATTCTTTTTTGTTTTCTGTAGTGGTGGGGTGTTTTTATTTTGTGCAATGCATTTTTTTATTTTTTGTGATGGTGCTCTTTCTTTTGTTATGTAATTTAGGTTTTATTATTTTGTGTAATGGTTCTTTTTTTTATTTTTTGTAATTAGTGGGGTGGGGGGTTCATAGGGGGTTTGGTTTATAGTGTAGGTGTTAATAGGTTAGGAAAGTAGGGGTTAATAGGTTAGGAAAGTAAGGTAAAAAGGATAGGGAGGTGGAGGATTCATTAGTTACAGGGGGATTAGTTTAGATTTAGTGGTTTATTGGGGGTGGGATAGTGTAGTGTTTGTACGTCATGTCATTAGGGTCCTGGATGACCCCATGGCACTTGTAGGGTTAACCTAGGGGTTAATAGCGTCCTAGAAGGGTTAATTTTAGTCTCATGGGGGGGTTATATTGACCCCCATAAGTGATGGGGTTACATAGAGGTTCATGGGGCTCTGTACAAAGCCCCCTGAGTGATGGTGTTAATTTTAGGTGCCGGGGGTACTTAAAGTACACCCACAGCAGGGGATAACGGTTTTATTTATTGGGGTCCTTTAAGGTCCTGCGGCAGGAAATTAGAAAATGTAAATGCAACGGGGGGCCCCCGCTGCAAGGGTTAATGTAGGGACACTGATGGGGTGCTGCGGGGGTCTTACATTTTTGTGCCGCGTGACCTTTTAAGACCTATGGCAGGGAATTAAAATGGTTGAAGTGCTGGAGGGTCCCGATCAGGGCCCCTACAGCAAGGGGTTAATGTGGGGGCACCGCAGGGGTCTTGATCTGGACCCCTGCATTAGGGGGTTTATGTGGGGACACTGTGGGGGTCCGGATCGGGAACCGCTGCAGTTAATGTAGGCCGCCAAGGCTTATGGTTAATTGCATGGTTTGCGAGCAGCCGTAATGGGGACCCCAATGGGGCACCGCCCATTAGAATAGCAACGTAGCAGTAGGGCTAAGAGGAGCATTAGCAACATAGCAAGGAATCACAGCTTTGCGGCCATCATTTGAATGAGGCCCTAAGTGGTTTAACAGCAACCAACAGCAAGCCCCCATAATCTAGTTTACACTATAAATAAAAATGTTATTATTTTTGGCAAATCACATCAAGCTGCCTTCACAGTTTTTGTATCAATAAAGGATTAGTCCCGTACAATATTTGTGCACACAAATGTAGTCATATGTCCAACTTCGATTACTACAGCTTTTAATAATGAAGAGAACAAGTTGCACGTCTACCCTTAAAGTGTTAAACTATTCAAATGGCATTACTTACAGATTCTTACATTTTACAAATCGCCCTATAGTTTATGGTGTTGCAGACCCAAGGTGCTTGTATGGTGAATGTTTAACTTTCTAAGATTTTGTATTCAATACATTTTTATGTCAGCAAAATGCATGATATGACTTTAGAAGTTCTTTAAATCAAGGTTATCTAATAGAGAAAATAGATCATTTTCTACAGAAAGTAAAATGCATTATTCAATATGATCTCTTGTATGTGAAACAGGATAAGGAGGGAGCGGTCTCACAGGGGTCTCATGCATTTCTGTCATACCTTTTTATAAAATTGTATTGTTATAGTAATCTAGTCTAGCTAATATTAATTTATATATTTTACGTACTTATAATTGGAAATCTGTCACTTACCAGTTTATCTCGCTAGCTGTTTTTGGATCAGGGTTATTACCTACAAATGAGGAGGCGTACCACAGGGTTTAGTCGTAGGCCCCTCCTTTTCTCCATTATACCACTTTCTCAATTGGCAATAAAACCTTTTAGATTTCAATATCATTTATATGCAGATCACACTCAAATCTCCTTCTCAGCACTAGACCCACTCTCATCTAGCTCAAGTTGTTAACTGCCTCTCTAGCTTATCCTCCTGGTGTCTGCCCATCAACTCTAGCTCAACATGTCAAAGACTAAGCTCCTAATCATCCCATCCTCTTCCACAACTTGAACTCCTCACAGATCTCTCACTGGTGATAATGCAATCATCATTACCGTCTCCCAGGCCTTTTGTCTTGGTATTTTACTGGATCCTGCCCTCTCTTTCACCCCTCACATACAAAACAATCACAAGATCTTGTCATTTCCACCTAATTTCCAAAATACATCACTATCTTACACAAGACCCAGCTAAAATTCTTATTCACTCATATCTTGCCTCAACTAGTGCAAATCGCTCCTTGCTGGCATCCTCATCGCCCATCCGGCCCCACGCCAATCCATATTGAACGCATCTTTTAGACTCATCTACTATACTCATCTGTCAGTCACTTCACTAGCTTCCAATAGGCTCTAGAATAACATTTAAAATCATTACCCTAATGTACAAAGCTCTCAACAATAATTCACTTTATCATATATCTCTGCTCTTGTCCATAAACGCTGCCACAACTGCACTCTTCGCTCTGCTAATGACGTTCTTCTTACCTCCTCTCATAGTTGCCTTCCGGACTTTTCTTGTGCTGCCCCTTTTTCTTTGCATCGCTCCACTAGACTATCCTCCTGCCTCAAAACGTCACTAAAAAAGGCATCTGTTTAAGAAGCTTATCACCTTCAGCCTTGATATACACAACACTTCTAAAGGGTATGGGTGAGGTATAAAAGGATGATAGATTGCAAGCCTGAGAGTTTTCAATTTTTCCTTTAGGGAAAGCACAATGTAGGTTTGATTCTAAGCTCAAAGACAGGGCTCTCCATTTTTTTTGCATACTGTTAATATGGTTTTGGACTAACTTACCAGTTTAGCATTACAAATAAAGGAAAAAATAATAAAAATAATAATAATGAAGAGGACTACTTCACAAATCATGTGACTGCTTTTTGCATAATTAAATTATCTTTTAAATACAAGTTTTCAGGTGTCAGTTTGGTTTACATATGATAGGGTCTTTTGTGGATTACCTTTTTCCTTTAAACAACAAAAAAGCCTGTGCATTTTAATAGAACATTATCATATTGCTGACAACACTAGTAACACGCAAGGGCACTGCCCCATATTCAAAAATATAGCATGGCTTTAAACTAGAACAAACACTGGAATGAACCATATCAAAGGCAATTTAGCATTTGAAAGGGCAAGGAAAATGTAATATTAAGACACAGCTTTTAGCATGACACAAACTATTTCCGTGAATTAGTGACCCTTTCTGTATTGATCCATGGTCCTTTATGAAAAAAAAGATTCCCTGTCTTATGGCCCTTACTCTACTTAAAATAGCCCTCGAGGAGGAACAAGGATAAAGTAATATTCCAGCACATGTGAGAGGGGATCCATGAATGCTGCTTGCTTCTGAGCATGTGCATGAGAAGAGGGTAGGGGTCAAATACTAAAATAAGCAAATATACAACCGTCCCCCCATTACCCTCCTTCCCATTTGCATTCATTCAGCTATGCCACTAAAATGTTTGCAATTTATGGTTTACTATTAAACCAAATGAAACACATCTGGAAATGTATCTGAAACACTTTATACAGGTTGGAATGCATTAACAAGCAGAGTAAACAAAACTGATATTCATATTTATTTCTGACATCTTGAAGCATTTGTCACACATTTTAGGATTAGTATAAGACAATTTAAACAATAAGTGTACATTGAAAATAGTAATCACATCTATGGAATGTAAGAAAATTTGTAGTGGTGCTTTCAATTTTAACCAGTCTTTTTATTATAAAGAGTGGCAACAAAAATGCTTGGCCTTGCATCATCATCATCATCTACTAGAGAGAAAAAAAAAACACAGAAAGTTGCATAGAAATCATAATGAATTCACACACACAATAAAATAGTATAGCTACTGCAAGTAATACGGTGTTCATGATATGTAGTTTAGCTTTAGGCAAAGTTCATAAATAGATGGTCATTTAACAGTAAATACAACTGTAACAAACATTGGTGGGAGGCCAAATGACTGAATAGTAGACGGACTCACTGGAACACAAAGTCATACATCTTACATGATCGCATGTGCAATAAGTTGTGTGAGTAACAATTTACAAATGAAAAGGTGTGTGAAAGTAATATAAAATGTACTTGTGCATTTAAGTTTGATTTGACCAACCCTATCTGATTTACAAGGGCACTCAGACAGCATATGCAATTTATGTTTTCCTGTTTGGTACAGGAGAGGGAACTGCATACTTTTACTGCATACATACAATGTTGCCAAACATAAGCATCAGTAGCACAGCGTTTCTACACCAGTTCTGGCTCATTGATTGTAAGAGTATGCCACTGTCTGACTTGTGTCTGCGGAGACGTCCCCATACTGACACTGTTAGGACACCAAGTGTCATTATCAATGTGAGGAGTTGTGGCCATCGTTGCTCAGGTTGTCCTTAAAACCCCACACCTCAATTATTGAAATTTGGAAAGATTCAGAGCACAAGGGCTGGTTGTTGAAGGTGTTGCAGTGGCTGGTTCTCCCGTAGATCAGATCTGAATCCAGGTACAATGCTTGCCCGTCGCCTCCACCTAATGGGCAATAATCAATTTATTATAGGTCACAGATTCTCATCCACCACTTATAACCACAATATCTTGGTTAAACCAGCCTGTAACTAAAACCAAAGTACTGCAAAGTCATTGTTCTTGTTATTGAATTCAAAGTGTAACCACTACAGCTCAACTAGAGTTACAAGAGTACTATGCCTTTTAGAAGCATGTAATGTTTGTTATTCTGTCAAAAACTAGAATGCCTGAAAAAGATGAACATCACTGTATCCATATTTTTAAACTAAAAGGCAGTTGTGCATATTATTAAGTCTGAAATGTAGCTCAGTTGATTTTCTTTAAAAGGGACATTTAAAGTATAATGCTTTAAAAGCAGGGTTGTCCAAGTTCGGTCCTGGTGGGCCATGCACAAGCCTGGATTTGAGGATATCCCTGCTGCACCCAAGTGTGACTATCACTTCTCCAGTCATGCTGACTTACTCGCCTGTGCACAGAAAGGAAATCCTCACATCCAGGCCTGTGCGTGACACGCCAGCACCAGACTTGGACATGCCTGCTTTAAAATAAGTATATATAACTTTAAAATCATCTAAAATAGAATAGCAAGAGCATAGCACATTCCCTCCCAGGTCATGCATTCACTTTACATCAACATTTTCTAAATGCTTCTGGCTCCACCACATTGAACGTTCCCCCCCAATCCTCACTCTACTTGCAAAATTAAAAAAAGTTTTATTAATAGATCAGAAGCCGCTTTAAACTGCCCATAAGTCCCTAAATGAACCTTTTCTACCTTATTGTGCAACCCTCATGTGCCACGTAACTCGGAACCTCTCAACACAGCGTCCCATCCCTTGTCTAGACTCTACAACTCCTACTTACTCATTGCCCAGCTTCACTGGAATAAACCACCACTACACTTCAGAGTCACAGAACCTGCACAAATCCACTAATACCCAGGTTTTAATCCTCCTCCAGATTGTAAGTAAACCTCATAACCCAAGCAGTGTCTCATATTATAGTTAATAATTTAAAGGCAGAATGTATGTGCCCATCATAAAATGTAATCCTTCAAAACAGCATATTGATAAAGAACGCCTGTAGTGGACCTTTACATTTTTGCAGCAGTGTTATGGGATTCTTACCAAATAGCATTTAAAAATATATAATGTTTTTGGTTATTTGCAAAGCATATAAATAACTGCAAATATTAATAGTTTCTGACAATCATATCTTATATATCTTTATATGATGCAAATAGAGAGACTTACCTATAATGATGCAGTCTGTGTTACCTGCCATAAACATGGAAGCCGTTTTGGATGGTAAGTTAAAGTGACGAGTAGCAAGGAACGGAGAGAGACGATTTGCAGGGTCACGGGTGTCGGCAGTCTCTAGTGAAGAGTTTGCATCTTTATCGGTGGACGATCTGCCGAGCTCAGGGTGTTTTATAATCACCCACTCATAGCGCTCCACTTCTGGTTGCAGCTGTGTGTAAAGAAATCAAGAAAGATCACCAATAGGTAACATTTCTATCAACAAAAAACAGACATTTCATTAATGGAACAAAAACAAAAAAAATACAATCTAATGTATATACAATAATCCATTGCTTTGTGGGTTGCAAACATGTGTGAAATGTCACTCCTCTGTTCAGCCTATGATTCTCCAACAGTTGCTGGTAGTTCTTTTTTAATGTCTTAAAGATATGCTCCTCTTGCTTTAACTTTATGCCTACATTAAAAAAAATAATGAACTCGACCAAGGAATCAAGCATTTAAAAAGAGCACGTTTTAAATATTACACACTTTTTTTAATACAAATGGAATGCTGCAAAATAAGAAAAGGGTAATTAACTTTAATCCATCTAAAACAAGGTAGTTTATGCAAATGTGCAGTCTGAAATTTGAAGGGCTTGCTCGTCAAATATTACCCATAGGTAGTCAACAGGTCACATTATCAGCATATCTTGTTTGATCAGTTAATGGTTTAATCATTTTCATTTATTTACCTATACCCACATTGCGAAACTGTGAAAATATGACCTTAATCAATCCAGAGCAGAAGCATGTTTTAGGGAATAACCTACAACAGCACTGGTAGTTTGTTAGCCAAATACAAATGTCAATAATTGAAAAACCTGCCCTTGCACAAAAGTTTTTTTCATCCACGCCATTTACAATGCTCATTTGTATACATGTGTATATATATGTATGTTTGGAGAAAAAAGGTTCACTTTGCAAATCTATACTAAAAGAGTTTGTTATTTGGGGAATGCTGCCATATATATCTAACATGGCCGCATTCTTCACCTGAGGTGTCCAAGAAAAGTAAGAAATAAGGATGGAGAAATTAATACTCCAATATTCTGCAAGAAGAGAGGACACAGACTGGAGTACTTTTATTATCAGAGCCTCAGATGTGGACCTCTCTGGATTTAAATCATAATGCTTGAGAGTGTGTATCCAACTACTGTTTCAATTGGTCAGTTTTTAAAACTTTTGTTGAAGTGAGTCAAGTGAGCCTTTAAGAAACATGGAACTGAATGGCTTCAGAACTGGCAGGCCTTTGTGTGGTATCATGATTAAGTTCCATTTTCCTCTATTTTCTCCCCAGTATAAACATACTTTCAAACATCCATGTAAGGGAGTGCAGCCAATGTTTAACATCTGATAGAGTATTATGACAGAAATAAGCAATTTTAGATTGTGCTACATGAAAATTGTATATGTTTGGCAATGCATTGATCTTATCTTGTTGGATGATCAAATATGGAGATTCTGATATTATCCTTTGCAGAGCAGGAAAATGCCTTGAAATGTAACATTTCACTGTAAAATTTCTTAAAGAGCGCAAAAAAAAAAAAAAAAAAAAAAAAAAAAAAAATGATGAGTTAGTGGAATATTTCAGGCACTGATGAATACATCTTGCAATATGCTGTACAATTCTGTTTTTTAATCATGCCTTCCTTAGCTTCAAACAAATGTCCTTGCAGGAGTCAAATGAGTTACTCTGTTTCATTTGTAATAGAAACCATGGACTACCTTGCAAGCAAAAACAAAAACAAAATTACTACGAGGTCTGCTAACCTTACTGATTTTTACTCCAAAACAATGGGATGATTGGACATAGAGTGAAAATATGCTAGTGAGAACTGCCATTGTTGACTTTGTGCACCTACAATAGCAAAAAGGTTTTTACATGGTTTTAATTTAATGCTGTAAAATCTAGACCAGTGGTTCTCAACCTTTTTTGGTGAGGGGACTGGTTGGTCACCTTCCAATGCTCATGAGGATCCAGAATATGTTTTACAGAGTGATACATTCACTTAGGAAATTGCGATTTCACATTACTGTCACAGTGTAGTATTTGTAATAAAAACAAAACAAAACAAAAAAAACAAAACACACAACAACTTTACTCTTTATTAGCTTGTCCAGGCTTGCCATAGCTTTCCTCCCCAGAAGCAAACGTTTTTTAATTTCACGGCTACAGTCACCATCTGAATAGATCTTGGACTCCAGCAAATAAAATCTTTCACTGCCTCCACTTCTATTTGCCAGGAACGAAGATTATTGCTGGTCGTGATCTTCATCTTTTTAATGTTGAACAGCAGGCTTGATTTTGCACTCTTTCACCCTGCTTTAGTTTCTTATTACTTTCAGCCATCAGAGTAATCACCCACGTATCTGTGGTTGTTATTTCAGCAACATTGATTCCGGCTTGGGATTCATCCAGCTCAGCCTTACGCATAAAGTACTACATGTATAAATGTAATAAATAATGCGACAATATACAATCTTGTCACATTTCTTTCCAGTTCTTGAACCATTCTGTTACATATTCGGCTCTGGCTGTGGCTTCTTTGTCCACATACAGATTCCTCAAGGAGGTGGATGTGATAGTCTGGTAACCTCATCTCTTTAAGAACTTGCCACAATTTGTTGTGATCCACACAGTCAAAGGCTTTAGAATAGTCTACAAAACAGAAGTAAAAACTGTTTTCTGGAACAGTCTTGCTTTCTCTATTATCCGTTGGATATTGGCAATTCGATCTCTTGTGCCTCTTCCTCTGCGGAACCCAGCTTGTGCATCTGGTAGTTTGGTCCATAAACGATTGAAGCCAAGCTTGTAGGATCTTCAGCATTACCTTGCTTGCATGTGAAATGAGTGCAATTGTTCGAGAATTGGAAATCTTTGGCAGGGCTTTTTCTGGGATTGGAATTTAGACAGACCATTTCCAGTCTATTAGCCATTGTTTGGGGGTACCATATTTATAGGCATAAGGCAAGCAACACTTTCCTAGCATCAACTTGTAGAATTTTAAATGGTTCAGCTGGGATTCCATCAGTTCCTGCAGCCTTCTTATGCAAGAGACTACCTAGGGCCCATCTCACTTCCCTCTCCAAGATGTCTGGCTCCAGCTTGTTGGACAAACTATTGAGATAATCACTGCTGTTAGCATTCTTCCTTTATAGATCTCCTGTATATTCTTGCCACCTCTTTATCTGTTCCTACCATTTTTGTCTTATGTTCACCTTGGCAAGAAAGTTTCCTTTGAGATATCTAATTTTAGTGGAGATCTCTTGACTTTCCCATTCTATTATCTTGTATCCCTTTACATTGCTCATTATGGAATAACTCCTTGTCTCTTCTTGCTATCCTCTGGAATTCTGCATGCAGTTGAATAAAATATTTCCCCATCTCCACTACCTTTCTGCTTGCCTTCTTTCATGGGCTACTTTCAAAGCCTCATCAGACAGCCAGTTTGCCTTCTTAGTTTTCTTTCTTTTGAACATATTTTTTTTGTTGCAGTTTCCTGGACAATGTTGCAAACTTTACAGACTCCCACCTCTTTCATGCCCTTACTCCAGTTGCTATGGACACAGGCTAATGGGATGATTGCTACAGGCCATAGAGCTACCATGTCCCCCCCACTTCATTCAGGACAGCAGATTGCCATAAAGCACAGTAGGCTGGACATGGTGACTCCAGTAGTCATATATGGGCAACCAGACAGGGGCTACAAAATATTGTGGGAGCAAACCAAAGAACGGTTTATTCCATTGCTTTCGGGTTGGCCAAACACACATAGGGCATGGTGAGGAGAATCCCCATGATTTCCTGGGCGGAGATGGGGCCGGCACACTAAAGGTGTCCCATCTTTTGCCCGCCAAATTAGTCACTCGCCAATCTTCAGCAATTCCAAGGGGTTAGTGGGGCAGTGTGGTACGCTAGGTTGCCCGTCTGGTCAGAGCTGTGGTTCAGGACGGGCTTTGGGACCGGTTTAGGTGGCCAAGCGTGGAGGATACCACTGGACGAGGAAGGCACTCATTTCTCCCAGAGTCTACCTGTACTGGTATGCCAGGCAACCACATTCTTCTGCTCTTCTGCAAACAAGAAAGCTCGGGTGTTCTATGGCCATCTTGTGCGGGTCCAGAGAAAGGATTCCCATGGGGAAGATTGGACTTGGATCCCGTGGGGAAGAAAGTGGAGAGGCAGGTACCACAGTACATTATTACAGGCTTCTTCCGGATCAGGGCTATTGTCACAATTGTGTGAGTTTTCCTGACCAACCAGCTCACATAGCTTTGCCTTTATGTAGATGTACATTAACCCCCCAAAAAGTAAAACTCCACAACTATATTTGAATCTTCTTTTTCTGTGTTTCAAGGTTGGAAGGTGTGGGTTTGACAGCAAGCATTTCTTACTAGATTAACATGAGGATAGATTTGTTCATTTTACATAAGAGTGTATACAATAGTATCTTGCTGGTCGTAATTGTGGAATTATAAAACAAAAAAACATCGACCGTCAGTATGCAGGACACAACTAAACAGGTTTCAGCTTAATGTAGGCCATTACTCAAAAAAGGAAAGTTAAGCTATTTGCAAAATGGTGCAGCTTAGTATATTCCATAAACATGAACATTAGTGCCTCTACTACATGTTACAGACATGCTCACGCTGGATGGTGTAGGAAACTGTGGTATTTTGGGAGAATATTTGAGAAACATGCCGAGTATTAAACACCACCTGGTACTGATCACATTCCCCTGGACTCTGTGTAAACCCAGAGGAACAGAAGGGGGCAGGCAAGTCATTCTGTAATTATATATATGATGCCTTGCACATGAAACCTAGTCAATGACTGTATAAGCAATTAATAGAATTCTGCAATAGTTTGTGAGTCTTCAAGGATTTCTATCAGTTCAAGGTAAATATACATCTATTACACTTGTTATGAAGTTTCCAGAGAAATAAAAGCAGTTCCTGATTTTTATAAATGCTGAGCCTGCGTTCATATTTTTAAATGCTGCATCTGAGTAAGGGTCCAAAGAGACATCGGTTACCTTGGTGAAGGGAAATAAAAGAACCTGGCAGATCTGCTTTGTAGGTTTGGCCATAGCAGCCTTATCAAGCCCGACTGAAGAAAAAGCAGATCGCCACAGTTACATACTGTATGTGACATGGCACACAACATAATTTTATAGCTTTCAGCCTCCTTGCCTCCCTGTTCCACACATCCAAATGTTTGAGAGTCTTTTGTAAGCCTTCTTTCATCATCAATACCAAAAGGTTACATAAGCACACAATGTAATTTCCCACAATATTAGAAGCACCCCCTTTACACTTTATTATTTCGTTTTTTTTTTCTAGAATGCAGACTTGTGATTCCTTATAAAACAAATATTCTGAATTGGCTGGAGAGGAGTTGCTAATTTCTAGCGTCAACATCTAGCTTTATTGAATAAAGAGGTTCAGCACTAAGTTTCATGTTCTGAAAAAAAACTGCAAGCAACAGCTGGTAAGAGGTGAATCCATTAACATTTTGTATGGTATAACAACAACAACTATTTATGTAAAGACAGCAAGACAAACACAAGTACACTTAATTTTACAGATCATGGGTAGTAAGGGGTCTATTTTACAGTGGTCCATTTTGGGATATGTTTGCTAAAATTAAAAACTCTATAAACTGAATAGGGAATATATTTACAAGACATTTAGCATGTGCAGCTTGTCAAACACTATTAGTGTCCAACGTATGTTGGCCAAAATGCTTACTGAACTTCAGTTAACACCGAATCGAACAGGAGCAGCATATAGCTCTGTCTTCGAGTAGTGTTTGTAGGAACCAGCTAAGCTTAGGAGGCTGTGTCAGCCACGTGGCATTTCCCCAGTGACTGTTGTCTACTCTGTCACCACTTACAGACTCAAAGAATGGATGTTGCTTTGAAAGTACACAAGGCTGAATTATGTACATAGGCCTTTTACATATTACAATTCAGAGGAGTACATGTACTTCATGTTCCAACTTCTGTCAAGCAAGGACAACAGGTCAACATCCTAATATAGAGGAATTAAAATGGTAGAGTCACTTGAGTGAGATATATACCCTGGTGTTGTAGAGTATGCTGGATGCGTTTATCATGAGGTTTCTGTTCCTGAATGTTTTTCAGAATTGAGAAGTAGGCAGAGCACACTGAAGATAGTACTAAGGGAAACATGGGATATTGTTGGTAGCTAGTGGTGATTGCATGTCTTTCAATATTATGATAGAAAAATTACATCCATCTGCTATCTCAATGTGAACTGGTGGCAGTTCAGGTGTGCCATGAGAAGAAATAGCAATAAAACCAATCAAGCAGGTTAGAAAGTAGAAAAATTACAGCTGCTGCACCTTTGTGAGCAGGACTAATTGTTGCAACAAAATGTAATGTGGAGGTCTGACTTTGAGAACTGGAGATGTTGGGGCGTCTATCCCTTCTTTTTGGTTAATACTGGGTGTGAAGGTTCCTCTGGGCGCCCCCAAGTTTCCGCTTTACTCCTTCCTAGGGTAGTAGACATTTGCTATTCCTCCTTTCTGGTATTATTAGGGACTGGAAATGTGATCAAACGACAGACAGGAAATTGGAACAAATGGACTGTACGTCTTGCCAACAACCTGCCTGGCTGAAGCTTCTCTCCACAGCTATCATCCTAATATAAAAGTTAGATAAATAGTTTAGAAGGGAATTTAGAATGGTAATTACCAACTCATTCTGTGATGGGATTAACCCCCCCCCCCCCCCCCAGATGGGTCAATGAGGTATTGCAGAGGGCAGCACTTGCTAATTAGATTTCTATTTTTTAACCAGTTAGCCTAATCATGTTTGTGGACTGAACCAAAAGTTGTATTGTTCCGATTGGTTATAAATGTTTTGTTGGAAATAAAGTGAACATTCCCTGTTGGGACACGTGTCTGAGCTGTATCTCTGTGGTCCAAGACTACTAGGGAACTTCACCGTTCCCCATTCTACTAGGACTTCACTGTTCCAGGCTTTCAGCATGCCCTGGTTTCTGTGTTCCAGTACTCCATTGTTTCCGAAAGCCAGCATTCCACCTCCTGCCCAGCATCAGCCAGGAGGCTGAGGAATAGATAACCCTACACAGATCCAGAACGACAATCTAACTGCTTGGAATAAAGGTGTCCTCAGTCCAGGTGGCAATCCACACAATGCAGCGGCCATCTACTTCTGCCCCTGAGGCGGACCTGCTACTCCTGAATACCCCTTACTTGATCACTGTGATAGGATACCTGGTGGTGGAGTTTGGAGGCCAGGTCGAAGCCAGCGGTTTATGTAGAGGAACAGGGTCTAGCCTGTTTTCCAAATATGCAGATGAAGCTGGATTCCAACCAAAATCCCCATGGGAGGTCAAAGCTGAAAAGCCATCCAAGTCAGCAGTAACCTGGATATTCTCCTTCCTTTTGTTTTTAAAACATTACACAAGCTATTTCTTTGTGTGATTTTTTTTTTTTTAATAAACTTGTTAAACCTTCACTGAATTTAACAGGAAGTGGGAAGAGTATACTACAGAGCCATTTCCACTTAGTTATAAAGGGATGACTCAGAATTGTTAAATTATGTATCTAAATTATGTATCTGTTAATATGGGTTTTGTAAATTTCCTCATAATTTGTAGCACATTACTGTAGCAACTGAGGTTGAAATAAAACACTGTTCATCCATTAAGAATTGTTTGGCTTTTACAAGACATCTTGTATCCTTTGTACACACATTGACACTGTTCCCACTTTCTTGTATAAAATGTAAATGCCTGCTATTTACTCCATAATGGTTTAAAGCTCAGGATAAGAAGCCACATGGGTTGTGATTTGCTACTTTTTCTTTAATGTGCTGGTATGTAGTTTTTTTTTAGTAAACATATAAAAATGTTCTCCATTTACTTTCTGTATTTCCTTTTTTTGTGGGGGGGGGGGAATAGAATGTTTCTACCAATATATTTTTTTGAATTTGTTACTCCACTATTTCTTTCAACATGGCTTAACATTGTCACTAGTTCCACCATAAATATATCTTCTCTATATGCAATACATCAGGTTGAACAAAGATATACTCCACCTCTTCTACCATTGCCCCATCTCTCCTAAATAGATAATAACCCCCATGTTCCAGTAATGCATACCTAATAATGTTTTTCATTTACTGCTAACAATTCTAGATTACCTATGTCCCTGGCAAGCTTCTTGTATTAGCAAGTATACACTTTAGGTTGCTATGTCTCTGTAGGTTTGAACTACACTTTTTATCATGTTACTTCTATCTAATTCTTCCACCTACTAGTTTTAAAACTCCCCCAGCATGTCTACCATCTTCTCTCCCAGTAGCAAAGCTCTCTCTTCACTAAGGTGCAATCCATCGTCGCTATGGAGTTTGTGTCCAACTTAGATGTCAGCTCAGTGCTCTAAAAACACAAAATCCTCCTTCCTGCACCACTTTTTTTAACCAAACATTAACCTTCCTAAGCTCCTTCCATCTCCCTGGTCTAGCATGCGACACAGGTAGTATCTTGGAAAATGCTACCTTTTTAGGACACTCATTCCACTAACTTTGCCATTGGGAGACAGCAACTGCCCGGTTGCAAGGATCTGGGTGACTACCTTAATATACCAGCAAAACTGTTCAACTGTTATTCTGCTGAATATGCTCTCCCTCTCCTCCAGGCTGTGCATGCTTAAAGATCAGGGACCATGCCCAATATTTTGCTTTGTCACACAAGTTCTACTGATAATTGACCCAGAGCCCCAGTGGGTGATCCATAATGGATGAGTGGATCAGAAAGGCAGACTGACAACTCAAAATGGGAGTTCCTATTTGTTTATTGAAGCAAAATGCTTTTTTGTTTTTTAAGAGAGAAACAAAAAAAAAACACTCCATTGATAAAATACTTGTTACTAACAATAGTTTTAAATTATACCATATTTGGGACCTACACTGTGTCACTAGGTGTTCAAGCTTGTGTCATTAGATATTTGTACACACACAGGGCAAGTTCTCCCTGCTTATAATAATGCCCACTGGTGTCAGCTAAGATAAAGGAGGAGAGAGATGACCTTTCAGGAAGTTTATGCTTAAAAAATATCTAATTTCCAAGCACATTTATTTTGCACTTACACTTGTAATAATATCTAATTTATATGTGAACATTTCTAGGAACTTCAGGCAAAAAACAACCAAAGGTAAAAACAAAACAAAAAACAAAAGCAAACACATATACATACTAGTGCTGAGGAATTATCAGAACTCACTCAACCAAGAAACAGCAATTCTTACCCGAAATACAAAGCACTCTCCGGTTCCAAAGAAACTCAACTTGTTTCCACTTCTTTTCCGCTCACCCCAGTCCGTGGAGAGAAATGCACCACACACCTAGAAGATATTTAAAGTTTTGTTAATTTAGTTCATAAGAGTTTCCTCTGTCCAAAATATATAACATTTGGTAGAAAGTATTCTGTAAACTGAAATTAACATCACTGCTATATATAAATACAACAAAAAAAAAACCACACCATTTGGGCAAAGTATTTGTCAGTAAATTTAGCCTGCCTTTTCTGTGCATAGGTTATGTGCAGCAGAGTACTAACAGTGATTACTTGTACAGAAGCATTGTAAACATTTGGCAGAGCCACCAGAATATACTCCAAGGAAGTGAATGTTACGAGCCAAGATTGTTATGGATCTGTGTTGATGTTGTTTATGTTTATTTGTAATATTTATGACTTAAATAGAAACATTTGTAACAAGTTTGACAGACCAAAAGGTAAAAAAAAAAAATCCTAGAGGATGGTTAAGTATATTGGTTTAAAACCGTTAAAAGCAAAAGTATGCACACGTCAGAAAAATAAATAAAATTACAAAACGAGAAACAAAACAAAAAAACAGAAGTGGTATGTAAACTTTAGTATAAGCATGACTTCAACAGAAGAGGAAAATAATTTGGGCGTTATTACATTGGATGACGTAGGCCTACATTTCAACAAAGCAGCAAGAAAAAAAAAAAACATGCTCGATTGTAGGAATTAGCATAAGAAAATTATGTGCTAATGTCATACTATAGATCCTTAATAATGGCATTAGCACGGAGTTACAAAGACTGTTCTAACTTGATACGTTAATAGTTACACATTGAGGTTGAATAAAGATGTTCAGTCCATCAAGTGATCCAGAGGAAGGGAAACATATCCCCTCTTAGGCACCTTTTTTCTAGAGAAAATGTTTAATTTGCTTAGTCTTTCTTCATAGCTTAGCCCCTCCATTCCCCTTATTAGTTTTGTTGCACTTCTCTGTACTTTTTCTAGCTCTAAAATGTCCTTTTTATGAAGTGGTACCCAAAATGTTTCTAATGTATTAATATTTTAGAGACAGAGATAGGACATTGTTTTAACAAAGCCAATACATAATATTTCACAAAGTGTGAAAAATAGTATAACACCATTACTCCACGTAGGTGGTAAAAATGGTGTTTCAGCCAAGATTAATTTTTTATTGAAAGACCACTTGCGTTTTTCTTCAAAGAGGAAATGCAGTAAGTTTCTCCCAAGCTCTGTCACTACCATCATAAACATTGGATCATGTTTTTTTTTGTTTTTTTTATATTTCTAATATTGGGCTGTGACAAAGACCCCACAGATGTCAGTGTGAACCAAAAAACAGCTCCAGTTTATAAAAAAAAAAAAGTAAGTCCCCTACACAGACAGTATAAAGTTCCATTAATTACCATCACCCCAGATCTGTAATACAATGCTACCATCACTAGGGCAAAATAAGAAAAAAAAAAATTGGCCTTTTTGATTAGATCTGAAAAAAATTAAAGATACCAAACCGATATAGGGGCTTGTCCTCGTCAGCCAGTGAGGAGTAATATTGATTTAGGAGTTAAAATTGTCAGCCATTCAAATTGGCAGGATGTATGTATGCTCTGTGCACTTCCTGCTGCTAATTACAATGACGTTTTTAACCGGTTTTACTTAATATTTATTTAATGCAAAACTTAAAAAAAAACACAAAAAAAAATTGTGTTCCATGTCCCTTTAAGCTTCAACTATCTACGGGAGCCTTAAGTTACCAAAAAACCCAAATTGGTCACAAGCAAAAGCCGAACAGCCTACACACTATAAAATACCACTTTGGTGATGAAGTTCTTAAAAAGCAGACAAAACGTAATAAATTAATATCTGTATTATGTCTGTTACGCTGTGTAGTAATAAAATTATGGCTATACAAGTAAATTAAGAACAATTTAAAAAAAAATATATATAGTTAAAAAAAAATTAGTCCTACAGCAACCTGGCTGTGGAATCGATGGGTATGGTCAAGCAATCACATTGTCACACTCGCTTCTATCTGATCCCCAAAGCAAGACAGAGCCAATGCTTTTTTATTTTTCTCACAATATCTAGCAGGTCACCTCCAGTCCTAACTGTGGTATAGTCACAAGTCATATCAAAGAATGGACTCTTGGATGTCTGAATGTTTCAGAAAATTATGAACTTCATGACACAAAGCTTACATTTCTTAGTCACAGAAAAGAGATGGTGAACCAAAAAAATTAACCTTAAATGCCCTACTGTAGCAAAGTTTTAACCTCAATGTCTTGCTCTTGAAAAGGACCATCTTGAGATGGTTCAACCTGACCTCTACTGTAAATGTTATACCAGAATAGCCAGTAATTGGGTACTCTATTATGCATTTCACAAGAGAAAACACAATCCTGGTAAAGACTATGAATGACTATTTTAGAGAAGATATCAGACAAGGCGATATCACACAAAAGCTCCCCCCCCCCCCCCCCCCCCCAAAAAAAAAATGTTTGGGTAAAGGATATTTTTCTAGACGACAGCCTCAGCCTGCCGGTTTTTGCCACAAAAGGATTTCTAGGGTCAAGCCCTTAAGTGCATTTCTACAAAGACTTTCAAAACAAAGACCTGTATTCCAAAGGTAAAAGTAAAGCATGCACAGTTTTTCCAGGTTTGATCTCACCTCTACATGCTGCTGGCTGTCTATATTCAAGGAAATATTGTGATAAAAACAATAGTCTCAGAACCACCAACTAATGTTGCATGTACCAATAGTTATTACCTATGAGAAACAACCCTCATGCCAACACAGTCAAACCTACTATCCAGTGATGGCTGGAGTAATAAGGAGCTTCTATGGTTGGACAGGATAATACAGGTCAGATGAATATTATCTATTACTGGCCCATATAGTTTAGTCTTTACTGGAATTGCAGACTTGTAGCCACATTAAATTCAAAGCCAGTATGTACAACGTGAGCCCCGCAACGGCTGCGGGCTGGAAATTTGGAAGTTACAGAGCTATGAAATGCGAGCAGGGTGCAAGCTACAGGTTTGAGACGCAGACCTGTAAACCATTTGTCGAATGTTGGATGCGCGGCCATGAACGGGATCAATTAGTCAAACCTGTAGTAACGGATTTAGATGGAGCCAATGGAAACCGAGATAGTCAGAATGACGTCACTGAAAAATGGAGGTGGAATTTCAAAGTCTTACGGTTTTCAATTACGAGTTACGATTGGACCCAGATTCCAGACATAATGCAATATTGATAAAGCCGAAAATACGATATTCTAGTCCATGCAAGTTCCATTATATGTATTAACACATTGATTGACGGGATCGATATAACATGGAAATTGAACATGAAATAAAGTATTTTATATTGCCGATTTGCGAGCTTGAGAATGTTGTGCTATTAATTTTAATAGCAAACATTACTTTCCCTTTTATTATATGTACTGTAGTGCGTGTATATTTGCATTTACAGTGCTACCGATAGGACTTTACCCCCCCCCCCCCCCCCCCTTGCAGGTCCGCTCTAGTACCCGTTTGCTGTTTGGCTCCATTTGCGGGTTAGGGGGTTGAACGCCAGTGAATTTGTTGCAATTTAATAGCGAAATTGGAACTTGGCGGTTTGGGTTTGAAAGAACAAAGGATTCGCAGGAGCTAAGTTACACGTCCCGTAGGCTTTTTTCTCTCATAACCCGCAGATCATTAGCGGGTTGCTTTGCGGGGCAATTTAATAACCGTAAATCTTGTGGGCTACAGTTTTACCTGTTAGGGGAATTTAATAGGGCTGATGGTCTCTCCTTAAGAGAGTTAGTCTTCTGTGCTACAGGATGTTTGCTCAGTTAAGCCTGTACAAGGGAGAAAGATCTAAGACACACTCTGAAAAGTTAATTATGTCAGAGGACTATTAAAAAGGGACCGTCCCCCCAACAGGAAGATCATTTATTTTAAATAGCATTAAAACAGACTTTATATTATACTAGCAGTTTTTCTCTGCAGTAAATAATTTCTGAAATATTTAGAATTTATTGTATTGCTGCTTTATGCTAATGTGCAACTCTGGGTGCTTGAAGGGAGAAAGGTCTAACTGCCTGAAATCATTGCAGGACATTGCTTGTCTGTCTCTGTAATGGTCAAAATAGACTTGAGTCCTTATTATGCATATTCATTAGTTGCTTTGACGTGCTGAGCCACTCATTTGCCTATAAAAAGAGCCAGAACATGGAATTTTTCAGGACTGATTCACAAAGAAAAATTAACATATAGCAAGTTTTCCATGCTCTTTTAAAATAACCTAAAAAAACTAACAAAAAAAACACACAACTTGATTTTAGGGTGACAGATTTCCTTTAAGCAACATTTGCATAACAGGTTTAGACATTCCTGTGATAGGATGTGTATAATACTTTAGAAGGGCTGGGAGCTTAAACGACAACCTCTCCAGCTTGATCGCTGTCTGGAATTCATCACATGGGACCAGCATGCTTTCTTATGTTCTCTAGGTAGGTAGACACTTGGTTTTGTTTTAACATGGTTGGTAGTCCCCTCAAATATCTAACAGATTAAACCCCTATAGTTTCTAGGCTTCTTAAGAGAGCATAGAGTATATTTATTGGGATCAACCTATAAGATTTCATAAACCAACCTGAATCCTCTCTCGGTACAGTTTTTCTGCAGCCGTGAGTGCAGGGCGGGTATATTGGGACAACCTGATCACACTGGCGAGACCTGGGAACTTTTATACATTGGCAAAACTTGAAAGTTCCTTCGATTGCTTTCCTCGTAGCTCTGCCAGCTGGCATTCAGTCATGCAATGTTTATATGTCAGATGTTTGAATACATAATCCTATTTTGTAAATATATTGAGACTAGCGAATTGCCCGTCAAAAAATTACAGGAATGAAATTGTAAGTGAGCTAATGCGGTTTGGTGTATAATAATCAAATAAATATTACATTAATTAATATACTTTACCTATTTTCAAGTAATATATGGAGGAAGCATTCTGTTGAAGAGCTTACAATCTGTGTTGATGTTGCTGCAGCATTAGTGGTGTGGAGCTGCTGTGTAAGCTTGATGAATGTGAGCAGTGTAATAGTGTGCATGCGCGAGACCAAACCGTTAGCGTAGCTGTGTACTTACGCATTGTTCTAAAATGGCGGCCAATGTGTGGTATGCGTCTGTAGCGGAATATCCGTAGGTGTTGTGTGGTGTTTTGCATGTTTCTTGTGGTGTTTTGCGTGTTTAGAGTGCTGTAGCCTGGTTTTCATTTTGTTTGGCGGCCATTTTTTCTCTTGCTTAGAGAATTTTTTAGTGTCTAAACTCTTATTTTCAGTTAACTTAAGGTGTAACTTCATTTTTTGAGGTGCTGGATGCTCCCTCTTGCTGTAGGTAAGCTTTTTATGTATGTGTATTTATTGTGTTTTTCATTTTTCATGTTCGCAGGTTGCAGCCGATTTTTGCAAGGTCGTAATGGGTGTTAACGTGTCTCGTATGTTGCGAGGGTCGCAGTTGCTGACAAGGAGCGCATTCAGCGCTCCATGCCAGCAACTGAGGCCCTCGCTTGAGCAACGGCTCGTATGCTCACAACTATATATGTGATAAATTAACTTACCCAGCAAAACAACATTAAATCAAGTTCTCATACTTCTACGGTTTGTCTCTTTTTGCATGATCCAGGATCAATGCATTGGGTTTGTGAGCATCCTTAAAGGCTGCGGATACTTGCACTAGAATTAACTCCTTTGTCAATAATACAGCCTACCTTAAAAGCCTATTAAGGGGATGGGATAAGTATTACCCTAAGCCTTGCCATACAGACCTGTTATACCTAAACATTCTTACACACAACTGTCATGTAATTCATGGGTAATTTGATATAATTTGAGTGATTTATAGCATACAAAAGCATGTTTAAGTTATTCTTAAAGAACATTAAAAACTGGCTACATGGGGGCGGAGCCGGAGTCTGATGGAGTCAGACGTGCCTTGGCAGAGCTCCTGCGATATAAAGTGCACTAAAGCCCATTAATCGCCCCAAACCTCTAAAAAACACCTTAAAAGAGGCTGGGGGAGCAGGAGGGCATCAAACCAGTGCCCAGCAGCAACTAGGAGGCTCAATCTGGGAGGCACAGAGACCCGTAAGCGGAAGGAAACCTGCATCGCCGACGTTCTTACCTCCTCCCCTGCAGGGAACCGCCGGGAGGAGAAGGCAGGGGAGAGCCTCGGCGGATCGACGCTCAGGGGTCCAAATCGGGCAGAGCAGAGAGGCTTAGATAGAGTCCTCCGTCGCTAGGAGGTTCGGCAGGAGCCGGGGGACATCAGGCGGCGGCCATCTTGCCTACCCAATACAGGGAGCTCCGATACAAGCTAAGGTAACGGGGATACCCCGAGGGAGCTATTAAGGCCACCCAGAGCCTTCCGGTGGCGGCTGGTACCGGCTGGAGGGGTGCCAAAGGGCCTAAATCCAGGTTGGGCTGCAGCACAGGGTACATCAGGTCCCTAGAAAAAGCCCGCAAAACGGGTGGCGGCCATTTTAAATTCTAGGCCTATCAAAGAAGGCATACCCTACTCCCACCAACGACCCCTGGGACTATAAGGGCAATCCACTAAAGTTCAGAGCAGGACTATAAGAACCACACTGCCCAGGTAAAGACTCCCAAGAAACCCTGAAGGAGTAGAGAGGTTCATATAAAGCCCTAACAGCCACAGAACTTTATCAGGAAGGGGGCCCAGGGCATAACCTCCCAGATAGGCCCAAACAGGAGGCGACGGCCATGGTGGGCTTCAGTGCAACGGTAGGAGAACAGCTCTAATCATCCTGGAAATGAACTGTGACCAGCAATCATGACACATTTGCATTGCTGAACATGTAAGCCCCGGATTGAGATATGCTTAACCTCCCTGTCAAAGCTTTGGGTAATTACAGTGACCTTTGACTTCACTTAAGGGCTGGATAAATACCGGCTAATCAATCACCTCATGGCACATATCCAGGACTGTCATCACAAGTCTCCCTAGCCATGTCAAACTTTTAAAGAAGTGAGGGCCCTAACTAGGATTGCACTTTACAGCTCTGCAATATGGCAACATGCTGATTTAATAAGAAGAGACAAGAAAATGGGAAACCCAGCCATAAACAAATAATCTGCCTATCTCAAAAGCCGGATCAACTACAAGGCCTCAATAATCCACAAATGAGATAAGGTGGGAAAGATGAAGGGTAAAACACGCAAGAGCTTGGCAGCTAAAGGTATTCAAGAACACTTCCAAACGCTCCCAAAATCCCAACTCACATCTCAGAACCCCGCAGCAGACCTATCTGACAATTCGGATATGGAGGGGGATCAGAGAGGCACACTACAAGACCCGGAGATGATTGACAAAATTATGACTAGATTTGAAACCTTACTAAAGACCCAACTTTCCCAAGCCGTGCAGGACTTTAAGAAAGAAATCCGAGAGCTGGGACAGAGAACTCACCAATTAGAAAACCTCACGGATCAACTGGTCTCATCCCAAGATCAAGACAGAAAGGACATCTCAGCAAACTCTGCTAGAATCTCCCTTCTGGAAAACAAACTAGAGGATGCTGAAAATCGCTCCCGCAGAAACAACATCCGCTTTAGAGGGATTGACAAACGGGTAACAAACCTAGAACCCTACATCAAAGAGGTGGCCCGTTCCTTGCTGCCGGAGGAAGAAGTTGAAGAGATCAAAATTGAAAGGGCACATAGGGCCCTAGGAGCATCCTTTAATCAAAGCCTACCCAAAGACACAATAGTCCGCTTCCTCCGACAAAAAACAAGGGATAACATCCTCTCGGCCGCCAGAAATGTTCCACAAGTTGTTGGCCCAGACGGATCTCACCTGCAGGTTTTTGCTGACATTGCTCCAACCACCCTGAACAGACGCAGGGAAATGAAACCGGCCTTAAATGTTCTTATAAAAAACAAGATCCCATATAAATGGGGTTTTCCATTTCGCTTGCTCTTCCAAGCTGGAGGCTCCACCTACTCCGCTTTATCTCTGGAGGACTGTCAGAAACACTTGATCCATCTCAATCTTGCAACCATGGAAGAGTTTCGAGAACAACAAGCAGTCAGGCCAAAGGACAGGCCCTCCAGGCAGTGGACGGATGTACCGATCCACAAAAAACAAAGAAAGCACAGAGACGTTGTACACACGCCACAACCGGAGCAGAAGACTTCCGACAAGTCCACCCCAAGCACCCCCTCCACACCGGTGCAGGAAGGGTGAACTTTTACAAAATGCAGATCCTTGAGACATATTAAAATAATGCATAAAAGGTCTAACATTTTCTAGTAAACCTAGGGTTGTATTTTAAGGTCTATACACTTTGCAAGTTGGAGTATACTTTACTAGATTTAACACCTGAGAAAAGTGAACAATTCTTCAAAGAGTCTATAGACCAGGACATGTTTTATCCTCATAGTTTATACGTATCTCCGGGGAGGGGCTTTCTCCGGGGTTGGTGTTCTGTAGTGTTAATGTACTAATGATCTAGTCAAGTACTATTCAGTTATATTCTTTTTCCTCATACTAGGGTTAGGAGGAGGAGTTCGTTTTGTATTTCCCATCCTCCCTAGGCACTTAGGTGCTATCGGTAAATTATAATGACGATCAATGCTCTTGAAATGTTTTTTGGTTTTTGCCATCGGTTTAACGGTTATGTCTTTTGTGCATTTTCTTACTGTTTTGTTAGCTTGCTGGCGGTCTCAATCTCTTTCTTCATGAACGCAAGACTGCCCAGAGGTAATTCCATCAGGTTGGAAGGCAGCCCTCATTCAGTCAATACTCTCTCAGGCGGTAGGTCTGCGGGGCTATGGAACTATCCACTCTCCCAGTCATTCACACCAGCCCACAAATCTATCAGGACTTCTCCATTGGAGTGGGGTAAGTCAGGACAACACTTCACCACACCACAAACATGGCGGTAAACCAGAACAATCTTGACATAGTATTCCTAACACACAATGTCAAGGGTTTTAACTCCCCTTTTAAACGCCGCAAAGCCTTTCTTTCCTATAAGGATAGCAACCCCTCTGTCATATTCATGCAGGAGACTCACTTTGTACACAATAACCACCCAAATTTTCTACATAAGAATTATCCTACAGTCTTCCTAGCCAACCAAAGAACCAAAAAAGGAGGGGCGGCCATTCTCTTACACAGGAACTTTCCCTTTATATTAGAAAACAAACAGATAGACCCGGCAGGCAGCTTCGTAATAATAACGGGACTAATCCAGGGTATTAAGACAACCCTGGTCTCTATCTATGCCCCTACAACAAACCCTCATCAGACTGTCATAAAGGTGCTAAAAACTCTAGATAAACCAGGATTGGGAAAAATTATAATTGGGGGGGACCTGAACTTGGTGATGGACCCAATTCAAGATAGGTCTAGGGAAGGGGGACAAGAGAGGTTTTCTAGAAAACTGCAGACAATTAAGCGCCTTCTTCTTAAGCTAAACTTGACAGACGTATGGAGGGAAACGAACCCCATGGCTAAGGAATACTCGTTTTTCTCCCAGGTACATAATACCTATTCCAGGATAGACTATATTCTTGCAGATTCCTCCCTCTTAGACCAAGTAAAGAAATCCGAAATTGTCCCATGCACATGGTCGGACCACGCCGCGGTAAAACTAACTTTGGAATGGGATTCAGGGGGGAAGCCAACAGTCTCATGGAGGCTGAATGAGAGACTTCTAGCTAACCCAGAGGTTAAAAAACAAATTTCACAGGATCTGGATTTGTTCTTTCAGGCTAATCTCTCACCAGAGATAAGGTCAAGCATTATATGGGCTACACACAAGGCCTACATTAGGGGAACCCTTATCAAAATAGCTTCCCAATACAAAAAACGGAAAAAAGCCAGAGAAATTGAACTACAAACAGAACTGACAAAACTTGAAAAATTAAACCAATCCAAGCCGGATGTCAAAAATAGACAGCTAATAGACAAGGTTAGAACAGACCTAGACGCTCTCCTCTCGGACCAAACTGAGAAAGCCCTAAGGTGGACTCAGCAAAATTTTTTCGATAAAGCTAACAAGCCAGGCCCACTCCTAGCCAAAAAGCTACAAGCAAGAAACACACAGCATAAAATCCAGCAAATAAAAACGCGGGAAGGTGAGCTGACAACCAATCCAAGCAAAATTAAGTCTACTTTCACCAAATACTTTAACTCCCTTTATGAAGGCTCCTCAGCTCTTAACGGTAATGAAATAAAAACATTTCTAAATTCAAAGGATCTCCCCATCACCACGGGGGAAGAGCTGGGGGCCCTTAACGCCCCAATAACGCTAGACGAGGTCCGCAAAACGGTTCACAAACTCAAAGCTGCGAAATCGCCGGGGCCAGACGGGTTTTCCAATAATTATTACAAAACATTTCTAGATACCCTTGGCCCACATCTAGTCACACTCTTTAACAACATTCTAGCCGGAGAAAAAATACCTGCTGAACTTAACGCTGCTGAAATTATTCTATTTCCCAAGGAAGGTAGGGACCCCCTGTAAATGAAAAACTACAGGCCAATTTCACTTCTAAACTGTGATATGAAAATCCTTTCCAAAATTATGGCAGACAGACTGGCTTCATTCTTGCCAAGATTGGTTCACAATGACCAGGTAGGTTTTGTGGCCCACAGACAGGCAGGAGATAACATTAGGAAAGTCCTTAACCTTATACACAAAGCCAAAACCACTAAAACACCAACGTGCCTTATGGCCTTCGATATAGAGAAGGCCTTTGATTCTTTGGAATGGCCTTATCTATTCGCGACCCTTAGTAAATTCGGTATCAGTGGCCAGTTCATCAACTTGCTGAATTCTTTCTACAGCTCCCCTTCGGCCAAATTGAAGCTCCCGGGGCCTGCAACCCCAAATATAAATATAGGGCGGGGTACTAGGCAGGGATGCCCGCTATCCCCTTTGCTCTTCGCATTGGCAATGGAACCGCTGGCCGGAGAGATCAGGGCAAACTCAGAGATTTCCGGGATAGAGGTTGGACATCATCACTTCAAAATCTGCCTGTTTGCAGATGATCTTCTCTGTGTGGTGTCCAATCCGAGTAAATCAGTTCCGGTACTCATTAAAACATTAGAAAGGTTTGGCCAAATCTCGGGACTAAAACTAAACTTAGAAAAAACTGAAACCCTAGCCATCGACGTTCCGGCAGCAGTAAAAAATAGTCTACATGACAGGTATAAATTCAACTGGGACATTAAATATATAAATTATTTGGGGATAAGGTTAACGGCAAACCTAAGTGATCTATATAATGAGAATTATTCTAAGCTACTGAAAACCTTGTTGGCCGATTTGGGTCGATGGACGAAATTTCGCCTGTCTTGGGTAGGGAGAATTAACACAATTAAAATGAACATTTTGCCCAGACTTCTTTACCTTTTTAGAACCCTCCCAATTCAGGTTAAACATAAAGAGTTATCTAAATTCCAAAGGCATATATTTAAGTTCATCTGGAACCAAGGCCCATCACGAATTGCAAAAAAAATCATGTATCTTCACAAATTAGATGGAGGTCTATCCTGTCCTAACATTAAATTATATTACAAGGCCGCTCAACTATCCTTTCTACCAATAGCCCACTCAACGACCCATCAGCCGGCGTGGATTTACATAGAAAACCAATCAATGAAACCGATGACTTGGGACTCTATTATGTGGTTATCAGAGACTCCCCACAAAATTAAAGACATTTCCAATCCCATAATAAAACATACACTGACATGCTGGAAATGGGCCCGAGATCACACAAATTTATTCCCAAAACCATCCTACATGATCTCACTCCTCAATCATCCCCAGATGCCAGTCCACCTAAATATAACCTCCCAACACTGGTGGAAGAATAAAAAACTGGATAGGCTGGGAGAGTGGATAGAGAAGGGGCAAATTGTCTCTTTCGAAAAAATAAGGGATAAGCATGATATGCCCCTGTCAGAACACTACAATTTTTGCAGATTAAAACATCTTGCAATCTCCTTGTTGGACAATCACACAGTCCCAGAAATGAACTGGCTGTCTAAAATCTGTCAAGCGGCTCCATTAACGAAGGGCACCCTAGGGATGCTATACAAAACATTCAATGCTAGGCCAGCCGGACTAAAGCCCAAACACATGGTTGATTGGGAAACTGACATGGAAACGAGCTGGGACCTCAGTAAATGGAGGGCAGCCTGGTCTAACATCTATAGGGGCTCCCTTAACTATAGTATCCTAGAAACCGCCATTAAGGTGCTCCACAGGGTATACATAACCCCGGAAAAGCTCGCAAAATGGAAAAAGTCAGAAAGCCAACTATGCTTTAGGGGGTGTCAGGCAACGGGGACATTCGCCCATACGTGGTGGTTCTGCCCTAAGGTAGTAAAGATTTGGGACTCAGTCTCAAAATTAGCATCTGACTTATTCCTTACCCAGATAGACAGGTCTATGGATAGCATGCTGCTGGGGATCCCCAATAGTACTCTGACTCCCCCCCAAAACAGACTGCTGCAATACATAGCATTGGCAGCTAAGAGTCATATTGCTAAAACCTGGAAATCCAATAATCTAAACTTCCAGATGATTAAACAAAAGATCAATTATATTGCCATCAATGAAAGAATCACCCATCTATTGGATGACTCTATGGATAAGTACAGGAAAATTTGGGACCCATGGACAGTATACATAGGCCTAGCATTAGAGTGCTAGAACTAGCGGTGGATTGTAAGCTGGGTCCATTGCCTCAGTTAGTAGGCCCGGGAATCCGGGGAAGGGGGTATTGATGGGACTGGGGGTGTAATCCTACTCAACGGAAAAAAAAAAAAAAAAAAAATCATAAATTTTGGGAGTCCATAAGCGGGGAAGGGACCGGCCAGCAAGCTGTTCAAGTGTTAGATTTCTTCTTATGTTTCTAAAAGGTTAATGTTATTGATAAAATTAAAAAAGTGATAGTCACCATGCATACACTAGCACTACTCGGCGTGACCTATAACAGGCTATCCTGCATCTGGATTTATCTTACAGGGAGGGGCCAAAACTCTCTGTACTCTGATGAATATAAATGTTTGTTTACTGGGTGCTATGGTCATTTGAGAAATTGTCAGGCCTGCGTGCCGAGATCAATGTTATGTACTAATTACTATATGTGGTGACAATAAAACTCATTGTTATAAAAAAAAAAAAAAAGCCTATTAAGGCACTCCAGTTTAGACTTGCTACTCTAGTTTGTTTGTTTTCATATTATTTTGTCTCTAACTTGTCCTTTTTCCTTTCTCCTATCCTGACTCTGGCTTCTGTATCAATGTTTTTCAGACGACTCATGCCATGGGACCAGACCCCATATTGTCACCTCTACTTCAATCCTTGCCTACTATGCAAGACCTTGAATTTGTGTAGAATAACTTGTGTCAAAAGAATATGAAACCAGGGAACCACTATTGCTGCACCACAAACATCTCCTTTGTCCTACACATCTCTGGTGGGTGAGTTACATCCTCTACACTCAGGCATTTTTTTTCTGGCACAGCAGCAAACACTATAAATGAGGCTAGGTGCATACCTATACTATACCTCTAAGTTGCTGGACCACACTGTGATAAGGGGTCTGTTTTCACATGAAGATAGTCTAACATCTTACTTGTGGCTACTGTAGATACAGAAGAACAATCCTTTATCAATTCTGATTTTAGAAACTCGCGGTCTATCTAAATTACCTTTGTTTTCCTACGTTTATTTTACAAATTGATCTAATAATTCATTAAAAACAGGCAAATACAAAATGAGTGAGCTCCTCTTCATGAATGAGGGGGTCGCATGAGCTTGTTAAATTATGTGCATAGCTGTCTTACAACGTCACTGGTCAGAGACATGGGGCTCATTTGCTAAAGCAAAGCTTGCAAAAATAAATAAAAAAAATAAAATAAAAAAAAGGGAGGAGGGGTTTGAACAGGTTTTAAAGGAAAAGTAAAAACTTTTTTTCCCCACAATGTTCTCATACATAGAGGAAATTAATAATTTCGCTACAGAGCTTAATACTCCCCAAAAAAGTAAAACATTTTTAACATACTACAAATCATTAAAGGTTAACTATTAAACAGAAATATTAATACAATCCAAATGGTTTATGATGCGTCAGCATGAGTCTCTCCCACGGTGAAAGGAGTGAACCAAGTCTGTAAACAAAATACACTTTCTTTAATATACAGTTGTGCTCAAACGTTTGCATACACTTGGAGAAATGGTATTACATCTACCATTTTTAAAGAAAACATGAGAGTAGGCAAAACACCTTTCTTTTATTTCTTATAGGTTTCGTATTCAGCTGTAGGTTATAACAGAATGGCACAATCACAAAACAAAATATGCCAACAAAGAACAAAATGAAATGACCCTGTTCAAAAGTTTTCATACCCTTAGTTTTTAATACTGTGTATTGCCCCCTTTGCATCAGTGACAGCTTGCAGTCTTTTGTAATAGTGGTCTATGAGGCCCCTAATTCTTGCAGGTGGTATAGCTGCCCATTCGTCTTGGCAAAATGCCTCCAGGTCATGCAAAGTCTTTGGTCGTCTTGCATGAACCGCACGTTTGAGATCTCCCCAGAGTGGCTTGATGATTTTAAGGTCAGGAGACTGTGATGGCCACTGCACAACCTTCACCTTTTTCTGCTGTAACCATTGGAAGGTCAACTTGGCCTTGTGCTTAGGGTCATTGTCATGCTGGAAAATCCAAGAGCATCCCATGCCAGTATTTTCAAATAACATGCTGCATTTATCTTGCCATCAATTTTCGCAAGATTCCCCGTGCCTTTAGAGCTCAACCCCCTCCCCAAACATCAGTGAGCCATCACCATGCTTCACCATGGGGATGCTATTCTTTTCACTTTAGGCCTTGTTGATCCCTCTCCACACGTGACCATAAAGCTCTATTTTGGTCTTGTCACTTCAAATTACAGCGTGCCAGAAGCTGTGAGACGCGTCAAGGTGTTGTTGGGCATATCGTAACCAAGCTTTTTAGTGGCATTGGCGCAGTAAAAGGCTTCTTTCTGGTAGCTTGACCATGGAGATAATTTTTGTTCAAGTATAGTCGTCAGTTGCGGATGAAATATTTCTTGGTCTACCTGATCTTGGCTTGGTATCAGAGATCCCTGAATTTTCCATATCTTAAGTGATTGAACAGTACTGACTGGCATTTAAGGCTTTGGATAACTTTTTATATCCTTTTCCATTTTTATGAAGTTCCATTACCTTGTTACGCAGGTCTTTTGACCACTATTTACTGCACCCCATGGCTCAGTATCAAAACCTGCACAGTGCATTCACGTGAGAGCTAACAAACTCATTGACTATTTATATACAGACACGAATTGCAATTTAAAAAAAACACAGGTGTGGGAAATGAACCTTTAATCTGCATTTTAACCTGTGTGTGTCACCTTGTGTATCTGTAACAAAGCCAAACATTCAAATGTATGTAAACTTTTGATCAAGGCCATTTGGGCGATTTCTGTTATTATAATCTAAAAAAGGAGCCAAACAACTCTGTGATAATAAATGGCTTCAGTCATATTTTCAAAATAAATGACAAACTTTCAATTTCTGCCAGGGTATGCAAACATTTGAGCACAACTGTATAAACACAATGCACAAGACACAATGAAATAACCAACCTCTTTGTTTGTGGTTTTGATCAGTAGCAGTGTAGGTTCATTTCCATCACAGTGCAAGTAAAACCTGTTGACAGAATCAAAAGACAATGAGAGAAAGTCTTACAACTGATGAACAACTGACTTGGATATTGGTTTAGTTCTTTTTTGTACAGCGCTTTAAGCCATCCCACAAGAAACTACATAATTAATACGACTGGAACCTATAATACATTCAATTTGAGATATAAAGCAAGTATACAAATGAATATATTTTGTAGCATTCCTGAGAGCCGATAACTTTTAGTAGAAATGAATACATCTAACACAGACTGTGTCACAAACGCTAACCTTATTATTGATATCTCTATATCCTTCTATATGGATATTTTAATATTCACAAATCAATCAGAACCCCAAGGGTTTTGTCCCACAAAAAGGAACCTTTTTAAAGGATACAACACCTGCGAATAAGTGTCATTTTATAGAATACATTGTAACAATGTCAAATAATCTTGCAAAACCAATTGTGCTTTAAAAAACAACAAAAAAAACCCCACTATTCATAAGTTACAGAAACCTCATGTTCATATCCTGAAAATCCTGTGTGACAATATAAGGGATGTAAGATGTAATTTTTGTGAAATTCCTTAGTTACAAAAACATCAAGTGATAATATATGTAAACTCTCCAACTCTTAAGATGTATCTATATCTGTCTACACATCTATCCATCAATTGGTCTATTATTATTATTTGTATAGCGCCAACGTATTCCATAATGCTATGCATACGTTGTTATCAAGGCAAAACAATATTAAGACATTACAAAAGATGAAGGGCCCTGTCTTTGAGTTTAGAATCCAGCATCCATAGTGCTTTCCCCAAAGCAAGATTGAAAACTCACAGACTTACAATCGTTCAATATGGATTACAACTGGAGCCACTGTGGAAAAATTGTCCTTTAAGGTAACATTAAAGATACAATAATCATGAATATATACATTTAACATAGAGGATTCCCCCACCCCCGCCACATTAACAAACTATCTCTTCTCGCTTATTTGTCCAATACTTCTCCAATAAATGACCAAAAGTGCTGCAGATTAAAAATTAATTATCTGAATGTGTACCATTCCATTATTTGCAATGTGTACATTTTTCATTTTTTTTTTTGGTGGGTGGGGGGGTTAAGGGTCTACCATGCATTTTCTCCAGGAAGTTCACCAACCTGTAATAATATTGGTGATTATGATACTCTCCTAATAGGTCCTCCTCAACCGTAGCTGTCCTCTGTCTCCCTCAGTCAACCCTAAGGCAATCCTCTATCGCCAAGGTATGACATCAGCCATAAGCTCCATGTCTCTAAGAATTGTGGCATGCTATTAGTCAGTATGTGCACTAGTCTTTTGTTAATAGCAATGTAGTTACATTTATTAATCAATGCTTGGGTGCTTAGATCTTTGCTCTTCCATTGCCTAGCTATATGGCTTTTGGCTGCCATCATAAGATACTGCAAAAGTTTATTTTGTGAGGCAGAAAATGAATGACAAAGGGCTCCTAGTAGTGAAACATCCACCTCTGGAGTAACAGTAGAGTGGAGGATTGTGGAAGCTATCTTAAATATTTTGGCCCAAAGCCACTGCACAACTGGGCATAACCACCATGTATGGTAGAACGTGCCTTTCATCAGGCAGCCCCTAAAGCATGCCAGGTTGGCCCTAGGGTCCCATTTCTGAAGCCTGTCTGGCTATCGCCCTCTTTAATTTTGCCCAGGTCATGTTCCCACGTCAAAATGTACTGTGGTTTTCGGTCCGGGATCTCTATATTGAATGCCTTATAAAGTAGGCTCACCATTCCCTTTGCCAGAGGGAACGACTCGCAGTGCGTTACAAACCAGTTCGCCCCAGGGGCACCTAGATCCTTCCTCAGCGTGCATACAAGAGGATATAACCTATTAAAATTAAAACATTCTTTGGGAGGTAGTTGAAGTTTATCCTGGAGTTCTGCACCCCTTAGTGAGCTTCCCATTCTGTACCATGCACCCAGCCTTATTAGCCCCTGTGACTTCCACCAGAATAAAGAGGGGACAACCTTGGGTGTGGAGATAAGGCAATCATTAAGGAAGGGAAAGCCGACAGGTTATGGGTACGTGATACCCAGTTCCAGATATCCAGCGTTGGTTTAATGCACGGTTTGTCTATCCCACTCAATAACTTGGGTTTGGGCAACCAGATTATGTTATCCCACAGATAGGGCTGAATTGCATCGTTCTCTACATACCATTCAACACCAGCCGCTATGGATGTGAGCCATTGGTATCCACGCTAGTTACACCACTTTGAAATATGAGTGTAGATTTGGGCAAGAAAGACCTCCCCTCAATGTGGGCTTATACATTTCTCGTTTATCTATTCTGGGGCGTTTGTTACCCCAAATATATTTAATCTGTTTTTGACAAAATTCCAGGTATTTCAAGTGCACCGGAACCCGGCAAGGTGCAAAACAAGTAGAGAAGGTGTGGCATTGGGTTAAGTCTTTGTACATATTTTGGTATAGGGGAGGGTAGTTTGCTTTATAAATATTGGAAGTTGACCTAGTGATGTTGACCCCCAGATACCGAATTTGTGACTTTGGCCATGAGAACCCAAACCTCTGTGGAAGGGACTCCGGCAAGGTTTTAGCCACTCCCATGGCCTCGGATTTATCTACATTTAATTTCAGCCTTGACACTTTACCAAAGTCTTCCAAGGTAGCCAGAAGGGCTGGTATAGAAATAGATGGATTTGTTAGTGAGCATATAATATCAATTGGAAAATAAGAACACTTCAGATGATGGTGTCCCGCCTTCACCCCCGCTATATCGGAGTTTGGTCTTCTGGTTAAGGCCACTGGCTCAATTTCCAGGGCAAATAGCAGGGGGGGATAGGGGGCAACCCTGTCTAGTTCCTTTTTCAATGTTAATAGACGGTATGGTGCTCCCCAGAAGCCTCAGCCAGGCCTTGCAATACAAGTGTAGGAGGGTCAGGAACAGGTCTGGGAAACCAAATTTCCTGAGAACGGACCATAAATGAGTAGTAGAGGTGGTTGGTCCATCTCAGGGCCTTCTTAGTTCTATCCGAAACAAGTAGGTCAAACTCCAGTTTGGTCTAATCAATTTTTTTCCTAAGGTCCCCTGTGGCCGATTTTTGATTTTCTTTTTCATGCTCTACGGATTGATTTTGTAATTTAGTCATCTGAATGTTTTTTTTGTTTTTTTTTTATGAATTGTGGCTAGTTTTATACAGGCTCTGCTCACGTACGCCTAACCTGGGTCTAAGTCTGGTTGTGAATTTATTGCAAAGTACAGTTCTATCTTTTTGGCGACTTGCTCGTTAAAAGTGCGGAGTTGATAAAAGGATGTCATTAAGTCGCCACGTGTAGGGTGTTTTAAAAGCAGCCCCTAGGGTCAAAACACAGCTAATGAATGAGTGGTCAGACCATGGGCACGGATGGATCTTTGTCTTCGTTACTAGGTCTGTAAATGCAGTGTCTAGTATCACTGTATCTATCCTTGAATACGATTTGTGAACTGCCAAGTAGAATATATATTCTCTCTCTAAGCTGTGGGAGTTTCTCCAAGCATCGACCAGGTGGAGTTTATCCAGGAGGGCGACCATGCACCGCTGCTTTTTAGTGAGCTTGTGGGCAGGTTCTTGACAGGAACGGTCCAGGGGTAAAAAAAGACTCAGATTTCGGTCCCCCCCTAAAATTATCTTACCGAGATCCTGTTTTTTATGTAGCTTAGCAGTTTCTGTATAGTTCTCTGGGATAAGGTTGGAGGGGCATAAATTGAAATTAATGATATTTTTTCCCCCAAATAGAGTCCCTATCAAGATCACATTATGACCTTCTGGATCGAGTTTTTTTATGTTCCAGGATAAAGGGGAGGTCTTTGTGTAGCAGTATTGCTGTTGGAGCGGCAGCTCCCCCTCCTGTAGCAAGCCCAGCTTCTGCAGAGCTTCCTGGCATTCCTCCAGGGGAGCGGACTACATGGGTCCTGGAAGCATGTGTGAAGGACAAACAAAAGGTGAAGCCCCATCTATACTTAATCTGGTGCCTGGTCAGTATGAGAAGGGCTGGCCTCATCAGCTTTCTTTTTTGGAGGGTTCGCGGAGCTAGGTCTGCGTACACCTGCAAAGTGTCCCCGTCTGGCCCCACGACTGCAGGTGCTTTCCTCGCCGCCTGTACCACCATGTCTCTTGTCCTTTGTCGTAGGAACCGGATTAGGACATTCCTGGGCTGTCCAGAAGAGGCATGTCCCTCCGTAGCCCTGTGTGCCTGCTCAGTCTCCCATGACTCAGGCTGGAGAGATGGTAGGAGCACCACCACTACTCCTGAGACATATGGAGTCAGGTCTTGTACAGCTGATGGAACTCCCTGCAGGTTGTTATACCGCCACGACCCGTTTTCTTGATCTTCTAATTTTGCCTCAAGACTCATAAGCTGAGTGGTATTAACCGAAGTCTCCACCCTGTCGCTGGATTGAGCAGCAATGATCTGGTCTGTGACCTGTTCCAGGGCATGGGTTCTTTGACCCAAGTCTTTGATTTCTTGCTTCAGTTTTTCGACTACTGTTGATAGCCAGGTCTGGAGGAGTTGGGGGAGGGGCGGGGTGAGAAATTCTGAGCGCTCATATCCAGAGTCAGAGTTTGAGTCTGGGGGCACTTCTTGACCCGGGGTTGAGTTGGGGTTTTGCTTTGGAAAGAGGTCAGTAATTATTTTAGATTTTGTATTCTTCTTCGGTTTTCCCATGACTCCTGATGTTGGCCAAACAGGCCCAGAGGTCAGAGCAAACCTTTAGTTATAGGTGGCTTCTGGGTGCTAAAAAGAGGGCCAGACTTCTCAGTCAGACCATACCAGAGGTAAGGATATGTTGAGGAGCTTTATAAAGTTGTAATTATCTAACGGTTGTTCCAAGGGTCATACTCCCCTACATGGCCATTTCCACCAGGATGGACTCCAGTATTTTGTGATTAGGCGTTTCCCTGTGGAGTGCGCCCTGAGGTCTGGTGTATGTAGAGCGTGGTATGGATGGCGTTATTTTGTAGTATCCAAAGTCTCTATGCAGCGGCTACCATCTCTTTTTTGTGAACATCAAAATGCCATTCTCTGTAGGTTGGTATTGCACAGCAGGGATGTGGAGTAAGGATATCTGCTGTGTTAATGGTATGAGCAGGGAGGACCACCCTCAAGGCTCAATGCAGACTGTTGGTGAGAGTTCAATTGTGAAGTCTTTAACCCCCTATGCTGCAGGTGGGCCTAGGATGGCCAGTATGCCGTTGGTGCAACAGTGTTCTGGGGGAGGATGGGTTGGATGATCCAAGATATCCACAAAGTTTTTGGCAAATGGTTGCCTTAGAGAGATGGGCTGTGAGATCTAAACTGGCCGCCAAGGTTTTGGAAGGAAATTGCTGTGTGATTAGGTTGGTAGTAGGGCTAATATGGCCGCAGCAGAGCTGGGTGGTCCTCTCTGTCTGGGTGGGGTGAGTCTGCGGCTGCCTATCTGGGCAGTATGGGTTACTTCCCGGTGCACCCTAGTTCCAAAAGCTCTACCTCCCAGGGGGAAGGGAGGAGATGGCGGAGGCCACTCTGTGGTGGTATAGGCCCAAGGTTCACTCCGCCGTGAACAGTCTTTCTTTTTTCCTCAAAGTTGTATGAGACTGTTCCAAGCGAGTTATAGGCTATGAATAATATAAGTAAATGGGTTTTTATCTGCACTTATTTGCCAAAAACCTATATATCAGGCAGGGTCTGCACAGGTTGGATGCAGGCCACGCCCCCAGGCTACTTTCATTTTAAATCATCCTACAATATTGTTTTTAAAGTTAAAGTATACTTATCTGAGCCTTTAACGCATTGAAAAACACTTCTCTGAAAAAAAAAAAAAAAAAAAGCTGATGGGTAGAAGCGAACACCATTTCTAGAACACTACATTGTCGTGGTGAAAGGACTTGTATACCTCAATGAGCTATACCATGTAGGGTCACCCAAGATGGACAGGTCATAGCAGAGAGGTCAGACTAATCGTGGTCCAGTGGAGAAGTAACTGGCAACCCACACCAGTATCTTTGCCAAGAAAACCATATAGATAAGCACAATATAAGAATTAATATTTTATTGTGATACTCTTTATCCTGGAAAAAACGCTGAAAAACTAATAAAAATTGCTATGAAGACTTTTTAGCTCAATTCTAAAGTTGCAGTACTTTAGATATTATAATGTGGTCCAGCTCAAAAAAAAAAAATCCTAGACTTATACAGTACTGTAATGATAATAATAAACAAATCAACTCTCATATATCAGCCTATACTGATGACCCTGTAAACACAGGATACACTGATAATCATAGAGTTGAAAAAAGCTTTTGAGATAAAACAGCTCACAATAAATGTATTAAAAACAAATAGTATTGTGGAAACCCAGGCATTCTACATCTCCCAAAAATATGGGATCTAGTCCATCAATAAATCAACTATATATTAATGCAAGAAAGGATCTTTGCATGATAATAATGGGGATATAATAGAAAAAACGGTAGAATAATCCCCCTAAATGAGAGGATAACAACATGTAGCAAACAAACAATACTTGCGATTCAGTTCCCTCTCTCCACATTTCTTTTATCCCTTTGTAGGAAGTTGAAAAAAAGTTGAAGAAAGTTGACAAAAAGACCCTTAAAGCCTTATTAGGGAGATAGGAGCCTGTTCCACAGAAAAAACTAGGTAGCAACGGTCCGTTTCGTCCTTTTACAGGACTTTCTCTGAGGCTATACTGCTCTGGCTTTCACACTTGCTTTTAAAGCCTGTTACTTCCTGGTTTAGCGTAGTTACGTAATGACGTACGCGTATTACGCAATTATGTCACTACGCAGTGTTATGTCCATTTCAATTAACTTTAGCCGTTTTGAAAAGGCAAACTTTATTTAGCGTTTTTATGCAAATTGAAATACAAAGAAGTTTCATTTAATCTCGTTTTACTCTATTTAAGAAATCTGTCTATATTGCTTCCAATTTCACTTGTTGACTTATATACGTTCTATTTTAGCCAAGAAACATATCATTCTTGAGCAGTATAGCCTCAGAGAAAGTCCTGTAAAAGGACGAAACGGACCGTTGGTACCTAGTTTTTTCTGTGGAACAGGCTCCTATCTCCCTAATAAGGCTTTAAGGGTCTATTTGTCAACTTTCTTCAACTTCCTACAAAGGGATAAAAAAAAAAATGGAGAGGGAACTGAATCACAAGTATTGGTTATTTGCTACATGTTATTATCCTCTCATTTAGGTGGATTATGCTACCATTTTTTCTATTATAACCCCATTATCATGCAAAGATCTTTTCTTGCATTAATATATAGTTGATTTATTGATTGACTAGATCCCATATTTTTGGGATATATAGAATGCCTGGGTTTCCACAATACTATTTGTTTTTAATACATTTATGGTGAGCCGTTTCATCTCAAAATCTTTTTTCAACTCTATGATCATCAGTATAGGCTCATATATGAGAGTTGATTTGATTGATTTGTTTATTATCATCATTACAGTACTGGAACACATTATAATATCTAAAGTACTGCAACTTTAGAATTGAGTTAAAAAGTCAGCATAGCAATTTTTAATTGTTTTTCAGCGTTTTTCCAGGATAAAGAGTATCCCAATAAAATATTAATTCTTATAGAATTAAAGGGGTGTTAGGCACCCAATGGATACATATAATAGGTCAATCTAATAGACTTTTAGATAAGCACAACCAGAAACTTAGACATATGTGCCTTGTGTGCTGCGTCCACATGGTCACGATAGTCGGACACAACAACAACCACCTAACATGACCTGATAAAGTGTTCGAACAGGGCTTCATCCAGAGACTCCAGCTTAATTCATACCGATTATCAATATCTACAGTATATAAATAAAAAAACAATACTTAAGACACCAAAATCTGAACAAGGGCTTATCTGTAATGAAAAGGGAGTGTGTGGCTTTGATAACTTAGTTTTTAAAATCATATGAAATTCCCCCCATGTCTTGGTATTGGCTTGTCCCAATAACCAACAATATTTATAATTTCAACAAGAACATACAGTTATATTGTTTAGAAATAGTATAATTACAGTGCCTTGCAAAAGTATTCACCCTCTTGACTTTTTACCTATTTAGTTAAATTACAGCCTTAAGTTCAATGTTTTGTTAATCTGAATTTTATGTGATGGATGAGAAGACAATAGTCTAAGTTGGTGAAGTGAAATGAGAAAGATATACATAAAACTATGGTTTAGAAATAGAAAACAGAAAATTGGCAAGTGTGTATGTATTCAACCACTTTGTTATGAAGCCCATAAAAAGCTCTGGTGCAACCAATTACCTTCAGAAGTCACAAAATTTGTGAAATGATGTCCACCTGTGCGCAATTAAGTGTCACATGATCGGTCATTACATACACCTTTTTTGAAAGGCCCCAGAGGCTGCAACACCTAAGCAAGAGGCACCACTAACCAAACACTGGCATGAAGACCAAGGAACTCTCCAAACAAGTAAGGGACAATGTTGTTGAGAAGTACAAGAGAGGGTTAGGGTATTAAAAAAAAATCCAAATATTTGATGATCCCCATGAGCACCATCAAATCTATCATAACCAAATGGAAAGAACATGGCACAACAGCAAACCTGCCAAGAGACGGCCGCCCACCAAAACTCACGGACCGGGCAAGGAGGGCATTAAATCAGAGAGGCAGCACAGAGACCCAAGCTAACCCTGGAGGAGCTGCAGAGTTCCACAGCAGAGACTGGAGTATCTGTACATAGGACGACAATAATCTGTTGGGCTTTATGACAGAGTGGCCAGAAGAAAGTCATTGCTTTCATCAAAAAACAAAAATGGCACGTTTTGAGTTTGCGAAAAGGCATGTGGGAGGCTCCCAAGATGTATGGAGGAAGGTGCTCTGGTCTGATGAGACTAAATTGAACGTTTCAGTCAAAGAAAACACTATGTCTGGCACAAACCCAACACATCACATCACCCAAAGAACACCATCCCCACAGTGAAACATGGCGGTGGCAGCATCATGCTGTGGGGATGTTTTTCAGCAGCCGGGACTGGGAAACTGGTCAGGGCTGAGGGAAAGATGGATAATGCTAAATAGAGGGACATTCTTGAGCAAAACCTGTACCACTCTGTGCGTGATTTGAGGCTAGGATGGAGGTTCAGGACAATGACCCCAAACACACTTAGATTGTAAGTTTACGAGTTTTCAATTGTGTGTCCGTGTCTTGGAAACAAGCACCATGTGCATTTGATTATTTGCTCAAAAACAGGGCCCTCCTTTTTTCTAAGGTGTTAAGTTTGTTTTTTGCCTCGTACAATACCACTGTACAGCGCTACGGAATATGTTGGCGCGATATAAATAAAGACAATAATAACACACTGCTAAAGCAACACTTGAGTGGTTTAAGGGGAAACATGTAAATGTGTTGGAATGGCCTAGTCAAAGCCCAGACCTCAATCCAATAGAAAATCTGTGGTCAGACTTAAAGATTGCTGTTCACAAGCTCAAACCACCCAACCTGAAGGAGCTGGAGCAGTTTTGCAAGGAGGAATGGGCAAAAATCACAGTGGTAAGATGTGGCAAGCTCATAGAGACTTATCCAAAGTGACTTGGAGCTGTGATTGCCACAAAAAATGGCTCTACAGAGTATTGACTTTAGGGGGGTGAATAGTTATGTACATTGACTTTTTCTGTTATTTTGTCCTATTTGTTGTTTGAAGTTTTTTTTATTTTTTATTGTGAAGCAAAGTTGTGGCCATGTTCTGTAAATTAAATGATGCAAAGCCTCAAACAATCCATGTTAATTCCAGGTTGTGAGGCAACAAAACACTAAAAGTGCCAAGGGGGTGAATACTTTTGCAAGGCACTGTATATATTTTGTTATTGATTTCTATGATCTAGTTCTGGATAAGAAATATGAAATAAAGTTTATCAGAGCTCTGAACCTCACTCTGCGAAAGTCATTGTGGTCAAGTCCTAAACCTCTTTACAAATGGGAATACTACATGGAATAAAAAATAAATAAAAAAAGAGGTAAACTACATACAACAAAGGAAGGAACCAGTAAGACCTGAAATTTATAATTCTGAAAAATGTGTTTGCGGAAAACAAACCTATTTTATAAAACTATAGATGAAGGGTGTCTGGTGTTAAAAGAAAGTTCATGCATTATATTAAGGAGTCTTACCTGCTGAGGCTGTTACCGTGCTCCTGGGTGGTGTAGAGCAGCATGGGCTGACATAGGGCAAACCTTTCAGGGATCCATGACCAAATATCACGCATCTCTTTCACACTCACAATTTCAGATGTGAAGTTTTCGGCATGGACAGCAAGATGGACATTTTGTCTGTCAGACAAAACATTAAAGTGAATAAAGGGTGCAATATTTTGAAGCCAAATCTCTGCAGGCTAACAGTTTCATATAAAAGCAAACTTGAGTTTATAGCTTTTTATACTTGAATGAAAGACAGCCAAGATGGAATTGCTGAATGTTTTCATAACCAGAGTCCTGCAATGCACTGTGCTGCAACATGTTGCAGAACTGTAAAAGTAACAGGCTCAGTAAGTACTATGCATTGCAAAATTTGCACACACAAACCTTAAGCTTACACCTATATTAAATATACTGTGTATTCTTCGCTAGCTTGATTTTAACTGATCCTGTGTGTGTCTTTCATTAGATATAAGTGCTGGACTTATGGATAAACAAAAGTCAAGTCCATTAGGTAATTTCTCCTAGGTCTTTATTTTTCATCTGGGTGTTCTTTATGTTTTTCTGGAATACTTACCAAAATACCAAACTACATTCACAGGTTGTTTTATGCTTAGATATTGAACCATTAAAAGAACAAAAAAATATTTTTTACATGTGGAAGCAAAATAAGGGATAAAGCAATAATTAAAAAAATAAATAAATAATAATAATAATAATAATAATTCTAAAATGTCTCTCGGACATAATAATTATTTAATCTGGCGGGTTCCAGGTTTCTCATGCATATGATGAATAAATCATCTGCAGCCTCGATAAGTATGGCTTATCCTTTACTGCTGCCAATATCCACATTAGCCTGGTTCACTTTATCCAATCCTGATCAGACAAACATGCTGCAGGTTAGTACTTTTCCAGGTTATGCTTGGAGGAACTGCTGAGAGCTTTCCATTAGACATTATTTGGCATCAGCCATGCGATGAGAAACAATAAGCCAGTATTGTATGTCATGCAGTGAGGTATGAAGTTCCTTCCCGCTTTCTTTTCGTTGAAATTCAACAAAGGATTTGTCAAAAATGAATTGAGATGGTTAGAGATAGTTCATTAAAATTTCATATTACATTTGCTGTGGGCTGAAGTAAATATCAGCGGAAGTTTTTACAGCGGCTGCATGCGGTTCTTTAACACAGCTGAATGAGCACTTGTCTGAAGTGGAGATGGCAGTGTATGCACTACAAATTTGTTTGTATATTACACAATACAGTGTTTTAAAGATGTACATTTGACTACAAGCAGTAGAGGCATTGATCTTTTTGTACCAGCAAAATGCTAAAGCCCAATTTAAAAATTAAAGGAATAAAAATTAAATTGACAGATGGCATTGTAACATTGGCATAAATAAAATGTTGTATATAACTATATAAGCTTTTATTTAATTGGCTTTGAAATGCATTTAGGCTCTTTATAAATTAAATTAACGGACAAGCTCCTGCCATATTCTGTTTTAGTGTAGTGTAGGCCTGTTCAGTGTCATCAAAAGAGCTTAAAATCAATCTTTATGATGGAACTGGTGCTTCTAAGATTATACAGCTTTCTTATTATATGCGCTGTCCACTTTGTGATCTTATGTGAGAACACAATTTTAGGAGTTTGTCAAAAAATAAAAGTTAATTGATAAAGAACTGAAATATACTGCAAAATAGTACCAAAGAACATTTGACTACACTTAGATGTGCCTGATTTTACAATGTTACCTTTGCCAGAGTCAACCACTGCAACTGAATTGATAACCTAAATAGTTTATAAAAAATATATACTAGCATGGCAGTAGCCAGGATTCGGATTTGTTGCATCAATTTGCATAGTTTTACAGCAATTAAACAGCCAAAAAAGCCATAGCAGAAGCATCAGAGTAATAGATTAAGAGGAAGTAAAGAAAGGCTGACCGTTTATTCACCTACCTTACAGGAGGAGTTGTTTCACTGGAAACACAGAAGGGACAGAGATATGAAGAAAAACAGAAGAGGAAACATAAGATTATGTTCTATTTAAGCATAAGGGTGAGAAATCTCCCTGAGAACAAGACAGAACTGCAACCAGACCAGAAAACTCTTCTTTCAGTTTCAGTGCCTCTATGGAGAAATAGACCGTTTTAAGAATTCTTTGGGATCAGTAGGTCAATCAAAAAGCATCCATAATCTCAGACAGTACAGACATCTTCCACAATTCAAGTCACACCTCACTACCCAATGTTGAAGGTTAAACCCTTCATTCCAGAATACTATAAGAAACTGGTTCTTAAACAGCTGGTCTTTGCGCCCTTATCTCCCAGTCTTCAGGAACAAAGAGGGACGAGAACAACACTTAAGCACACCACTTCCATTAGTGGAAGTTATTGACACATTAGACATGAATTTATCTGAAGTTAAAATGTACTCTGGTGCACTGGAAAGCACTAGAGTCACTGCTCTAACTTGTATCATGGAGATTAGCATAAACCAAAATATTTAACTCCAGTAGCATGCATTTGATCTAAAAAAACATATATATATGTATATAGCTAACCAATCATTGATGTGAGAACTCCACATTCAGATATATCTACTACAAAATAATTATGCTAGTGGATATGGTTTATATTTATAGCTTTTGGGGGGGGGGGGGGGGGGGGAATTATCCAATGGCCAGAGAATTGCATTTTGTTGGGATAGATGTGAGTGCTTGTAATGGAAGACTGCTTCTATTGCCTTGACGGGTATTTACATTTGTACATATATGATATACAAATCAAATTTAATTTTGTTGTATGTGATGAGCTGAATTATAATATATTTATATTAAAAAAGGTGGAGCAGTTAACCCAATATATTATGTATATATAATGGTTCATAAAATTAAGAGCATATCTGCATGGAATTAGAGGTAGAGAAAATCTTCACAGAAATTGGTGAAAAGCAATGCTTGACCAGCCTTAGGCTAAATAGTGACCTGAAGCAAACGTGAGTGCAAGCGTAATCTAGGACTCACAGTGATGCTTGCTTATCCAGTTTTACTTTTAGAAAAACTAAAAAAACTCAGAACATTGTTCACATATTCACAACATTCCCTGTACCTCTGCATCATCGAACATGTCATAAGAGAAGAAGATATGGCCGTCTTCATCTCAATTTAATGTCATTTTTATATACTATAAAACACTCATGTTTCATAAGAACGTTTACAATGATTAAAACCATCCTGAAAGGCACAATGGAAAAGTTGGTACTACAGCAGAAGAGTGATCTTTTGATTATACTTGAGGAATAGCTATACAGAGTCTAAATTATGCTACAAAAATATAGATTTCCACAGAATTCAACAGAAAACTTTACTCTCTCCTGCAAGCACATTGGTTTTTCAAATTACTGAATAAATTATTACTGCTCAAAAAGAAACATTTCATCTTGAGGGAGTGGAGATGTGATGCAGGGGTTTAAATCACACTCAAATGCATTACTGATAATTCATGTTGGTTTCTATGGTTTTCAAAAACATGGTTTTAAATGAAATCAAGCATAATCTTGTAGTATCTTAAACCTTAATCTGCACTTTAATTCAAAAATTCAACCTGCAAACTCTTGACTGCATTTATGAAACATGTGTTAGCACCCATCTGGGGTTCTTACCTTTTCTGTTTGACTGTAATGCCTTTCTGAAGCAACGCCTTCTCATTCGCCATCTGGAGCAGCTGTATCTCCTTGCGGGAAAATAACCGGATAGCAAAGGCCTTTTCCAATAGCTTTTCTGGAGATACAGACTTGTCTATGTCTCTCACAAACATCGAGATGTCTCGTTTTACATTGTCCGATTCCATTGGCTGACCAGCTCTGACTTTATGGAAGAATTTAAGAAGAGCCAGGGCTACTCTGAAAAGGACTTTATATCCCTCTACTAAAAACACATCAAACACACGGATTATGTAAGCAAAGGGAAGATCTCCAAAAAGCCACCTCTGCCAGTCTGAGTACACCTCAAGAACATCTTCAGAAATGGCTACCATGAGTTTATGAGGTCCCTGACAATATTTTCCAGCAAGATCTCCAAAAGTCATGCAAGAGGATTCAAAAGCAATAAACGTCTGGTCAACTAGTCGTCTGTTTGGATCATTGCATGCCAGGATTCGGGACACATTTTCAAAGCAATCTGCTTCATCCTTGCTGTAGTGAAGAAGCAAGGCCACCAAAGAAGGCAGAGAAGGACAGAAGGAGATATCTGGAAATTGATTTCCAATACACAGTGTTATTTTTCTAACTGCTCCAATCCCTTCAGAGTTCAGACAATAGCTGGGGATGGGGCGGTCATCTACCAGCTCGGGAAGTGGGAGGGAAATTGCACTACGCTTGTTAACAATCTTACCCACTATGTCACGATAAACACAAGCATCTGGGGTTACAGTACGGCAAGGGATATCCTTAATTAGTTTTTGGTACACCTTGGCCCTCATTGAATGGCTCTTTGTCCAATAGCCTTGACGGGCCAACTGTTTCATCTCCTGGTAACTTGTGTTTTTAAGTATCTTAGGGCTTTGTTCTTGGCCTCCAGGCTCCATCTGATCCCAGTCCACAAAACAACCATATTCCGTTTCATTCATGGCTATGTTTCTTTAAAGAAAAATAAAGAAAAAAGTCTTCTTGTGTTACTTGTCAGTTTATTGCATTTCCTGCATAAAAACAAGATATATTAAAGTCAGATAGAGTTATATTAATTTCATATTCTCTTAAAAGGGTAATTGTTTTATTAAAACATTAGGTTTCACAAAGTACTACCGTTATATCTATAAGCTTAGAAGAATGCAGTGTGTATTGCCTTCACCAAATTAGTATTTCCCGTAATTTATTATGGCTCTACAAATCTGTATACTGAAAATATAGTACAGCATAATTCTTTTAAAACTATCTGCTTAAAATGTTTTACCAAACAAATATTTCATAATCAAAGTTATCCCCCTCAACTAAATTATACCTTAGAAGTACCAGCAACAGAAAACAAGTACTAATTGGGTTAGTGTCAGTTCAAGACAAGATAATTTGGAACCCCCCGTTAAGACATTAAACAGGACAGTTCAAGTCTTGTAGGAATTCAAGGGAGAAACAGGGAAAAACCCATGTTTTGTATATTAAGAGATAAAATAAAAATCAATAACAATGGGTCCTATTTATTGGGATTGTTGTCTGGCAACAAAAAAGCTACATCTCTGCCATGGCATGATGAAACCTTAGAGGCTAGTCATACAGCTACACTTTTTCTTTAGGGCCTCCTAAGTTGTTACATTTGACATCAGAAGTAATGTATCCCAAACTGTGGCGCTATAGATCTTAGGTTTTACCTAGTCCAGGAATAAACTAAAATTGATACAAAGGAAATTAACTTGCGTAAAGGGGCACTGCAGTCCTACATATAACACCCCAGTTTGAAGAGCTACATTGAAAAGACCACTGCGGTTGAAGAAAAAAAAAAAAAAAAAGAAGTAGTTGTACATTCACTGGATAGAAATGAAGTGGACACCATACCCCTTCCACTTACTGGCTCAGAAGCAGGACATTGCATCAGGGGATGGAACCATACCTCTCCAGAAATGTAAATGCTACACACGCCTAATGTATCATAGAAAGCTCCAGGATAATGCAGAGGAATTCTAATTTATGTTCTCTAATTACGATCTGTAAAATTTCCCCCCCACCCCCAATACTTAAAGGCTTATATAGGTTTCCTGGATTATAAATGCATCTGATAGAGGATAATTAATAGTGTATGAACACATTTTGTTTGCATGAAAATATACCAAAATAAACATTTAATCACTTACCTTGAAGTTAGCAAAATGTTGTTCTGACAGTTGAAAATTAGGGTTAACACCCCCACCAAACACAGGCTAAATTAGCATTAATTTCATAATTTATTTTGGCCAATCAAGTTTGCAGAAACATTCGGGGTCCCTGTTTGTGCTGCAAAGCAGCCTTGGATTTGTAGTGTGGCCCTATGTTAGGTGCTATGAAAACAGCACAGACATTAAGCAGCAGGGAGTCATAACCCAGCAGTGACTTGGGGGCTGACATCAGTGCTCTTCTATTGGCAGGGGAAGAAACAGCAGGTGAATAATGAGTTAAATTGATCCCCTAATGCTGCATGCTGATTGGATGGGGATCAGGGGCATGTGTAGACACCTCTGTGGGGTGTCAACATAATTAGAGGGATTTTTAGATCTTAATAAAAATAATACTGCTTTTTGCTTATAAAAAGTACAGAAATGTATTAATCCATGAAACTTGGATATGCCTTTAATTATGGTCTTAGCCATACTCCACATTTTCAAACATATATTTGTTTCTTTTATTGTGCAGATGTCATTTAAAAAAAAAAAAAAAAAAAAAAAAAAAGACTCTTTAGGGACTTTTTCCTTTATATAAAATGGTAATTTTATCTTCATCAAGGTAACTAGCTTATAAAACCTACACAATCTTTAGATAAATAACTTTTCACATCAATAATAACTTTTCTATATTCCCCTTTCTATGCACAAAAAAAAAAAAACATGAAAAACACAAATACAGGCAGATCCCTGATGAAATCAAAGAATGAAACTTTTTGAATTAAACAATCTCTAGTCCATACTCTCCCCTCCTTCCTATTAATTATAATAATAATTAATTTTGTTCAAGAGCTCCAGAAGATTGTCTTTTTAATACCGGATAATACTTAACCTTTATTAATATTAAATTTAAAAAAAAAAACATCTCCATGCATATATCATTGCTATATTTGCTCTTTTTAGCAAAATCAAGTTTTTTAATCATAGCAAGTATGGTTGGCCACCAAGGGTAACAAAATAAAATTTGGAATTAGAAAATAAAATTCTCTCATGCACAGAATTGTTATTGATAAAAACAAGACCTGCAAATTGAGTAAAAGCTTTGTATGATAAACAAGTTTAATTTTTGTAAGGTTTGCGAATAAAACAATGCATGCCCCCCATTGTATTGTTTTATATCTGTTTATGTGTTTTTTGTTTTGTTTTTTTAAACACTAATTTTGACAAAATAACTTAGCAGATAGGTAGATTGAGTTTTTTCTGAAATTCCACAAGCAGGCCTGTTTGAAGTCTCAAACAGAGCAACTAAAGTTCTGAAATGCTGACTTACCAGAGTCAGCTCGAAGATCCTAAGATATTATTTTTTTTTTTGGGGGGGGGGGGGGGGGCGGACAAAATACAGGAAGCCAGGGGACCCATTTACGGCCTAGCATGATTCCATACTAGCAAACCCAACAGCAATATGTTAGTGATTGCATTTCAGTGAGTGTCAATATTAAGTCCTATTTATTATCAGATTTGTAGCTTATAGATATTTTCAGACAAACAGTGTATTGTACCTTAAGTGCAAATACCAAAATCGGAGCGCTACCTAGTATATATACTCAGTCTATAAAACAGCAAATAAACTGGCATTCTCTCATTTTATTATGTCACTGAAAAAGCCATAATCCATGGCTAAACATGTCTGCTTATTTTTGTAACTTTATTAATTTATAAGCATAAATATATAAAAAAAAAAAAAAAAAAAAGGCAAATAAATCAATGGTTCTAAAATTTCTTAAACCGCTAATTTATACAGACCTGCAAGGAGCCTGTGTGTTAATTGGGGCTATTTACCCACTGTTGTCTTTATGAAAACTCTCCCTGGTGATGTACAGAGGTATAGGGGAATACAGATTTATCCAGAATAGCCACACACCTTTAAGGCAGCTACCTTTAAATACTATACATTTATATTGGAACGAAATCTAGACAAAGAAATTCCTCACAACAGGGAAGGATTGGGAATCATGAGGTTCCTCCATGTAAGCGCACTACTTTCTTAGTTATTGGCTTACAGTGTATGTCATTTACTTGCACTAGGAGATAGATATTTCCAATGAGGTATTAGCATCACTTAAAAAAAGGTATATGAAAGTGATGTGGGTTATGAATACATCCTAAAGAATGCATTTATAACCCACCTAGCAAAAAATGTTTGCATGAAAAAAAAATGTAGACTTCCCCTGCAACGGATATTTGCATATTGGATCTTATTTTTTATGAGATATTTAATATGCAGCACATGCTCATGCTGATCGGCTAAAGGAAAGGAAAGTATCTGAAATCATATGACAATAGGGCAGACTACAGGTGCTAACTGAGCCTGCCTGCACAATCCCCAGGCCAAAAAGAAACATTGTATAAATTATGCTAATTATCCTTGGGAATCTCAGGGGGTGTCAACATTGAGAGAAAACTCTCTGCAAATGCAAGAAATTCAGCAAACTTCAGGCTAGGGATTTAACTGTTTACTTTGGAATTTTTTCATGCAAACATTTTTTCAGACAATATAAATTCTCCTCTATCGGATGCATTAATAACCCAGCTCACTTTCATATACCTTTAATTAAGAGGAGTGGATATCATAAGTTACAACTATACAATTTGGACTATACTACTAGTTATTTTAAGGATATGATTATCGTGCCCTTTTAGTTTACTTTGTATTTTTATTTAATATTAATAAAGGTTAAGTATTATCCAGCTAATATCACTATACGAGGGCCAAGAATGCATGTCTTTATTCTTTTTTTGTTTGGTAAACCTACATATTACAAATAGCACGCATGCACAATGCTTAGGAATCAGAAGTGTATGAATCAAATGAAAATGATGAGAATAAAATAGTTGTTAAACATTGCATTTTGGTAGATTTTGAGCTCTGATAAATGTAATTTTCTCATGTGGACAAACTTATCTTCTGCTGTAAACTGTATATACCTGTACTGCAAAATTAGTAACACATTAGCTTGCATGTTGATTGGTTCCTGCTCGTTTGCATTATATTGCTCCCCCTGTAGCTGCATAAGTTAGAAGAGCCACTGTAATGCTTAGCAAGACAAGCTTTTTATTTAAAAATTATGTAATGATTATCACATATATAGTTGTGAGCAGTGCAGGCTGGCCAAAAGTTGAGGCGAGTGCCAGGAAGCCTGTGAGTTAGGTTGCAAGTTAATTTGAGGCATATTTTGGATTTTTTTCAGATAAAAAAAAAAAAGCCAAAGCGAGAGAAAGAGAGAAAAATGTTGGGCGAAAAAAAAAAAAAGGAGGTAGAAGGACGTAAAACGCAGCGGAAAAACGGAAAAGGCGGCCAAAGGACAGAAATACCAGCCCTAAGCACTAAAAATTTACGCTGAACAGTAACACTTAAATCAAAGCCAGTAACACTTAACCCAAGGTAGTAGCAAGGCGCTCATCGTGGGGCTCACAATGAGCGCCAAAGGTTAGCAAGTTGCGCTCATTGCGAGCCATAACCTCACATTCAGTGGCAAACAGCATTACCATGGATTCCAATTTTATTGCCGTCTTTTTTTGACGGGCAAGTCGCCAATTAATTAATTAAATTTATCAACCTATCATACCAATGTTTAATACTAAAATAATTTTCATAAAATTACCAGCCTCCAGCCGAGTATTTGTCTCCACCTTGATTAGGTCAAATGTGGGGGCATTGGCAAAGAGACTTTAAGAACAATTCAATTTGATAAGATAACAAACCCTCATTGATAGGGTGCCACAACAGCAAAAGCTCTTTGCCAAGCTATACATAACTAACTTGGTGATCAATACCTGAACAAAACAAAGGAGTGTGGGTAAGGGACCCAGTACAGCAGATCCATTACAGCATCACTGCATGGTTCAATAGATTCCTGTAATGAGATTAAATGCAATTCGATTTTCTGAGACATAGCTGCCGGCCATGCATTTCATGTTTTCAGGAAACTGTGGTAAATAAACTGCATAAAAACACAAGTATATCTTAGGCTAAGTAATTGTCTTTTTTCAAACTGGCTTCCACACAAAATTAAGAATAAATAATTTGATGGATGAGCCCTCTTATTAACCTTTGCATTAAACAAGTCTGAGTCCTTAAATGGCTTTCCAATGGTTTTTAGCTTTTGGTTTTATGCATAGGAAAAAAAAACATGATCAAACCACTGATGGAGAGAGTTAGAGATGGATTAATTGACAATAGAGGTATATATAATGAACACACTATATGAAGGAACAGAAACAAGTCCAGAATAGTGCTGGATGCTGCTAGTTGATGGTGTATTGCCACCCGTATTTCTCCCTTATACCAGATGGCTGCAGCCACCAACAGAACCAAGTACTTAAAAAGGTCAAGGCCGTTGCAGACCCTTCATTGCAGGTCTACAACACTTGGTAAACTTTTCTCAGCATTTAAGCAAGATAGCCTGGCCACATCTCCTCAACCACTATTTATTGAACACCACAAATTTACATGAGTTTTTTTAAGGTTACATTATTTAAAGTTATTATGATAATTTTGATCTTGTCAGCATGTTATCAAGGTTGGTATAATCATTGCTAATACAAATCAGAAGAAGCTACTATTTCTCTACTGCATCAACTTTGACTTGAGGCTCTACACAGAGAGAAAAAATGGGTGGTTGTATTGTGTCACATGTAGGCCAAATTTTGCTGATAAAAGAAACATAAGTGATTTGATTGATTGTAAGCATGTTTTGCATCAATGCTAGTACAATGGCTTCATGGATTATATATCCTACACATGTGTTTGAATTATATGGCTAACCAATAAGTTTAAAAATAATTCAGTTAACCCTGTGAAAGGTTATAAAATGTGTATGAGAGGCTAAAGTATAGTGAAAACTGCACAGCACACAATCACAAGATGAGGAGAAATAAGCATGTGAAGATTACTCTGTAGACTCTGCATTCAATCTCATGAGAGGGCTTTTGCAAGCTTGAAATGTAATTACATTGTAATGAATAACTCATTAATAGGAGCCATGTGAAATGCATTTAGAAAAAAAGGCTATAGAATTGTTTGTTTCTTGGGGATAGAAATGTAATGGATGGAGAAGTCAGTCAGAGAAAATAAAAATAACCCTTTTCTCTACTAAAAATAGAGCTAATTATAAGGACCATGCAACACAAACAATGTGTTAAAATACAATCACATATATAGTTGTGAGCGTACGAGTTGTTGCTAACGCTGCGGGCTCGCGTAGCGAGCCCGCGGCCCTCGCGAAGCGAGGGCCGCGGGCTCGCTACGCGAGTCGCGGCCCTCGCGAAGCGAGGGCCGCGACTCGCGTAGCGAGCCGAGGCCCTCGCGAAGCGAGGGCACTGCCCGAGGGTCTCAGTTGCTGCAAGGAGCGCCGAAGGCGCTCCTTGCCAGCAACTGAGACCCTCGGGCAGTGCCCTCGCGAAGCGAGGGCACTGCCCGAGGGTCTCAGTTGCTGGCATGGAGCGCCGAAGGCGCTCCATGCCAGCAACTGAGGACCCTCGCGAAGCGAGGGCCTCAGTTGCTGGCATGGAGCGCCGTAGGCGCTCCATGCCAGCACCTGAGGACCTCGCAAAGCGAGGGCCGCAGTTGCTGGCATGGAGCGCCGAAGGCGCTCCTTGCCAGCAACTGCGACCCTTGCAAACTTCACCTCGCAACCCAAACAGTACGACACACACATTACGACACTCGCAAACAACATACGACACACGTTCACACACATTACGGACTCGCAACACTCGGACGCAACTCGCGAACATTAGAAAATGTCAAACACAATACATACACACACCACATACATAAAAAACTTACCTACACCAAGAGGGAGCACCCAGCACCTCAAAAATACAACTTACACCTCGATTTTACTTCAAATCAAACAGTTTAGACACTAAAAAAAAAACGAAGCGAGAGAAAAAATGGCCGCCGAACAAAACGAAAACGAGGCTACAGCACTCTAAACTCGCAAAAACACCACAAGAAACTCGCAAAACACCACAAAACACCTACGGATATTCCGATACAAACGTATAACACACATTACTCGCCAGTTCTCGCCAATGCGGAAGTACACGACTACGCTAACGGTTTGGTCTCGCGCACGCACAGTGTTACACTGCACACATTCAGCACGCTTACACAGCAGATCCACACCACTACTGCTGCAGCAACATCAAAACACATTCACAGCTCTTCCACACAATGCTTTAAAATAGGTAAAGTATATTCATTTATTAATGTATTATATATTTCATTATTACACACTAAACAGCATTAGCTACCTTACAATTTCATTGCCGTCATTTTTTGACGGGCAATTCGCTAGTTTTATGTAATACTAGTAACTTGCCCAACATAAATGACTGTTATAGAATGTTATCTTGAATTGTCTGTGGGTACGCAATCTCACTCGCCGTCGACTCTGTACCCCTCCCTCTCTCTACGTTCGCCCTCTCTCTCTCTCTCTCTCTCTCTCTGTGTCTCTATCCCACTCACTGCTGTCTGTCTCGGTGCTGTGGCTCACTCTCTGTACCTCATTCCATCTCTCACCCACTTTGGTCTGTGTTTATCTGTGCTGTGTCTGAACTGCATCATGGCTGCGGCTGCTATTAATTCCTTCTTTTAGGCCTGCCCCCTCAATGACATAAGCATTACACACTGTGAAAACTATTATAGTGATAATGGCTATTTAAAAGTGGTCTTCTATGCATGAATGAGGAGCGATTTGCTGCAAATTATTTATATACTAGCGAATTGCCCGTCAAAAAATGACGGCAATGAAATTGTAAGTGAGCTAATGCTGTTTGGTGTATAATAATGAAATATGTAATACAATTAATAAATTAATATACTTTACCTATTTTGAAGCATTGTGTTGAAGAGCTGGCAATCTGTTTTGATGTTGCTGCAGCATTAGTGGTGTGGAGCTGCTGTGTAAGCGTGATGAATGTGTGCAGTGTAATAGTGTGCGTGCGCAAGCCGAAACCGTTAGTGTAGTTGTGTACTTCCGCATTAGCGTAAAATGGCGGGTAATGTGTGGTATGCGTCTTAGCGGAATATCCGTCGGTCGTTTGTGGTGTTTTGCGAGTTTCTTGTGGTGTTTTGCGTGGTTAGAGTGCTGTAGCCTCGTTTTCGTTTTGTTCGGCGGCCATTTTTTCTCTCGCTTAGCGATTTTTTTTTAGTGTCTAAACTTTTTTATTTTTAGTTAACTGAAGGTGTAAGTTGTTTTTTTGAGGTCCTGGATGCTTCCTCTTGCTGTAGGTAAGCTTTTTATGTATGTGCTGTGTGTATTTATTGTGTTTTTAATTTTGTGATGTTCGCGAGTTGCGGGCAATTTTTGCGAGGTTGTAATGTGTGGTAACGTGTCTCGTATGTTTTTTGCGTTGCGAGGGTCGCGGTTGTTGTGTCGTGTCGTTTGCGTTTTAACGTAAATTTTGCGAGGGTCGCAGTTGCTGGCAAGGAGCACATTCGGCGCTCCATGCCAGCAACTGAGGCCCTCGCCTGCAGCCCTCGCTAAGCTTTGCGAGGGCTCGCTACGCAAGCGTTCGCAACAACTCGTATGCTCACAACTATATATGTGATTAACAGACTTCAACTTTCCTTAGTTTAACCAGGTCCTACTATTTTAAAGCCTCAACAGAAAACCCAAGTTTTCCAGGTCTATTTAAGATGGTCCGACCAACAGAAGGAATATAAAAAAAACAAAAAAACAAACAAACAGAGAACTACAAAAATAAAGCAAACCTGATCCTGTTTAAATGCTATTTTATTAGAGAAAGTAAGGGTTTAGATTGCTTATAAAAGACCAAAAGAAACACTTGGTTCCAGCACACACTGGCAGCAATAATGGATGGATATCTTTACTCCCAAAAGTTATTTCCACTGATGCTTGTATAGCCAAAAAAAGTAAAATTGTGAGTCATATGGCACTTGATGCCCTGAATTGATCACTTCAATAGCTCTATCCCCTATAATTAGAAAACAGTAATTGTGTGAATAAAACACCCCTCTTTCAAGGAAACATTTTGGCGTACAGTAAAGATTTTTAACCCAGGTATCCAACTTTATAGCCCAAATGAAGTGCTGAAATATTTTCAAGTCATTCCTTAGTTTCCAACAAAGAACAAATAATATAAAAACATAACATTAAAATAGCACATATATATATATATATATATATATATATATATATATATCCAAAAGACATACATCATGTTTTCAAGCCTGCTTTAATATATTTTGATTCAGTCTTTAATTGTGTACCTTCATATAACCAACCTCATGTGAATTCATACTGTGAAATGGCTATTGTGCACACAGTAAACAATCGTTAGTCTGATTCAATGGCTGGGCAGTCTTAACCACATTAATCAGGAATTTCTGTTTGTCTTGCTTAGTCTTGCATAACTAATCTAACTTCCAAATAGTTATTAGTTTCTCCACCATTAAAAAAAAAAAAAAAAAAATCAGCATGATATCAAATTATAATTATTACAGGATTATCTAGCAATTGCTAAACAGAATTTACACAAAATAAAATAACGATTTACAGTAAATCCAAAGAGACAAAAATCTGCAATAAATCATTAAAAGCACCACTGTTAAATATTTGAGCCAAACAGACTATTTATATATTCTATGTACATATACATAATACTAAAAACCTTCATATAGCAAAATACATTATTTCTCCACTGGTCCTTGCTGAAGGTTGGGTATGAAGTGGGCATTTACATATTTGCAGTGCGGGTTGCAGTTGTGCAGAAGAAGTGGGTAGGCATACAAAAACTAAAAAAGGTGGGCTAGATGCACCTCTGACAGTACAAATTCAGTATTTCCTCCCTTCACTACTCAAGAAAATAAATACACCTTCTCAGACAATTAGGAAGTGTTCTAAATCAGCCATTTTCAACCTTTTTGTGTCTTGGGACAGCTGCTCACTTTCCAATGCTCATGGGGGCCGGATGCGAGAGAGTTATACCTTAAATTACTTATTGAATTTTCATCTAGCTTTGTAATGATTTTAATAAACGAAAGGTTTAAAGGCATTTAAAATTCCTCTATAATCTATCTATAACTGACTAATGGTGATGGTAAAGTGAGTGATGATAAAATGGGGTTCCCTGATGGTTCAGTGGTTAGGGTTTGGTGCCTTCACCGCTGCAACCTGGATTTGATTCCAGTCAGGGAAGTAAAAGGTCACACCACTGTGAACTGGTCAGTACTTGGATGGGAGACCACCTAGGAATACCAGGAGCTGTATACTGTGGCCCACTGCAGAAGGAACCTGCAACCCACTCCAGTATCTCAGCCATGAAAACCAAATGGATCAGCATGGTGTGTTGTGGTCCATGAGGTAATGGAGAGTCGGACATGACTGTACCACACACACGGTTTCCCTCATGCCTGAGGACTGGCAAATAACATCTCCGTTGAAACCCACTGTTCAAGATAAGAAGAAACCTTCTATACACAACCAGAATCTGCTACAAAAAATGTTCTCTCTAAAAAGGCTTTCCGGTCTGCTAACTTTTGCTAATTTGTTATATATTTCATAAGCATGTTACGTTTTCGTATAGTTATCCATAAGATAACATACAAAGAATACAATTGTGTACAGCCATGTGTACAGGTGTCATTTTAACATGTAGACACTCACATTGTTATCGTCTTCAAGGTCTAGAGTCTGCTGCGAGACTCATATCCTACAACTTCTGTTACCACATCGACTAATAAAACACACAGCAGACATGCAGCAAACAATGCTTGACATTTAAACAAAAGCTTTTGACATCTATTATGTATGGTGTTTTAGCAGTAATAATTTACTCCCAATATTAGGGACTAGAAAATAAAGAATTTAGAACTTCTTCTAGAGAAAGGAAAAGTACTGTAAAGTAATATTTTTAACTTGGCAAACTTGGAAAGTTGAGATACATTTGACTACCTTCTGTTTGTCAGGTGCCAATCAGGTTTAACAGATTCTGCCTCCAGCTTTCCATGTTTTAAAAGAGCACAATATAGTTGAAAGGAACAATATGACAAACTTCCATTAATATGAAACTAATACTTCTATCATATGTTAAGCATTAATGCCTAAAACGTGTGCCACTGCATTAAAGTCTCAGAAGTAATGTTTACATACCCACTAAATTCAATTCTAGCAATTCAGCAAAAGATACAAATGCAAAATAGTGATACACATTACAGACAAAAGAACCTGTAAAAGTGCTGTATGAAATGTATTAGTGACCAGAATAGACTTTTAATTATATATATGTACCGTAGTTTTTAAAGTAGACTGCAAGAGTAAGGAAGTGTCCTAGTAAATTTCAAAATAATACTTTCTTAGTCACAAAAACAATAAATGCATTCAAACAAAGTATTACCTTAAATCCTGCATATATTTTTCTGAAAAGACTGTTCCTCATTGGTCACTTTTATATTGAATTACAGGATCTCTGTACATAGCTTTACCTGCTTTTGCATTAGATTTAAAATATCACAAAATGTCATGTTGACTCATCAGACACTGAAAATGACCACAATGTCAGACTGATCAAACCACAATAAACCCTATTCTCTTATTTATGTACTCTTGCACTTTTGCTATAAGCTAAATGAAAATATTCATAACACTTTACAAAACAATATACAGTAATGACAAAAAAATCCTGGGATCACAGGGTCCAGGCCACCAAACTTTCTTCTACCCATAACAATTAACAACATCTATTATAGCAACTGCACACTTCCAAACTGATGTATACATGGCAACATCTGTGATTTACCAAGTGTACCACTCCCATTACTTTCATACAACCTCAGCCATCAAGATAATGATCAGTCAGCGGTCTTAGACAATTGTATCTGTGGTCCCAACAGAACATATAACAAGTGAGATTAAAATAACTCCCTCAGACACACCACATTTGACAATTTAGTCCACCTTGTATGGAAGATAATTAATATACTCACATTACTTTTTACATTGTGAACAATGTTAAATCTAGCAATATAATGAAGAATGAAGTACCCATGAATGTCCAGTAATATAGATGAATACATCAGAGCATTGCAGTTTATCACTTTATACTTCAACAGTCAGATTATTCTATTATTATTATGCACCTAAAGATATCACAATATTAGAAGAGTTGCCCTGTAAATTCATTATGTAAAGCAGTTCTTAACATTTTTCACGTAGTATTTTCTAGATTCAGCATAATGAACTCCTCTTCTGTCTCTTAATAAATCTGTTAGTATAATAATGTGCCATGTCCACTACCATACTCTAGGGCCCCACAACACATTTAGCATGCTGCACACACTACTCTAGGTCCCTGATTAGTATCTACTATTTACCCCAATCTAAGGTCCTGAAGTATATCCATCATTGTAGGGCTTTGCCTCATACTCATCAATGTATCCTACCATATAGTCTTAAAATGTTTCAACTCCCATAAAATCTTGTTGTGCGTTAGCCAAGGCACTATAGTAAAGACCTGTTGCACATCCACCATCATACTAAGGGTTATTATTATTATCTTTATTTATATCGCGCCAACATATTCCATAGCGCTGTACATGGGTTTAGTACATGGCAAAAAACAAACTTAATACCTTATAAAGAATGGAGGGCCCTGTTTTTGAGCATATAATCAAATGCACATAGTGCTCCTTTCCAAGACACGGACACACAATTGAAAACTCGCAAACTTACAATCTAAGGGTTGACTGGCAATCAAAAATGCTGGCCATTAATGAGCCAAGTATGTTCATTCCCAGTATAAAATAATTGGCTGGAGTCCTGTATTTTGGTCTGGTAGGATGTCCTTGCCACCCCTACCTAAGTTAAAAAAGAGGTAGTCAATCCTTGACCATACCCCTATCAACCACCATATCCTTGGAAGGGTCTCACTATACCTAATGCTGTACCAAACAGTATTATAAATATTCTCTATTTACAAAGGCTCTACATTTTCTCTAGCATTGTTTCAATGGGACCATAAACCCAAATGTCAATGTTAAGCAAAACTATGCTGTAATACTCTAAAGGTCAAATCCACTAACATAGACCCACATACCCTTGTGACAATCATCACCATACCCTATTACATGGACTCTCAACATGATTCCCACCATTATACAACTCCATAAGGGGCCACCATTGTAAGTTAACAGTCATTATCCATCAGCCTTTACGCCACCATCTCCATGTTCACTACTTTATCCTTGCAGTATTTAATCTTATCCTATTAAAGGGCTTTACAACTAACCATCAGGCGTCATCATTATACAGTGCCATTTGCATTATATTATTGAGCTGTGTCTGGTGTACCCCATATTGAATCTAAAATACCCCATTATAGCATTATATTATCGAGCTGTGTCTTGTGTACCCAATATTGTTGTTCAGTCATGTCCGACTATCTGGGACCCTTTGGACAGCAGCACGCCAGGCACATCTACCTTTATGTCTCTGGTTGTGCTCATCCATAAGGTTCTCCTGGCAAGAATACGGAAGTGGGTTGCCAGTTCCTTCTCCAGCGAACCACAATTTGTCCGACCTCTCTGCTATTACCTGTCCATCTTCGGTGACCCTACATGGTATAGCTCACAGCTTCATTGAAATACACAAGCTATTCATCACAAAGAGGTAGCGATCCGGAAGGGGGGGTGTACCCAAAACTGAATCTTAAAGATCCATCTAGCATTATATTAGATGGCTGTGCCAGGTGTACCCCACGCTGAACCTAAAAGACGCCATATTATAGAGCTGTGCCAGGTGTACCCCACGCTGAACCTAAAATACGCCATATAATATAGAGTTGTGCCAGGTGTACCCCACGCTGAACCTAAAAGACGCCATATTATAGAGCTGTGCCAGGTGTACCCCAGGCTGAACCTAAAAGACGCCATATTATAGAGCTGTGCCAGGTGAACCCCAGGCTGAACCTAAAAGACGCCATATTATAGAGCTGTACCAGGTGTACCCCACACTGAACCTAAAAGACACCATATTAGAGAGCAGTGCCAGGTGAACCCCACGCTGAACCTAAAAGACACCATATTATAGAGCTGTGCCAGGTGAACCCCACGCTGAACCTAAAAGACACCATATTATAGAGCTGTGCCAGGTGTTCCCCACGCTGAACCATAAAAGACACCATATTATAGAGCTGTGCCAGGTGTACTCCACGCTGAACCAAAAAGACACCATATTATAGAGCTGTGCCAGGTGTACTCCAACCTGAACCTAAAAGACACCATATTATAGAGCTGTGCCAGGTGTACCCCATGCTGAACCTAAAAGACGCCATATTATAGAGCTGTGCCAGGTGTACCCCACGCTGAACCTAAGAGACACCATATTATAGAGCTGTGACAGGTGTCCCCCCCACTGAACCAAAAAGACACCATATTATAGAGCTGTGCCAGGTGTACCCCATACTGAACCTAAAAGACGCCATATTAGAGAGCTGTGCCAGGTGTACCCCACGCTGAACCTAAAAGACACCATATTAGAGAGCTGTGCCAGGTGTACCCCACGCTGAACCTAAAAGACACCATATTATAGAGCTGTGCCAGGTGTACCCCACGCTGAACCTAAAAGACACCATATTATAGAGCTGTGCCAGGTGTACCCCATACTGAACCTAAAAGACACCATATTATAGAGCTGTGCCAGGTGTACCCCATACTGAACCTAAAAGACACCATACAACAGCCTTCCTCTGGCTCAAATAACAATTCAATACAAGGATCAGGAATCTAAAAAGGTATTACAACCTCAAGTACTATGTATGTGTACAATGCAAGTAATTTCCATACATACCTCCACATCCCATTATTAAACCGTTTTCCCACAAATTCACCTCATTTTACACAGTCCTTGATGATGATTCCTAGTGACTGGTCTATTTATACTACCACCAGCACATTACACCCACCCCCCTTTGTTCTGTACCATACAACCATGTTCCTAAACACAGTTATCTCACCTGGAGCCTGGTAGAGGTCCAATGTCTACAGTTGTAACCCAGCCTCTCAGAGTAACGGTCTTAAGAAGGCCTCCTCGGGTGTCTTGTTTCCTCCCCTCTGTACCACTTCCTATCAAGCTGAGTGCTCCTCTGTCATACCTCCTTCTCTCATCCTCCTTTGCTATCTCCTCCTTCCTGCTGTCAGAGCAACTGAGCACTGCGCGAGCTCACAAACCAGGTGGGCTTGTGTCAGTGCACGAGCTCTTCCCGCCTCCAGCGCGAGCCCTGCACAAAAGCCCCGCCCCCTCAGTAAACACGCTGTCAATCACATTTTTTAATCCCCCGCCCCTCACAGCCGAGCGATCTGCCACAATAGGCGCATGCGCGGAGAAAATCTCTACTGTGTCTGTGAGGAATGTTCATGGCAGAATTTTTTTCCCCACTCTTGAGGAAGTGGTTTAATACGCTATGTCAATAAAATGTATGTTTAAATATAGTTAATCCCTCCTAAAACCAAACTGCAGTAATTACAGGTATTCCCTAAGACTAAAGTCAGGTTACAGGTTTTATTTACCTCAGAATAGAGGCCTTGTGTGCTAGAGTTATTGCTTTAAATAAATGCAAATTGGGATAAAAATATAAATATATGTCAAGGATAATCAACATAGTCTTGCTGAACACAGTCCTGGATTTAAGTATTTCCCTGCTTCGCACAATTGAGGTTGACTCATATATATATATATATATATATATATATATATATATATATATATATACATATTTATTAGGGTTCCCTGGTGGTCCTGTGGTTAGGATTTGGGTCTTCTTCCGCTGTTGACCTGGGGTCGATTTCAGGGAAGCAAGAAGTCACACCACCCTGAAACCAATTATGTGTGTGTGTGATACTTTGCCTGGATTTATGGTAGCAGGACTTAAGGGTCTAAAAAACCCTTTCTCCCAATCCCTGGACTACCCCCTTTGATCAGAAGATACATCCATTCGTTCAGAAGGAAAGAGTCCCCCCCCATACTTATAGCCCCCCATACTTCCAGTTCCTAGCATTCATACTGTATTGCCCAATTGAAAGCACTCATACTCATAGGCATTCAACACCACTACGCTACTACCAACAGTAACCAATCATTCATGCCATCTTATTCAGGCAAACTATTTCTCAAAGGGTTGTTTTAAGAAAAGATCCAACCAATCCATTCCAGACTACCGATCAAAAAACAATCGTTACATTTGGAGAGGTTTGGAGAAGTGAAAGATTAAGACAAAGGCTTAATCCTTTGAGAAAGATGTTCAGACGTAGAAACATGTTAGGTAGGCAGGCGTAGCGTGACGTTACCACGTTTTAGACGCACACTCTAACCAGGAAGTGCGAATCTCCACAGCTAATGGAGACGCCAAGACACTGAGTAACTCAAATCATAGGATAGGTAGGGCACTAACCACTGCCAACTCTATACCATTTAACAGACTATAGTGGAGTAAACGTGGAGACCAATGGGAGAATAAAGAAAGTATAGATAAGGTATTTTGGGGAGAATCACACACATTGGTGTGTCTTAAAAGAATACTCCACATATATACCCCATTGGTATACCCACCTATACATCTTTACACGCTAATTGCGAATTGCAGGCTACCCCATTATTTATAGGGTCAGTGATAGACCACTCTAGGTCTCATTACACATAATATACCAACAAAGGGGTTTATTATGTGGATATTCTATATATAGGATACCTTAGATTGCAGTCATATGCAAACTTGGTACCCACTAAATTTTCAAGGTGGCTGTGGTTCAAATAGTGCCCCACAACCCTCTATAAATTACTTTAATTGACAAGTGGCAATAAGAATTGCAGCAGCTAACAAAGGACTTAGCATTTGGAATTAAAATTAAGAAATTAAAAAAATGTTTTTTACAGCACAGGGGACCCCCTCAGGGGGTAGATCCACCCCTATTCACCATATTCTTTATATCGTGGGGAAATTATTTTATATATTAGTAGTGGGAAGTGTAAGTACTTTCTCTTGGTGCTTCACACCTGTTTCACATATATTCAAAATAGAGAATTGGAGAAAACAAAAATAATAAAGTTTTATTTACATTCTTAGGAGACAACGTCGATTAAAAACTCTTTAAAATCAAGGGAAATAGGAAGTAATTCCTTAAAAACATTTTAATATTGAATCCCTTATTTTCCACACTTTTGATAAGTGAATTATTAATATTTGAGGGATCAATGCATGATCTTATTTCCTCTTGTCTTATCTTATTAAGTGTGTGATTTTATTAGGTTTGGCTTCCAGGTTTTTTAAAATATATATCTCTTTTTATCAGTGTTAGAGATATTGTGTTTATCTCTTGGTGTTTTGTTACCTTCAAATTCTTTTAGATATGCATTCCACTTTATATAATTCTAAAGTTGGCATATTTAACGCTCTGGGTTTTGTTATATAATCTAAGTGCCCTTTAAATCTCTATATCAATTATAAATTATACTGGTATATTTTTCCAGTTATTATAGTGACTCACTGTGGAGACTATTTGCAATATAGGGGTTTTAGTTAGTAAGAGGGTCTTTTAACAAAATTCCCCACATTCTGTTATATCTATAGCGTTTCTTGTGACCCCTATTTCCGGGTGTCACATTGATGTCAATTCTTAAAAATTTAAGTTTTACTAAATGCGTTTGTTATTGCATATATACATAGATTCCTCCTATGCAGTACCAGGCTCTCCCATGTACTGCAAATTAGGGCACAAGAAGGTGACTTTGAGCTTCCCAATTTACGGAGCTTGGCTGGAAGCGCTACCTATTCTTAGTGTGAGCGTCTGACGTCAGACGCAACCCTGACGCACGTTTCGTCACTCGGGCGTGACTTTAAAGTCACGCCCGAGTGACGAAACGTGCGTCAGGGTTGCGTCTGACGTCAGACGCTCACACTAAGAATAGGTAGCGCTTCCAGCCAAGCTCCGTAAATTGGGAAGCTCAAAGTCACCTTCTTGTGCCCTAATTTGCAGTACATGGGAGAGCCTGGTACTGCATAGGAGGAATCTATGTATATATGCAATAACAAACGCATTTAGTAAAACTTAAATTTTTAAGAATTGACATCAATGTGACACCCGGAAATAGGGGTCACAAGAAACGCTATAGATATAACAGAATGTGGGGAATTTTGTTAAAAGACCCTCTTACTAACTAAAACCCCTATATTGCAAATAGTCTCCACAGTGAGTCACTATAATAACTGGAAAAATATACCAGTATAATTTATAATTGATATAGAGATTTAAAGGGCACTTAGATTATATAACAAAACCCAGAGCGTTAAATATGCCAACTTTAGAATTATATAAAGTGGAATGCATATCTAAAAGAATTTGAAGGTAACAAAACACCAAGAGATAAACACAATATCTCTAACACTGATAAAAAGAGATATATATTTAAAAAACCTGGAAGCCAAACCTAATAAAATCACACACTTAATAAGATAAGACAAGAGGAAATAAGATCATGCATTGATCCCTCAAATATTAATAATTCACTTATCAAAAGTGTGGAAAACAAGGGATTCAATATTAAAATGTTTTTAAGGAATTACTTCCTATTTCCCTTGATTTTAAAGAGTTTTTAATCGACGTTGTCTCCTAAGAATGTAAATAAAACTTTATTATTTTTGTTTTCTCCAATTCTCTATTTTGAAATTATTTTATCCAGTCAGAATGCTCAGATTGATAAGGTCCATCAATCTGAGCTTCTGACATTTTTAAACAAAAATAGAGGTGCTCGATCCGAGAACAAACAATTCTGAAATTGGCTGTTCTATAGGCATAGTAACCTACTCAGAGAGCAACACCCTTTTTAGTTTGTGGCCCTCACAAGGAGACATATCCTATGGTATATCATTCTGGCCTCACTCAATAGAGTGGACCAGTCCTGAAATATCAGGCAATTCTACCCTGAACGGGAGAAACGTCAAAACCCAGACATATGTTGTAGTTGAACTCCCTAACGCAGAGTGAGCAAGGAGTCCACATCTGGAGCCCTCTATCACCTTAAGACTCTAAGGGTAATTTGCATAAGCAAAAACAAAAACAGAGGTGCTCAATCTGAGTACGAACAATTCTCAAGTAGGCTTGTCCAATGTGTATACTCGGAGAGCAGGACCCATTTATCTTCTGAGGTATATCAGTCTGGTCTCACTCAATAGAGTGATCCAGACATGAAATACCAGGCAATTCTACTCTTGCAGGACTTCCATAGCTTATATCTTAGACTTAGATGCAGCAGTGATCCTTCCAGGACCCCGATGACATATATATGTTTATATTGGATGCAATGGAGGTCATGCATCGGGGCATAGTGTTGCAGGACCTTCATGGCTAAGTTACTAGTTAAATGTCACAGGGGTCCATTAGTTACCCCAGTGGTAAGGGTTAAGTTCTAGGTTCCCCAGAGCTCATTTGAGGACCTCCGTGGCACAAGGTTAATTGTTAGGGAGTCTTAGGGGTTTTCTTTCTGCATGTGGGAGGAGTGAATCCTCATGGTTCACTTCAGTACTTGGGAGGGGAATCCCCAGGCTTCCAACATTCAATGTACTTTAAATGCGAGAATCCTGGGGATCCCTGGGCTCATAGGGTGTAGGGTACTGGGAAGGGATCCATGAGATTTATAATGTGTTAGGGTGCACATTACTAGCACCTTAATTGTCTTGAATATGAGAAATCAAGCCTCATATCCAACTCAATTAAGGTGTTAGACTGATTATAGCATCAGATCTGACACTTGAATCATTTTCAGAGGCATTTCATGCCTCTACGGTTGGTCATCAGTATGCATAGGATTGGGGGGGGGGGGGGGAATAAGGTTTATGTGCAGTTTGTAACTTGCATGAAGCTCCTGTAGAACAGATTGGGATGGCTTGGAGGAAAATTTGAATGCAACAGCTATTTTACACTTTTTAGCGCTGCATTCAGATAGCCCTTAATTTTTTAATGATTGGGATAGATAGGTTATAAACTTGCACCGTAAATGCCTGCATAAAAGATTGGAATGGGGCTCAAAGTAAATGGAGTGTGTAGTGGAAGAGGCAGAAACCTTATTTTATTATATGCAATTAGCATATACATAATACATAGGACAGCCATTTTTATTTTCTACAAATCCATTTACACATTTATGTTCAGTAAATCACATGAATGGGCGATGATAGAGTGTTGATCTATGAGATGTGAGTGAGTGGTGTGACTGCATCGTTTGTTATTTGGATGACAGGGATGAAAGGAAGAGTGGGGAGAAAGTATGGGAGGTGGAGAAGAAGGAGAGTGGGAGAGATAGGGGAGTATCAGAGAGAAAGGCAAAGGAGGAGAGAGAGGAGAAGAAAGGGGAAGGTTGTGTTGAGGGGAAGAAGAGAGGGAAGAGGAGAGGTACAGAGGTAAGAGGTGGAGGGAGTGAGAGGTGCCACATGCAATAAGTACACCAGATGTAGGAACAGCAGGGAAATGGCTCGGATTAGTAGCGTTAGTGGTGAGAGGGAGTTGAGCTCCAGACCTCAGAGCTAGTAGAGGGAGGTATTAATCCCCTGGTGTAGTTAGGGGGGCCAGTTACTCCATGGAGGAATCTATTGTCCTGAACACCATCCACAACTAGTCCTATATCCTCCATGGATGCAGAGAGGTCAGAGCTGATCAGAAGGCATGAATGTGGAGGGACATGACAGCAGAGGTTAACACTATAGGAGTGCATGCCAGGGTCATTTTAAGAATGTGAAGCACCGCTATGATGACTGCCAGACTATTGTGAAGAGAAAATAGCGGAGGAAGAGCCAGGGCAATAGCCAAAGGTGGTTCAAATTGTGGGAGAACTCCTGAAGGGTAGTAGGTTGTCCACAGCCACTGTACTTGGAAACCATGGATTAGTTCATATGACTGGTCTGAAACCCTGCAAGGTTAGTATGTGAACCACCACCCATACAAAACCATCCACTCCTACTCACTGATATGACCTACAGAAAATGGTTCTGTAAACCAAGAGCAATATAAATATCATGTATACAATATAGCTGATGATGGTCAGTTATTTGCACAATACCATGTGTGATGTAATATACTAAAAACAGGCCTGATCTGCTTAATGAGACAAATTCATGCTTACAATCTAAGGCTAAACAATGGATATATCAGTAGGATGATAACATACATTATGTCAATCCCCAGATCCATGACTGGTTGAGATTCACATTATCAAGATGCCTCCTATACTATACATACAAACACTGACTCAAGTTATGCTTATGAAAATTAAAAAATAAATATATTTTATTATTCTTCTACAGCACTGCTAGCCCCACCGGGCAGCCAACACAAGAGGAGGACATTTTGAGAAGGGAGTAATTAATGTGTCCCCTGGACCCCTTACCAGCCCCTCAGCAACACTCATAACATTTGACTCAAGAAGCCTCCTCTCACCTGCTTGTCTTGGACTGCTCTGGTTTATCAGCTTCACTGAGCCTCTGGTTAGCTCACCTTTGTCCACTATGGGTATCCACAGTCTAGGGTACAGGACTAGCCTTCAAGATATAGAGCCAAGTTCAATTGCAAGGCCACATCTCGCGGTATACAGGCCGTATGTCTGCGGGCTTGCTGCAGGCTTGAACTCTGCTACAATTACAGTGCTATTCAATTGAACAAGGCCACAAGTCACGGGCCGAAGCCTCAAGACCGTAAACCCCTCCCGCGCCCGCAAGCTGTTAATGGGCTGGAACAAAAGCGGTCCGCAGTTACAATCCAATCACAGTATTACAGAGTGCGACGCAGGCCTCTCAGCCAGTACAAAGCGATCTAGCTGAAGATGTTTGACAGAGAGAGATTATAAAGGTGCGTTCCACACACTCAGGTCTTAGAGTTGGTGGTTTGAGCATTCATAGAGAGAGAGAAGCCGATTTTTGAGAGCAGTAGCTTCCGGTTTTGTTCTTTTATATTCTTCTAATTGCAATTTTACCCTTAATCTTTGATTACACATCTTTACAGATTACACATAATACAAATACACATAAATTAAATAACACACATAGCTACACATAGAGCTAGGTCACTCCATACACCCACCCCCATCCCATCCCCCACACACCATCACCCAACAGTTAATAAATAGACATAAAACACAGTTTTCATCCCCATCATCTATATACAGATCCCCGTCCACAGTCGGGAGGGCAAGAGGCTAAAAGCAAGCCCAGGGCCCTGAACTACATGCAACAGGAGAATGTGGTCCTCCTTGGTACCATCCGTGGATGCCCCGTTATCCTTGTGGGGGAGGGAAGTTAGGCCCGGCCCTAGGGCATGGAAGGAGATAGCGGCCGCAGTAACAGCAGTGGGAACAACGGAAAGGGATGTGAGATCTGTGAAGCACGGGTGTTTACAACATCAGGGCCAAGGTGAGGAGTATGATGGCCAAGGAGGCCAACTGCAGCACCAACTGGTGGCCCCCAAGTGACTGTGCGATACAATGAGTGAGAGAGGGTGGCAAGGGACCTTCTGAGCCAGGTGCCCGCTGCTGGGGTTTCAGGCCTGGTGGCCCAGCAGGCTCCAACTTCCATGTCCGGTGAATATCACATACACCAACATGCCACAACATGTACATCACACACACTACACATGTACATGATAACCAACAAGGACACTGACATATCAGCTCTATGGAATTAACAAGGAATAGATGGATGTGTCATTAAATCCATAAAGCTGAGAAATCACTTTCATTCTTGGGCACAAAAACTGTAATCAAACAATAGAGAGTCCATATATGGGTGTGCCCACTGCAGCATATGCAGTTACAGACCGCAGCGGGAAGCAAGATGGCGTTAGGAGCCAACAACAATCAAGATCAAGAACCTAAGAATAGATCACATCTAGCAAATGATAGCTACTCATAATTGCAATTAGGGGAATCATCCAGGTTCAAGGCTAGATGTCAGATAGTTAGGAATGAACATAAAACAATGTATTATTCATCATACTAATAACATATACCTTCCTTTTATCTCTTTCAGCATCAAGGAGGTTTGGATCCAGTGGTGAGCCAGAGATGGGGATGTCGGCTCCATTGCAGCAGGACGTTGGGGTGGGGGGTGGAGAAGCGAAGCTGAGAGCCCTGGTTCGGAGGAGGAGGATGTCATCTGGGCAGTGGGGTCACCAGCAGGACCATCAGTCGCATTGGCAGCATTTTACCCCACTATCCCCCTCCTCTAGAGACTGAGCATATCACCAGGGCCCTTCTACTGGAGGGACCATCGTTGCTTGACCCCATCAACTCCTCCCCTCACCAGTGCGTCAGACTGGCCACCACCACCAGGCCCAGCAACACCACCCGCATGGAGCGAGGCTCCAGCCGGGCCCCAGACCCTCCCCACTGGGCCACCACCAACACCTCCTCACCCAGCAACGCCCTATGGACCTCCACCCTCATCACCAAGCCAGGCTGCGAAGGCGGAGAAGCTGGCCATCATGCGCCAGCAACTGGAGTGCCATGAGGGGATCCAGCATTTCCGCCAATTGTGCAGAGGTCATGCGCAGCCTGGCCAGGAGCAATAGGGAGAAGAGGAGGCACCACCTATTAACAGAATCATACCTTGCTCAGGATGGGGGCCCCAGCCCTGCATCCTCCACTTTGGAGGCCTCCCCCGCACAGCCGCAGCCTGGCCGCTCCTCTCCTCTCCCCATGCCCCCACCAAGGAGACGGTGGCTGGCCGCGGGGGATCGAGGCCCTGATGCTAAGCTGAGGAGGATGTAGGGACTGCACATATATTTTGTGACTTCTCAACAGCACTCCTCAGTGACAAACTTTTGGTCCAAATGTTAACGCCATCTAGCCTGGCTACAGAGTATGGGATCAAGGCCTATGTGATGGTGATATTTTGTACACAGATGGCTACCTCCCATTACATGGTCCATGATCCTCTTCTATGTGGGCACATAGGGTTGTGTGTAACATTTCACCATTTGATAGTCACTGAGGAATGCTGTTGAGAAGAGATGCTGCAGTTCCTATCTCTTTCAGGCCTTATTTAGGTTTTATGTATTTGTTTTGTTTTAGGTACATTTCAGGTCCATGAAGGCATCTTCTGCATCTGCAAGCATTGTGAAGGAAATGTATGAGGTGTAAGATTTTCACAGTGCCTTTCAGGTAGACATTCCTTCGATGACAGCCCCCCTTAACATGTAGCTCCCACAATATTAAAGCTATCATGTATCCAGATATATAAGACATGATTGTTGTTAGCTTAAATGTAGACTAATACCGCTATGGCGGTGGACTTTCAAAGTCTCACAATGGCATGTTAATGACAACATTAAGATATGCACTAGTGAATCATGTGATCCTGACCTCAATATCAGTCTAAGAACAGATCCTTGGGTCTGATGTAAATAACATTGAATCTGACTGCTGACCTTTGTGTCCTTCCCATATTAATGTGTATTTTCCCCTATTGCTGATATCACGAGTATTCTTTAACATGTGCTAACAGCTGTATAGCTGATGGATGTGATATCAGTGTTGATTATCAATACCATACAGAGAAAGTTATAGTACACCTTGACCACAGATGCTGGTCACAGCTAAGCATTTGTTGTGAGTTGACACATCATTATTAATGGTCATGGCCAGGGAGTTATCCCTTGAATAGCTAATGGTTAGTAATGCTTGCAGATGGAAATCGGCTTAGTTGGTATATTGTTACAGTTACAGTATTTAGCACTGTACTGTAGATGCATGTTTTTCTATTTTTTATCGTCCTTTTTTTTCAGATTTTTGTTTTGAGAACACACTGTATGTGCCAAACTGGATTGAATTACACAAGACAAGTTGTAAGTGCTATGCACAAAAATGGTTTCTTAAATTAAATTAAGTGATTTCTGATGATCCTTTTTTTTCATTAGATTCCGGTTGCAGTGGTGTATTGACCACATATGACCCTGGTAGGTGCTATGCATCATGCTTATTCTAGACTATGACATTACCCCCTTTAGGTATCCCCTTTTTCCAAAAAAAGCCTCTTGCCCTTCCTGAAATCGTCCCACACTACACCCATGATATTAATGCACAGTCTTGTACATTTCCTATTGTGCTCTGTGTATGAAATAAAGCTTTGTTATACTGTTCTCACCATGTCAGTGTGTTTTCAATGGTTGGGGTTTTGGGACATCCACATACATCATATTTGTGTCACATTCCTATATCAGTAAACTATTGAGCCCTAGTTACTATGCAATAGGGTAATACATATCATAATAATAATAATAATATCATAAGATATCATATAATCTATATATATAATCTATATATAAAGGGTAAATACACATACAAATTCCAATTTGTGATAGTGTGGAATAGCAACATTCCCCTGAAGGCCTGATAACAATATGACTATACTTAATGGGATATCACCAGATGATAATGGATATACATCTTGGCCACAAGCAATGGCATGGGACTTTCCAGGATGGGCGTAGTGGAGATTATCCCTGATGGAGGGGAGTTGGCTGTTGCTCCACGTGCCTCTGAACAGCCTCCATGTGTTTTTGCGGCCCTTCCTGATCGGTTAGAGTAGATTAGTGTGGTGTAAATTCCCCTGGTCCCCTTCTGGGTTTGCTAACTTGTGGTGGTGAAGGAGCTTGTTTACCTCAATTAAGCTGTCAGCTATACCATGTAGGGTCATTGTAGGTGGGCAGGTCAGAGAACAGAGAGGTCAGACAAATCACAGTCCACTGGAGAAGGAAGTGGCAACCCACTCCAGTATGTTTTCCATGCAAACCTTGTGGATAAGCACAGACAAAGATATCAGTAAGTGTGCTGCAGTCCATAGGTCACAGAGAGTCGGACACAACAGAGGGACTGAACAACCATAAATAAAATGTTCCACTGGTACTTGATATATGCCATGTGGCACTGTAATTGGGCCAGTATTTGTTTTACCAATGTAGGTGTAATAAGTGAAATGTATATATGATTATCTTTGTATTTTTGGGCTCCACATTAGAGCCTTTGTGAGTGAGAAAGGGTTAATATGGCAGCCATTTTCATGTTTTTATGTTTCAATTTAATCAGGTAGTGCATCTTGCATCATGACTTTTCATATTGGCATATGCATGACCATTCCATCATATGAAAAAAAAATGTTTAAGGCCTATTTGTTAATTGGGAATTGTTGTGAAATTAATTATAATGCCTTCCATTGCTTTCACTATATTTTAAAGTCCATTGGTGTGTTTTTATTGTCTTTTGCAGTGTTACAAACTAGTCTGTAAATACTGCGGGTCCAATTTGGAACCCGTAAGATTCTGGCCGACATTTGCCATTTGCAGGCTTCAATACATTTGCGGTCCTTAGGAATCGTAGCATTTGAATAGTGATTTGCGATTTTAGCGATTGTAACTCTTGCGGACTTGAAAGATCAAAGGCTTCCATGGGCTGTAAGTTCTGGTTTTGACAACTGCAAGGATTTCAAGCCCGTAACATGTAGACCATTTGTGGCTCTCAAAAAACGCCAATTGAATTGCAAATCAGCTTATGGGCTCCATAACGAGCTACAGTAACTTACAATTGCTCTATTGAATGAGGCTCATAGTCCCATAGTGGGTCTTCTTTTGTGCAGGGTATGGTCACTCAGTCACATACTCAATTCAAAGTGTAATTCTCCCACAAGCAATCACTTTAGGGCTTGCAAATTCTTTAGGCAGTTGTGTTCATTTACATTGCTCTGTATATCACATATATAGTTGTGAGCGTACGAGTCGTTGCTCACGCTTGCGGGCTCGCGTAGCGAGCCCGCAAGAACTGCGGCCCTCGCGAAGCGAGGGACGCAGTTCCCCGCAAATGCGGGTCCTCGCGAAGCGAGGGCCCGCATTTGCGGTGGTGGAGGCTCAACGTCGGCTGTGTTAACACACACATACACACACACGACTTTTTAACAGAATAAACCCAACCGCCCAGCCAACAAAAACCCAACAACGTCCCCGCAAATGCGGATCCTCGCGAAGCGAGGGTCCGCATTTGCGGTGGTGGGAGCATCCCAACATCGGCTGTGTTAACACACACATACACACACACACAACTTCATAACAAAAAAAAACTCAAAGTCGCCTCACACCCGCTTACACCCAGACACACAGACGCAAGACTTAACAAAAAAACAGTAAAAAAGGCCCCTCACACGCTCTTTACACACATACGCACGACTTAGAAACAAATACACTGCGTCATACACGTAAAAGCTAACTGCGTATATCGCAAAAAAATACGGCAACATCGCAACAAAATACGGCCGCATCGGAAAAAAATACGGCCGCAAAAGACCCATTCCAACCGCCGCGCATCAAAACATCACAAACACAAGAAATAAACACAACAAACACATAAAAAGGTTACTTACAGCACAGGGGGGCATCCGGCACCTCCAAAAGTTCATTTACACGTCCATTTAAGTCAAAACAAAGAGTTTAAACGACCGAAAATCGGCTAAGCGAGAGAAAAAATGGCCGCCGAACAAAACGAAAACGAGGCTTCAGACGTAACTACACTACACTTACTCGCAATAATGAAACACATACTATGCGGAACGGATCACACTCATATTAAACACCATTTTAACCACTACTACGCACAAAATGGCGGATGGAACGCAAATTGGAAGCTGGAACGCAAATAGCGCATGCGTATTGCGTTCTAACGGTCTAACTTTCCAGAATGATCTACAAGTTTATAAATACTGCCTATTTCACAGAGAAAAATACATTTCTCCTCAGGTGATAAACAGAGTGACTTCTGAGATAACTGCTGCTAAAACTTGAGAAGATAATTCTTTCCTAATTTCCTACTTTGCATTGTGCAAATTACAACTGAGAGGTAAGCTATAATATATTACATTTTATTATCAAGACAGGACATAAAAAAAAAAAATTAAAGACAAAGAGGTTTATGTATACTGACATGTGACACGCACATATATGCGTATAATGTATACTGACAAGTGACACGCACATATATGCGTATAATGTATAGTGACATGTGACACGCACATTTATGTGTATAATGTATAGTGACATGTGACACGCACATTTATGTGTATAATGTATAGTGACATGTCACATGCACATTTATGTGGATTGCCCCTGCAACAAACTAATTAAACAACTACATTTAAATTACATTAGAAAAAAATAAATTGGGACTATTAAAATACTATTAAAATATGAGTCATGTATACTGATATGTGACACGCACATATATGTGTATCATCTATAGTCACATGTCACACACACATTTATGTATGTTGGCCAAAAATAAAAATAAGGTTAATTTAACAATTAAAATATGATTCATGTATAGTGATATGTCACACGCACACAAAAAAATTACTTTCAACTATGGAAATGTGCTTCATGTATGTGACATATGTGTGTAGACCCCACCAAAAAATAATGTTAATTCAAATTAATTACAGAAGTATATTTCAATGAAATTAATTTACTGCAATTTAATAGATCACCTAAAACTCAATCTTTCTACTTTTTTTAATATTCAAACAGACTCTGCATCAACAGCGTCTCTCAACAATTTGCACCGTGCACTGTGAAGCACAATCCCTTTTAAAGAACACCAACAAAGAAGAAGAGGTAAGATACAAAAATACTTTAAATGCTGAAAAGGCCATGGTTTGTTAAATACAAATAAAAAATTCTATAATTCACTATTTCACTTTATTTTTCTAACAGACACTACAAGAAGACCGGCGGATTAAGATTGGCAGGAGGGGACCCTCTGTCATTCCACACTTCAATCAAGGTAAAGTATTAAGTATAAAAAAGAACCGAACCATGAGCCTTATTCAATTGTGAGTTGGCTAATTGAATAGGGCTTTATATAAGCACATAATAGGTCTTCACTAACTAAAAACTTCTGTCAAAAAATATTTTATGTGCTTATATAGAGCCCTATTCAATTGGTCAAAACGCAATTGATTCAGGACCTAAATATGTTTAATGGCCGAGGGCCTCATTCAAATGTGATTTGCCCATTTCAATAGGGCTCTATATAAGCACATTTGGCTCAATTTAACTAAAAACTTCTGTTCAAAAATATGCTCTGTGCTTATATAGAGCCCTATTGAAAAACCAAATTCAATGAGGCCCTCACAATATAACAAATCCAGCAAACAAAGGCCCTCATTCAATTGATATTTTGGACAATTCAATAGGGCTCCAAATAAGCACATTTAGAACCCTATTGAATTGGCCAAACTGCAATTGAATGAGGGCCAAAGTATGCAACATATGGTACACACAAACTGGTACACACAAAACAGGATTGTAACAAACACATAGCAAACTAAATTTATATTCTTTTTGTTTAACAACCTATAACCATTAGAAAAAACACTACATAAGTATAACAAAAGTGGTGCCCATCAAACAGGATTGTACGAAAACTCACACAAACACATAGCAAACTACATTTAAATTCTTATTTTAATGTTTAACAACCTATAAGCCTTAGAAAGAAGCCTAAATAAGCATACCAACATTGGTGCCCACCAAACAGGATTGTATGAAAACTCACACAAACACATAGCAAACTACATTTAGATTCTTATTTAATGTTTAACAACCTATAAGCCTTAGAAAGAAGCCTAAATAAGCATACCAACAGTGGTGCGCACCAAACAGGATTGTATGAAAACTCACACAAACACATAGCAAACTACATTTACATTCTTATTTTATGTTTAACAACCTATTAGCATTACAAAACAACATTAATAAGCATACCATCAGCGGTGCGCATCAAACAGGATTGTATGAAAACTCACACAAACACATAGCAAACTACATTTACATTCTTATTTTATGTTTAACAACCTATAAGCATTACAAAACAACATTAATAAGCATACCAACAGTGGTGCGCACCAAACAGGATTGTATGAAAACTCACACAAACACATAGCAAACTACATTTACATTCTTATTTTATGTTTAACAACCTATAAGCCTTAGAAAGAAGCCTAAATAAGCATACCAACAGTGGTGCGCACCAAACAGGATTGTATGAAAACTCACACAAACACATACCAAAGTACATTTAGATACTTATTTTATGTTTAACAATCTATAAGCCTTAGAAAAAGGCCTAAATAAGCATACCAAAAGTGGTGGACACCAAACGGGATTGTAGAAAAACAAAGAAATAATGTCATTTTTTAGTTCATACAAATACATTCAAATAAAATTACATTTTCATTTTTATTTTATATCAGATACTGCGTCAAGAACATCGGAACAGGAGTTTCAACTGAGGACCACACCAGCGGACGAGGACTTTCAACAGAGGACCAGACCATTGGACGAGGACTTTCAACAGAGGACTACACCATCGGACGAGGACTTTCAACAGAGGACCAGACGATTGGACGAGGACTTTCAACACAGGACCAGACCATCAGACGAAGGCTTTCAACACAGGACCAACAAAGATTCTGCTTCAAATCAAACTTCAACCAAGGTACAGTATAAAAAGTAATATCTATCATCTATCTCTTATTTGTCTTTTAGGGCCAATAATCTCTAACACTAAATACAAACTTCAATGTAAACTTAAAGAATAAATTGGCATAGTCCAAAAAAGTCTAAAAACACAGAATCTATACAATTTGTCATTGTAACATTCCAGTCCTAAACCCTAATTTAATTGCCATTTGACAAATTGAATAGTGCTGTAAATAAGGACATAACATCTTTTTGAAAATACCTTTTTAGTTACTGAAACACTTGCTTTTGGATACATGTTTAATAAATAAAAATTTCTTTAAATAATTATCTGATGGCCTTATTTAGACTTTTATTCAATTGACCGCATTGAAATTGATTAAGTATAAAATGTTAACACACTATTGATAACTATTTGTCATGAAAAACAACTTAACATCTCAAAATAAACTAATGGTACATTATTTTATTTTTACAGATTAACATGGCTGATAACGAGAGTAAACAAGAAAAGAAAAGACGCCAAGCTAGAGAACGACGACAGAGAGCAGACAGCCAGCAGACACCAAAGAAGGAAATTCGACGAGAAAAAGAACGCAAAAGAATTGCAAGCAAAAGACTGTCACTTGCAGAAATTAAAGATATGTCAAAAAAAACAACAAAGAAAATAAAGCATTTACAACCTGTTGCTCAAACATCAGATGACATTTTACCAGAAAAAATACAAGAGATACCAAAAAAAGCAACAAAGAAAACAAAGCATTTAGAACCGTTTCATGAAACATTACATGACATTTTACCTCAAACAATACAACATATACCAAGAAAAGCAACGAAAAAAACAAAACATTTAGAACCTGTTGTTGAAACATTATATGACATTTCACCTGATGAATATGAAAGTCAAAATCCTATATGCTTTGCAAATTGTCCTCTACTCAAGTCTTTAGCAGTAGAGGTTCATAGTTGTGGGGACATGACTACTCAATGTCAGTTTTGTGAGGCTTATTATTTTAAACAGGAGAGACCCAGAGATGGACAATTTATTAGTTGTTGTCAAAAAGGCAAGTTCAAACTTCCAGAAAGGAAAGAATTTCCAATTTATTTACAAAATATTATGACTGAACCTACTTTTCCAAACTACAAAAATTTTAAGACAAACATAAGATCCTACAATAGTGCCATATCCTTTGCATCCATGGGGGCAACATTAGCTGCTAATGTACCAGGACATGGTCCTTACTGTTTTAAAGTCCAAGGACAAATTTATCATCGCACTTCCCATTTACATCCAGAGGAAGGAAATAAAAGAAAATTCGCTCAACTATATGTCCTAGATACAATGGAAGCTGTTGACCAACGTATGCAGATGGAAGAAAATAAAAAATGCTTACCCACTGTTTTCATAGAGCTAAATAACATTATGGACAACAATCCCTACAGTAAAGCTTATAAAAAATTGGCAGAAGTAGAAAATGAACAACTACTTCATTCACAAACACATCAATTACCAATGCCGAAGGTTAATATGGTGCTTAAAAGAGACAGACATACTGATAAACGTCGTTATAACTTGCCAACAACAAATGAGGTTGCAATGGTGTTTCAGAATGATGAAGGAGAACCACCATTTCAAAGAGACATTCGAATATATCCTAGAAATGAGGACCAACCGTTTATTAATATGAGTATCTTAAGTCCAAATTTAGATCCAATGACATATCCCATCTTTTTCCCACACGGAGAAGCAGGTTGGCAACCAAAATTAACTCTTCCCAGTTACCCAAATGCTAAAGCCAGAATCCGAAATAATGTTTCTATGCTTGAATTTAAAGTAGCTCAAATTGCCATTCGCAATGTATTTAATCCAATTTTATGTGGTGGGAAACTAACACAACATTGGATTATTGATTCATATTTGCAAGTTGAGGCAAATAATTTAAACTTTATCAAATATCAACAAGATAAACTCCGTGTAGAACAATATTCTGGACTCATGGACTATGTTGCTGACGTGGCTACAAGCAGAGACATGACAGCTGGCAAAGCCATCATTTTACCATCTTCCTTTCAAGGATCTCCTCGGAATATGAGAGAAAGATACAATGATGCTATGGCTATTGTGACAAAATTTGGCAAACCCGATCTATTTGTGACATTTACATGTAATCCACAATGGCCAGAAATTACACTAAATCTACTTCTTGGACAAACTGCTTCAGATCGACCAGATTTAGTAGCCAGAGTTTTTAAGATTAAATTAAATGAATTAATACGTGACTTCACTATAAATCAGTTATTTGGCAAATGTCTTGCTTATGTATATACCATTGAATTTCAAAAAAGAGGCCTTCCACATGCACATCTTCTAATAATACTTCAAGAAAAAGATAAATTAGATACTTCAGACAAAGTGGATGCAGTCATTGTTGCTGAACTACCAGATCCAGAACTATATGGTAGACTATATGAGATTGTTACTCATCGCATGATTCATGGACACTGTGGTGACCGTAATCCACAATCACCATGTATGGAAAATAATAAATGTTCCAAAGAATTTCCAAAAGATTATAGAGACAAAACCTATGCCAATTGTGATGGATATCCACTTTATAAAAGAAGAGAAGGAGATAGTGCCATTATTCGTGGAAAAAAAGTGGACAATAGATATGTAGTACCCTACAATCCACATTTACTCATGAAGTACAACGCCCACATCAACGTAGAAGCCTGCACTTCCATCAAATCCATTAAATATGTCTACAAATATATTTACAAAGGTTACGATGCAGCTACTGTAGTCATCAAAAGTGCAGACAACCCTGAAAGTAGTGAGTTAGTACATGATGAACTTGCATCTCATGTAGATGCTCGCTATGTCAGTGCGCCAGAAGCTATGTGGCGGCTTTTAAAATTTGAAATGCATGATAGATCACATGCAGTATATAGGTTAGCAGTACATTTGCCACAACGACATTTAGTCTATTTCCATGCTGGAAATGAAATGAATGCATTGGCCCAAAGTGAAGATCGTCACACTACACTAACTGCATGGTTTGCATTAAATTCCACTGATGCTGAAGCAACACAATACTTATATATTGAAATTCCATATCACTATGTTTTTGTGAATGGATTATGGAGACCAAGAAAAACCAGAGGCAATAAAATTATTCCAAGAATTTACACAGTCAGTCCAAGAGATGTGGAACGTTTTTGCTTACGGATATTACTTTTAAATGTTCCTGGAGCACAAAGTTTTGAACACTTAAGAACTGTTAATGACATTGTATATGAATCCTTCCATTTAGCTGCAAGACATAGAAACTTACTCGCTGATGATACAGAGTGGGAAAGATGTTTAGAAGAAGCAGCACAATGTCAAATGCCACGACAGATGAGAGAACAATTTGCTTTTATTTGTATCTTCTCAAATGCTCCAAATGCATTAGCTTTGTGGGAGACTTTTAAAAGTAATATGGCTGAAGACTTTATGCGACGATACAATGAACCCATTGCACACTTAAAAGCGTTAATGGAAATCCAAGAAGTCTTTTTAACTCATGGATTAAGTTGTGCAAGTTTTAATTTGCCTGATCCAGGTCTTATAGATGACATTATCTTTGAAGACTATGACATTCAACTACAAGCAGAAAGAACAGAAGAAAGACTTGCAACTTTAAATACACTACAATTGCAAGCATTTCATGCCATTAAAAATGCTATAGATGATGACATGGTGACAGAGCGTTATTTCTATCTTGATGGACCTGGCGGATCAGGAAAAACATATTTGTACAATTTATTAATGAGTTCAGTACGAGCCCAAGGAAAAATAGCAATGGCGTTTGCCACTACTGGAATTGCTGCACTTTTATTAGAAGGTGGAAGAACTGTTCATAGTGGATTTAAACTGCCAGTGCCTATTTTAGAAAATTCTGTGTCAGATATTCGCATGACATCCTTACAAGCAAAGAAATTGAAGAAATGTAAATTAATTATAATAGATGAGGCCACAATGATGTCATGCTATGCCCTCCAATGTATTGACCGTTTGCTTCGTGAAGTCATGGAGAATACTTTTCCATTTGGTGGAAAGGTAATGTTGTTGGGTGGCGATTTCAGACAAACATTACCTGTCGTTGTACATGGAAATTGAACTGACATTATCGAAACATGTATAAAGTCAAGTATAGTATGGAAACATTTTACCCATCTTCAACTGCAACAAAATATGAGATCAGAAGGCCAAACTGATTTCAATGATTGGCTTATTAAAATTGGAGAAGGCAGAACAGAAAAAATACTACATTTACCTGATGACACTGTAGAGATCCCACCTCATATGATTTGTCAACAAGATATTATATCGGCTATATTTGAAGGGAGCATAAATAACGAAGAATATTCCGAGCTTGCCAACCAAGTCATACTGACGTGTAAAAATAAAGATGCATTAATCCTCAATAATGAAATCTTAAAAAAAAATTATGCACCACAAAGAAATTATCACAGTGCTGATTCTGTACTTGCTGATGACAATGAAAGTCAGGCTAACTTTTCGACTGAATTCATAAACTCTTTAACTCCTTCTGGAATGCCACCACATATTTTGCAGCTAAAGAAAGGTGCAATTATCATGTTACTGCGAAATATGAACCCCAAAAAAGGCCTATGCAATGGCACAAGATTAATTGTTCAACAATTAAAGGACCATTTTATAGATGCTGAAATTTTAACTGGGACCCATAAAGGAGAGAGAGTTTTCATACCAAGAATAGATTTAGCACCAAGTGAAAGTAGTCTCCCTTTTATACTTCAAAGAAGACAATTTCCCATTATTATGGCATTTGCCATGACCATTAATAAATCACAAGGTCAAACTTTCAAATCTGTGGGTATTTTCTTGGAAGAACCAGTTTTTGCACATGGTCAATTGTACGTTGCGTTGTCACGGTGCAAAAATCCACAGGCTATTAAAGTTTACATTGAAAACAATGAAAGTCAAGGTGATTTATTAGAAGATGGACGTATTTTTACTAAAAACATTGTCTACTATGAAGTACTATAACTTTGAAGGATACAAATTAACGATGCCAAGATTTTTTTAAAGCATTGCAAAATACATAACAATTGGTTGTTTAATTCAGTCATAATTAATGGAAGTCCTGTTTATGAATGATTTGCCTCACAAAATACTTCCCTTGCATTGTTAGTAAAAATTATGTTAAAATGTTAAGTCACTATGTTAATGTTTCTAATGTTACAAGTTTAAAAAATATATTTTCAAGTTATTTCATTCAACAGATTACAAAGTGGATGTTAAGAGGTCAAGCACCTTTTAAGTCAAAATGTAAATATTGTCTGTTATCTTAAGATTACTACCTACATTAATGTTTATCGCCAGTTTATGTGCTCAGTAATAAATTACTTTAATTACGTACGTTTTAAGAAGAGTTTTACTGTATGCCTTACTCTACATTCAATGTATATTCAAGTTAACAATTATTCTGATAGAAATTGAATTTTAATACTGATTAATTTAAATGTCAATTGTTTTTACATTCAAATGTTAATACTTTTAATAAAAAATTAGGTTACAAAATGTATTCACTATGTTCCTGTTTATAATGTTCAAAATTATACCAATGTTTTGTTAACTTCTAAACTTACATAAAAAATAAAGTTCAAGTTTAAAAATATATACTTTGATGGTTATTGCTTACATATAGTTTAAACTTCATGTTAAAATTCGCGACGTTTAAAGAAGGGTTTTTACTTTTTGCTTTCCTATTCATTCAATGTATATTAAAGTTAACAATTCTTCAGATACTAATTACATTTTAAAAAACCATTACATCAACATTTTACAAAAATACACGTTCATATTAAAATACTTACAAGGGTCAAAAATATATGTTAATAACTAAACAACTTGACAAACATATACATCACATTGCCGTCATTTTTTGACGGGCAAGTCGCTAGTATGAAATAAACAAAAGGCAGGGGAAAAGAGATAAAATTGTTTTATAAAAAAAAACATTATATAAACAGAGACTTTGTATTAAATATAAAACAGTTAAAAGACTCACTAACATGTTCGTACCTCCCAACATGAGCTATTTGGTCAGCGTTGAACGATTCCCACACAGGGATTTTCTGCTGGCAGGTAGTAATTCAATATCAGTGCACAGTCCTGGGGTACCTGTGTCCCTTCCAGTGCTAGAAGCAGGCACAATTGATTTGCACTATTAGAGGATGGTGCACATCTTTTTTTCCCCCTTCCCCGAGGACTGGAGTTGGGAAACACTGATGTCCCTTTTTTAATGTTATGTTTACATTACTGATCTCCAAGCAGTGCTTTATGATACTGTAAGTGAACCATGCATAGTGCACATCAACATCATACATGTACATAACCAAATCTGATCTGTAAACACATCTTACACAGCTTTATGTTTTAACAAACAGTGAATGACACAATCAGATGTTGGGAGGAGTAATCTCTAAAATAAACACCCAACTGACTGCAACATAGTCATAATATTGGCTTTAAATAGCCATGTTATGCTTCTTGGCAATTATCATGTGACTTCTTCCCAAATACATGTGATATGCAGTCATGAAAAAATGTACATGAATTGTGACAATGTTCATGGTTCATTTATAAATATTTAGATGTATTATTGTAAGGATGAGTGTGTTCTATCCAATGCAAATTCAAAGCAGAAATATGCGTAGAGCAAGTGCTCTTCTTTAGAGTGTCATGCTAATAATTAATTGTGAGCCCACAGATCAGTAATAAACAATATGCACTGTATTTTATGTTTTTGTAGTTCAACATATAATACAGCATTGAGAGAACTGCTTGGAGATCAATGGTAGGTAGGCATGATAACTGGGACACTTAAATGTAAAAATTACTGAACTATACATATCCATGCATATAATGCTTCCCTTAGGCCAAACAAAATTGTATTGGTTTTGTAGCTGTTCAATATCTGTCTGATTCATACCTACATCCAATGCTTCCGTTTTGTCAATGTTGATTCTCAGTTCAGACTTGGCGCTAAACTCTGGTGACTAGCAAATTAATAATCAAAGAGACTGGTTGGTAAGGGTGAAAAGCAGATCGTCTGCAAACAGAGAACATTTCATCTGCTGCATCCCCACAGCAAGGCCCCCGATATCTGGGTTTGACCAGATGGCTTGAGCAAGGTGTTCCATGGCCAATGTGAATAGTAAGGAGGAGAGGGGCACCCCTGCTGTGAACCTCTTTGAATTTTAATGATAGTATCACTTGTCCCCGGGAGCCTAAAATTTGCTATACAGAGGTGATAGAGAGTTTTTATGAGGTTTATAAAATGTCCCCTGAAGCCAAATTTATCCAGGCCTGCATAAAGGTATGGCCATTCAACTGCATTGAAAGCTTTTTCAATGTCCAATGCCATTATGCAGAGCGTAGTTCCATTTGTTTGCGCTAGGCGGAGAATATTCAGTGTCCTCTGTATGTTATCTGCTGCTTGCCGATGTGCTATAACGCCAATTTGATCTTTATGAACTAAATCAGGATGAAGCACAAGTATTCTATCCGCCATTATCTTTGCAAGCAGCTTGATTATCCCCGTTTATGAGTGAAATTTGACAGTAATTTTTGGCTTCAAGGGGGTCCCTTTCCTCTTTGGGAAATAGTACTAGGTCGGCTTGGTTAAGCTCTGAAGGCATACTCTAGCCTCTTAAAATTGCATTAAATAATGTATTAAGAAAAGGGGATAAGAGATATGTATATGTTTTATAATAATAATTTGTAAAGCCATCCGGTCCAGGGGATTTGCCCACCTTAAGACTTTTTATGATCTTTTGTATTTTGTCAGTCGTGACATCTGAATTGCGGGTTTCTAAATTTTGGGCCGTTAGACTAGGTAGATCAAGTCTGTCTAGGTAGGATCTAATGACACCCGGTTGTTCCTGGGGTTGCAAGGTATATATGGTCTGGTAGAATTCTGAGAAAAATGTTTGGGTTTCATTTTGGCTCACCGTAACTGAGCCATTGGAGCTTTTTATTCTAACTATCTTTGTCTGAGTAGATTTAGACTTAAGTCTCTTGGCAAGCAGAGAGTCCAGCTTGTTTGCTTTAGTATAAAATAATTGTCTAGTGCACCGGAGGGCTTTCTCAGTTCTCTCAGAGAGTAAGTTGTCCAATTCTAGTCATCATTTATCATTTTTTTGACGCACCTGAATCCCTGGGCTCTGTTGATTTTTGCGCTTAAGAGTCTGCAAGTTCTCTAGCAGGTCTTTTTCTTTTTGCATACATTATTTTTTATGGGTCGACACCGGTTTAATGCAGACCCCTCACATATAAGCCTTATGGGCTACCCAAGTCCACCCTGTACCCATGTCCGTATAGGGGTTCATTTCAACTCTTTCTCCAATTGTGGGGGTAGAGATTATCAATTAACCTCCATGTAAATGGAAACCTAAAGTTTGGTCCCAAGTTCAAGGTTATCATTACTGCTGCATTGTCTGATCATGTGCAGGGGACAATTTTAGCTTCTTTTAAGCTATCAAAAAGAGATGGGTCCATTACAATTGTGTTAATATGAGAATAGGATCTATGCGTGTGTAAGTAATAAGTGTACTCTATCGACTCAGGATGGTGACCCCTCCAGGCATCTATTAGATTCAGCTTTTGAAGAAGCTTTGTAATTTCTTGTAGTTTATTTGAAAAACGCCCACTTGTAAGGCTATTTGATCTATCTAAATTATGGTCAAAAGCGAGATGGAAATCCCCGCCTATTATCACTTTACCGCTAGAATTAACATTTTTAGTAAGCTTTTATGTGGGGAGTCGGTGGGAGCATATATGGAGACTAATGTGACCGGGACTTCCATAACCCGTACCTTTTAAAATGATGTAGTGACCTTCTCTATCTATTTTTTTAGTTTCCAGCTTAAAGGGGAAGTTTTGGTGTATGAGAATCGATGAACCTGCTCTTTTAGTTGGTTGGGTCACTGAAAAAAAAGTAGGATATTCTTTGTGTAAATATGTTGGTTTATGATTATTTGAAAAGTGGGTCTCCTTCAAAAACAATACAGAGGGCTTACATTCTCTATAATAAAGAAAGGCCTTTCTTCTTTTAAATTGAGAATTGAAGCCGTGTTTGTTGTGTGTTAAAAAAGTATATTCTCCTACAATGGGAACAGGAAATGGGAATAGAATGGGACACCCAGAGATGGGAAAAAATACACAAGACACTGAGTAAAGGCTCCCTCTTCTTTAGCTATTTAGAAACAGCAACTAAAGTACTACACAGGGTATACATCTGACAGGCTAAATAAGATAAATCCGCTTTCCCCTCCTGAGTGCTTTAGGAACTGCTCAGATAGAGGAACCTTTGGCCACATCTGGTGGGACTGCCCAAAAGTACAGGCCCTGTGGCGAAGGGTAACTGCAATGATCACTGAGGTATTAGACAGGGAAATACACCACTCTAGGGAGACATGCTTACTGGGAATGCCAGTACTGAACGTTAATAAGAACCATAACAAGTGGATACAAATGGTCATGCTGGCAACCAAAAGCCACATTGCAAAGAATTGGAAATCACCCCATTTAGACGCCCAAGAGGTTATAAAAAAATTAAACCACATCATGATTTATGAAAAAATGACGCATTCAATAAACAACTCCCTCTCCACTTTTAGTCAAATTTGGGACAGATGGGTGGAGTCGGACAAAGCTATTTTAATTTAACAAAAACTTGATTTAGAGTGGAAATTACTACACTAGGAAGGGAAGGCGTAATCGGATGAGGCGGAGACTCCAGGCCGGGGTGACGGGTGTCTTGGGCGTTGACAACTATTGGCGAATTGAGTAAACTGAAGAAGATAGACAGGAAGAAGGAGAAGAAAAAAAAAAAAAAGCAAGGAAGATACAGGTAATAAGTTCATTGACTTGTTTATTCATTGTTTGTTCGATGTTATACTTCCCATATACTAGGTGAATAATGTAATTCTCGAGCTATGCAAAATTGAACATCTATATATATCTTCATGGAAAGACAACAAGTTAGCTCACATGTAAGAATTTGACGAGTTTAGTATTGAGAAGTCAATTGCTAGGGAAGGAATAGCTAGCAGGCGTTTCCTGCAAAGTTGAGAAAACGGAAAAAGGTTATGGTGGACACATAAAGCAGACACCCAATATTGTCAGGAAAGGATAATCATTATTGACAACAAAGTTGTACAAGATATCTAAAATGTTGTTAAAAAATCCTGTTTATGCAAAATTGTGTTGGACCTGCGAGTCCAACAATATTGTGTTATTGAACACTGCTTATGTGTCAATAAAAAGATTTTAAAAAAATAAATAAAAAAGTATATTCTAAACCAGACCTGCCTTAGCAGGGCAAACTCACCCTGCTGCGATGTTGGAGCCGGTGGGGAAGAAGGGTACGGTAAAGACCCAGGCCTCAGAGCCGAAGCATCGCCCAGTCGGTTAAGTTGAAAGGAGAGATTTCTCCCGCCAGAACAGACCAATAGAAAACAAACAAAAACAAAGATCATTAGGTAAAAAACAGTTAATATAAGATACCTATCTTGCAAACAGTCAAGTAGGTAACCTAGATTCCCTTGGTAATAACAAAACCTCCTAAGCCACGTATCTAATGTGGCAAAGACTGAGAGTGAGGATGGGTCTGCTATTTCTACAGCATTAGGAGGGGTATAACAATGCTCTATAACACTGTAGTGTCCTGGGAGGGGGAAAGTCTCTCGGCGGTCACTATTCAAAAGAGGACCAGACAAGGCTGCCCTCTATCCCCTTTACTCTTTGCTCTAGCCTGTGAACCTCTAGCCAAGGCCATCAGAACAAACTTAGACATAAAAGTCAGATTATGTCCTCTGCACTTTGACAGATGCCAGTACCTTGGTCCCTGTCCTCTTTCACCTATTAGGATCATTTAGCCAATTCACTGGGCTCCATTTAAATATAGACAAAACGGAAGCCCTAGATATCTCCTTGCCCCCCCCCCCTCCAACTTAGCCTTCTTACAGCAACACTTTAATTTTATTTTCATTTTTCTAACCACCGCAAATATCTGGGTGTGAATCTCACTTGCAACACAGCAAACCTGCATAAATCCAACTATACAGCCCTCTACAAAACACTAACCCAAAATTTACCATCATGGGCAAACTATCCTATCTCCTGGTTAGGACGTATTCACTCTTTTAAAATGAACCTCCTTCCCCGCCTTATGTATTTATTTTACTCCCTACCAATTGCTCTGAATTACACAGACTTAGATAGGTTCTAACGCCAAATTTTCAAATTCATATGGCAGAATAAATCACACTGCATGTCTTAATCAACTATGTTTCTACATAAATCGAAAGGAGGCCTCTCTGGCCTCAACCTAAAATCATACTTTAAGGTGGCACAATTGGCTTTTATCCCAATCCCGCACTCCCCTACCCACAAACCGCTTTGGATATTTATTAAGAACTTTATGATGGCCTCATACATGTGGGATTCCATCACATGGATCCCGAACTTGCTGACATGCTTGGGCAAAGTGGGGAGCCCATGTATAAAACAATCCTTATCTATTTGGTCACAGGCTGTTCGTAAATTTTATTTGATTCCGCAATATCCCACCCCTACCCCCATAATACCCAATCCTAGATTTCCTGATACTCTTCCTGCGGCCTCTCTACTATGGTGGAAATCTCATAACCTCCTGACAGTGAATTCCTGGTATAGAAATAACTCTACCTTAACATTAACTCAATTAAAATAATTCAATATCCCCATCCAGGAACATTATACATTTTGTAGATTTAAATACTTTCTATCCTCTTTAGAACACACCCTAGGGAAACCTTCATCAAATTGGTTTACCAGGTCATGCCCCTCTGCCCCTCTTACAAAAGGTATTTTGGGTATTCTATACAATTCTTTTAATTCTCTTCCCACCACCTCTCCCCCAAAATATATTCAGAAATGGGGAGAAAATCTAATTTGTAGCTGGGATACAGAGACCTGGCAAAACTCATGGCGGAACCTACCCAGAGGATCGCTCTATAGTAATATTTTGGAGACCTCCATTAAAGTTCTTCATAGGACTTATATCTCCTGGACAAACTATTTAGATGGAAACGCTCCCCTAACCCTAACTGCTCTAGAACTTGCCAGGTCCCTGGAACCTTTTTCCACACTTGGTGGTCTTGCCCTCATGTACAATGCCTTTGAAACAAAGTTTTCCATCTAGCCTCAGCTATATTTGACACGCCTATAACGGCTAAAGCAGACATAGGCCTCTTAGGGCACTTTCCTCCTTCACTATCAAAATGTCAGAATAAACCCCTCCAGTACTTATTGTTAGCTACAAAGAGCCACATAGCCAGGCAATGGAAATCTCCCACTCATACTTTGCAATCGGTTATCAGCAAAATGAATTACAATGCTGTGAATGAGAGGCTAACACATTTAATGGGGGGGCTTATGCCTACATTCTTCCAAATCTGGAATCCCTGGATCAATTCCCCTTATAGTCCACCTATAACATAAAACCTTCTTACTTAACACCACGCTTTTTTTTTGTCAATCTCTTCACTGGAGGTGCAGGCCCGGGGACTGGAGGCGCCAGGACAGGACAGGTAATAGATTTAAACTGTTGGACTTGAACTTGGACATTTTTGGGACAAAAGTCTGATTTTGAATTTAATTTTGTTGTTATGTATTCAACAGTATCTTATTGAAATGCTTTAACTCATTTAGAGCTATATTTTATTTTTACAGTATAGTTTTTATTTAGGCTCCTGATGTTTTTCACATCGAGTCTGTTAACCTGTTTAATTTATTTAGTATTTTTTCCTAGAAAATCTGAAAAGTTTAGGTAACTTAGATTCAGTTAGGCCTTCCCACTTTTGGGGATAGGCCTTTTTGTTTGAATTTATTTGGACTTTAACACTGTACCCTTTTATTTTACCGTAAAATGTTAGCTTTATTCTGTTTGCTTTTAGTATGGTGATATTTTACTCCAATTGTGCCAAAGCTTTCATTTGGCTTTTGTGTCGATTTTCTTTTATTCTGTTGCCTAATAAAAACCCTTTAGAGGAAAAAAAAAGAAGGTCCTTCTTTATTACTAAATCATGAACAGCCTGCATGAACAGTGTGCAGTGTGTACACACCATAATGCACATAGAAGTGACTTGCTTTTGGATAGAAGTTCACCAACTAAAAACTTCTGTAAATAAAATATGCTATGTGCTTATATAGAGCCCTATTCAATTGACCAAATCACAATTTAATAAGGCTGCATATCTGCAGTGCCTTTATAGAGAAGTTTTTGATGCTGTATTACAAAACAAGATCTGTTCCTCAAATCCTCAGAGTATAGCATGTTAATTAAAAGAGTGTAAAAGCGCAAAGACCTCAGGGATAGATGGACATCCTCCACATCAATAAAGTCACATTTATTCAATAGTAAAAAAACCTATGCACACTTACATTCAAGACATAGTAAAATGGCTTAATATACAAACAATCTATGCCAGTTGCCCCAGACACACAGGTATGTACTGAATATTTTAATGCTCCAATGCCCAGTCTGGAATGGCCAGATCAGGTGTATATAGCAAGTGTGTAGTTAGGAAAGGCAGACCCACTACCCATTACCAAGTCATGAATTTATATGCATGTGTGTTTTTATACTATTTAATAAATGTGTTTTCCCTTATGAGTTATGAGGGACATAGGGAAGACAGAATGAGTCCCACATTAGCACCAGAGTTGGCATCCGTAAGTGACTGAAACAGAATTACAATGATACACATTGATTAGTATGACAGTATTATTGTAGGGGGGTTGTAAATGTATTTTAGGGCACAATGGCAGGTGTTAGGCCCTGAGGCTCTGCCAGTGTCTATGTAAACAGGTATTTGCAATTGACATTGTGATTTATATGATTGCTCTTTAATATTGTTATATATTGCATGGTTTTGTGCTTTAGGATATGCAGGCCCAATTTTTTTGATTGAAAATGCTTCTTTAGGTTTTTATTCCCCTCCAACTGGGACACTTGTAGCTCCTAATAATTGTTCCCGTAAGGATTTTTTCTTCTCTTGTGGGAGGTTACATATATGGATTTGTGTCACTGCGAGCACTCACAGGTAATTACTAGAACATGTAAGATGTTCAGTAACTATTACAGGAGCCATGTAATCAAGCCTTAAAAGTGGAGATTTCACAGCAGTATATTTACAATAACAGTATTTATTGGTTTTAAGGCTTTATATTTTTTTAGAGGCACTGGGGGGGGGGGGCTATTGTTCATTGAGGGAACCATGAATGCCAACATGTACTGGGACATACTAACGCAGAGCATGATCCCCTCCCTTCGGAGACTGGGCAGTATTCCAACATGATGATGACCCCAAACACACCTCCAAGACGAACACTGCCATGCTAAAGAAGCTGAAGGTAAAGGTGATGGATAGGCCAAGCATGTCTCCAGACCTAAACCCTATTAAGCATCTCTGTGGCATCCTCAAATGGAACGTGGGGGAGTGCAAGGTCTCTAATATCCACCAGGAGGAGTGGAAGAGGGCTCCAGTGGCAACCTGTGAATCTCTGGTGAACTCCATGCCCATGAGGGTTAAGGCAGTGCTGGAAAATAATGGTGGCCACACGTAATATTGACACTTTGGACCCAACTTGGACATTTCCACTTAGGGATGTACTCACTTTTGTTGCCAACGGTTTACACATTAATGGCTGGGTGTTGAGTTATTTTGAGTGGACAGCAAATTTACAGTTATACAGGCCGTACACTTACTACTTTACATTGTAGCAGAGTGTCATTTCTTAAGTGTTTACAAAAATGTGAGGGGTGTACTCACTTTTGTGAGGTACTGTATATATAGGTGAGTTTGGGTATATATGTGTTAGTATGAACTAGATCAATATTTGCTTGTAGTAGGCTCTATATTTTGCTTCCAGAAATAATTTTTAGTACTATGCATGTAAGGTAGAACACATAAGCGGACCCGGACCCTCTGCTGCTATTGTGGTAATTAAATTATGTCCTTCCCCTATCTTGCATGTAAAAAATCCTTTCCTCAATGTTTATCAGCTACTGCTTGTTCTCAGTGTGTTCCATGTGGCTTTTATCGATATATTCTGAAATATTTGTCTCCGAAATATAGTTTTCTATAGTACTTGTTGCTATATGGTTTGCATGATGAGGCTTTCCTAATCTTTCTCAGGCTAGTTTTGCTCGCGTCCTACATTTGGATACATGCCTACACTGTAGACAGGGGCATGAGTCTAGGCTTATGACTGTTGGTGGCACTAACAGAACAGAACTCAACACCACTTATCTAGTGTTTGTGCACAAAAAAATCACAAATGACAAAATGAAGAGTGTCACGATCTACTGCTTCTTAGTCGGGCTTGATAAGGCTGTTATTGCCAAACCTACCCAGCAGATCTACCAGATTCTTTTGATCTCTTCACTAAGACAGCTGATGTCTCTTAAATTAGATGTAGTCTGTAAGAATATGAATGCAGGCTCAGCATTATAAGAAATCAAAAACTGTTTTTATTTCTGTGGACAAGGGCTCATCTATAAGGCATCATAACAGCAACTTCAGTCATAAAGTCATTGCGGTTATCTTCTTACCTCCATTTTTAGACAGGAGTATATCTGTCTTCAATATATGTCTTCTTCCCTTGGCTTAGGAACATATATATATATATATATACTTTAAGACATTCAACCCAGCATTATCTCAACTGCCCTCAGAGACACCAATACATCTCTCTCTCTGTCAGAAAAAACTCAACTGCCAACTGCTCTCTCCCCTCTCTGACAGTTACCACCAATCACACAACATTCTAAACCATTTAACTCCTTACACACTGGACACAATTAATCATATAGTCATCAACATAACATAACATAGCATAACATTTTACATATTAATTAACATGACATAACACATATAGGATAATCAAATTAACATAAAAGCATATTAAACAACTAAACTTTTACTGATCCCAAAGGGGGTTCAGGGGAATCATGACAAAGAGGTAGACAATATTAATTTGCTTCTAAACTTTACTGAAAAAATGTCCATTTTCAAGAAGGAAAATCAACAAACTAGCAAGACCATGCAAATATATAATCAGTGTGGTGCAAATTGACCCCAGGGAAGGGCATGAGGCTGACTAAAAATTAAAAAGAAACTGATCTCATACCTAATGCGGTAGCACATATAACATATACTGTATATAGTCAATACACCACATTGGAGAAGGGATTCTCCAACAACTGAAGTCTTAAAATGAAACCAAGGGCAATAGCGCGTAGCACCTACATATTTTCCTCATCTGGTTAGTACATCAGAATTACTATCACCTAGAATAAGGGTTACCATTCAACTACACGTTGCAAGTGGATATTTTCACTACTCAAAGTGGAGCACCTGGTAGACATTCTTTGGACTCCAAAACCCTTGTAGGCAGAATCAGTTGAATTAAGGCTTTATTAAAAACACATAAATCAACCCATTTGAGTGTCGCTGAAATCACGCTGATAGCCACCTTCACAAGGATCTGAAATATGTGAGTGATAGTTGCAGCCATATATATATAGAAGTTCAGTCTGTATTATTCCACATTTTACAAAAATATGTTTTTCTGTGAATAAACACAGAAGGTGTCTTATTGTTGTGATCATTTCCTTTTGCGTAAATCAGATATAACATCGCTCAAACAAAAAGTAAACCCACGAAGAATATCACAGGTCATATTCATTTTGGAAGAGCCTTTTAAGGCATTTGTGCTCCTTTGGAGGCGGTTATACCAACTGGGTATAGTTTTAGCATCTTCAGTTGCAGTATTATTGCATGCTCTCAGCAACTCATATTCCTTTTGAGAGGGTGACTTTTGACGTATGATGCATGAACCCATGTTGACAAAAAGTGAGGAGAACTTGAATGGGTGTTTCCATTTTGGTTGCAGAGAAGTTTTCCTCTTATAGATTTTAAAGTACACCGAGTCACCTGGCTGTAGGTTTTGGTAAACTGCCTCTGGATTGTGGGTCAAACCTTCACAAATCTGGTAAAAGAAAGCTTATATACAGGCGATTTGTGATTAGCAATACTCCAATTGTCTCTGTGAATCATATAGAATATATATTTAAATGGTGATTGAATATGAAATCACCAGTCAAATATATATTCTATATGATTGACAGAGGGTTTGCAAGTCGTAAATTCATGGGGGCTTGAACGAGTTTTGCCCAGGAAGACTTAGGGATATTTTATATCTATCAATGTACAATTTATTATTTTGTTTTTCAAACTCCAATTTTGTCTCTCAGCAGCCCCTGATGATGATGAATGAGGAGCTCACTATTGCATTATTTGACCAGTAACATATGTGCCCTACCACTTCCAGGAATTAAAAGAGTACACAGATCTTCTTAGTAATAGCTTAGAACTTGCATCTGCTTTGGCACAGGGATAAGCTACCACCCAGCCAGAGAACATACAAAACAAGAACTAGTACATACTCATAGAGGCCTGGTCATGAAAAGTTAACAAATCATGCAAGGAGGTAATAATATCATGTTTGGATTACAAAATATATAAAGAAGCTGTGTTATGTAAGAACCAGTTTGCTAAATTGCTTCATGTCCCATTGAATTCCCCTTCATAACACCATCTGTTCATTTCTGATGAGCAGTGCATATAACAACAATAAGTTGTAATAGTAACTTCAATGCTCTTAAGAGATCATGCACATACAGCTATACCTCGTTTAACACTGTAGATGGTTCCACGCAATAGGAGTGTTAAGCGAAACAGTTCTAACATGGGGAAGATACGGATAGTAGAACTCAATTTCAATAGAAATTTTAACTTTTTTGGTTTTATATGAACTTCAAACAAACGGCAAACATAACACTAACACAAACTGAATATTAGCAGAACTATAAACTCTAAATTATTGATGTTGAAGCTTCTGGTTCATCCTGGATTCTGTTTTATTTGGAGAAAATAAAACTATTTTATAGCATTAAATGGGGTCCGGCAGGCAAAAACAGCGTTATAGCAGGGCAATGCTATAGAAAAACAGAGTGTTAAAAGGGACCTGGCAGGAAAAAACAGCATTATAACAGGGTTTAGCATTAAGATGGGTCTGGCGGGAAAAGCAGCTCTATAACGAATCAGCTCTAAACGGGGTAGCTTTAAGCAGGGTATACCTGTATTGGTCATTCCTAAATGTCACTGAAGGAGAGAAATCCTATTTGACTAAAATCACCAGTAACCCCAAAAGATTTAGACTTAGGGCCTCATTCTATTATCGTCCGTAAATCGGCCGCAAAGCTGCAATTCCTTGCGGGGCTCCTGTTACCTTGCAATTCAATTATACGGCGCCGCAAGGATATCCCCTTACGGCCGTTCGTATATCTTGCAATCGGCCGTAAGCTCAGAAATCTTTAAATGCAAAAATAAATTCAAGACGGCACTGTAAAGCTCTGTAAATGCTAGGGATCATTATGGGGGACATGAGGATTAATAGCAACCCACTCTCAAGCTTGCACATCAGCCCAAATCCGAGATTACATTAACTGTTTATTTTCCGGCCGCAGCGTGGGCGGGTCTGAGGTGCTCCAAGCCCTCTGGACTTTTTACATGGATATGTGACATAAATTAAAAAAAACATTTTATTTACGGATTTGAGTATAGGGGAATGTTGTGCTATTAATGCTAACACCCACAATCACTTTATAGTCTCCTCAGAGAGCAGGATGGCTTTATTATGGCTTTATAATGTGCTTAAATGTGTGTCTGCGGGACCTTTTTTCTGCAAGTAAGCTGCGGCTCGGTTTTAGCCTTGCAGAGTGGGTTCCCGGAGCAATTGAATAGCAACCAAGATTTTCTTACTTCCGAAACTCTTGCGGCCGTTTAAGATCAAAGGCTTTCCTCCGGCCGGAAGGGAATAGTTTAGGCAAATAGCTTGCGGCCGGTCCTTGCGGCCCTGCATCTCCTACGGCCGATAATAGAATGAGGCCCTAAGTATATACAGTGGTAGTCTGCCTATAGCTAATATTCAGGCTTTGGTCAAAACAACAATATCCTGAACCTATCACACCATTACTGTTTTCCGAACAAGACCCATCTACAAATAAAATATTTTCTGAATTTAATCAGGGAACATATACCTATTCAAGGTATATTGTTGTTTTTTTTTCTTTTAATTCCCAACACTTTCTCTAACTTGTAAATCATTTTGTTAACAAAATCTGGTCCTTGGTTGCTTTAAAGTGATACAGTATCGCTCATAGAGTACCAAACCAATAACTTACTGATACTGCTAGCTTTCTTATCCAGGTTATTTAACGACAACCAAGCTTTTCTGCAATTATTAAGTTATTACATGTGCACAAGATGAAGGTTTCTGTATGTCAATAATTTAATTTACCATTTATTGTGTTTTGAAAGGGTTATGTGGGACATATTTGTGGAAGGCAATGGGGGCTGCTTTAAGTAACTGTAAAACATCTAATACCTTTATACCTCATATGTTCTTATGTTACTTGCTGATCAATGCCTTAGTAGTGTATACACTGCTTAGAAAAAAAAAATAATAATTTTTTGTTTAGACTATTTACTTTAAAGTTTAACTTATCCGATAATTATTTTCATATCAACGATTTACATACATTATTAATGAGCTCTGGTGTTATCATAAGACTTAACAAATAACCACGTTTATCACTAATATCAAACTCACAATTTATATATCACATCTTTAAAATAAAGCATTCATATAAGCACCAAAACATTGCTGACAGGTATACACTAGAAACAAACATAATGCCTCTGAGAATAAATCATAATTAACTGAAAAATATACTTCAATTTAAAAAATAATTTTGTGTACATGCAAATTGAATTGTACATCTATAAATACAATTATTTTTAAAGCAAACATACATTTTTTTTCTATTTTCGCATAGCATAGCCTTTCAGACTGAAATGTTTTTTGCTAACAGAATGGAGCAAGATTCTCTCATCTTCTCCATCTGCTTGTCAGGACTTGATTTATTAATTTGTTTACAACATTTTACTCGCCACTCATTCTTTTTTAAGAAGAAAGCAAACCTGCCCAGTAATAATCTTTAAAACTGAAGCTGTATAAAAAAATAACAAGAAAAGCTTCATTTTTACAATCCACCAAGTAAAGTTTATATTATCAAAACACTTAACTAGACGGTTGCCTACGGACACCTTAATTGTATAAAAATATATCTACATTTTTATTATAAACACATTATCTTTATTTTTTAAATATAGTTTCTGTCCTGACCAGATTACTGAGCGGAGAGGAAGAGCTCTGTATAGTTTCTGTAAATAGCGGTATAAAAAATTAGCACATCACAGGAGCTCTAGGGCAACTGTGTACTGTTGTGACTCTGACAATATCTCACATCTCCATGTTGTGTCTGCACTCATGCACAGACTGCTTGGTTTGCCTGTATGACCACCTCCCTGGTCTGCTCTCCTGCATCCTGTATGCCTGTCTATTAGAGAGCTGCACAAACTCACACTGCTTAAACATCCTCCAATCCAGGTAATGTAGTTCTTCAAACCACCCCAACTATATATATATATATATATATATATATATATATATATATATATATATATATTGTGACAAAGAAGTAACCTGCAAAGGTTCAAAGAGGGTGTGCTAAGTCACTAATTATTTTTTTAGTAAAAGGACTTCTAAAAACTTCCTAGGCCTACAGTCTGTCTCTCTGATATAAGTCATAAACAAGAACAAAACTTATGGCAATCTTCAAATGCAGGGATCAAATCCAACAAAAAGAAAGGAAGTTTGTTATCACGTACTAAAAAAAAATAGATAGTATCCAGTAGTGCTAATATTAAGGTTTTGAATAATGTGAAAGGCAGTGTAAGTGAATATATTGAAGACAACTAGAGAGAAAACTACACCTTTATATCCAACCACAAGGAATCCCTCTTATAGTAACCAAAATGTATTAAGTAACAGAGCAGAAAAAAGGCTTATAATTAAAATTAAGTATTTCTGAATCATATATAAAACAATCAAACATGTATGAATACTGCAGCATTTTTTTAACAATTTTGTTTGAACCGGGTCCCAAAAGAGTGTTATTATAATGGTAACCCAATCTCAAAATTTTGCAGCAGACAGTATATTATAGTGCATACAAGTGTTTCAGCAAAGCAATGGTCTGGTAATAAACAGAAGTGTATCAACAGTCCCAGTTAGTACAGTGTATGAAGAGACTGTATTCTGTCAGGGTCAGGAGGTTTGTAGTGGGTCCCTAACAACCATTACATATGAGTGAGAGAGGGCTACAGAGTAATACTTCCTATATCTCCTGATTGTCTCTCACTTTTCCCACACCTGGTATATTTGTATAGTGTTTAAGTACATGTGATTATTTCTGTTTATTTCCAATGTTATATAGTGCTGGTGAATTATCCTTTGTCTATCCATCAATAGTCTATTTCTGAGTCATAAATCCTGTACGTGCTAGGATGTAGTAGAGATCTGATTTCCAGATTATCTTTTTAGAGATCTGGGTATTGTTATACTTGTCATTACAAGACTATACTGGTTAATCATTTTCAGTTTATCATCCACAGACACTATTTCAAGTCATAATTCCTGTATGTACTAGGATATACTGCCTGCTGTGATATATTCAACAGTAGAGCTCTGGTCTCCAGTTTATTTTCTAAAATAGAGATCTGACTGTTGTTACACTTTTATTTATTACCAGACCATTGCTTTGCTAAAACACTTGTATGCTCTATAATATACGGTCTGCTGCAAACTTTTGAGATTGAGTTACCATTATACCACTATCCTGGGACCAGGTTCAAAAACAATAAAAAAAAAAAAATCCATTGTATTCTTACATGTTTGATTATTTTATATATGATTAATAAATACTTAATTTTAATTTTAAGCCTTTTTTCTGCTCTGCTGCATAATACGTTTTGGTTACTATAAGAGGAAATCCTTGTGATTGTATATAAAGGTGTATGTTTGTCTCTAAGTTGTCTTCAAGCTCTCTGATATAAGGCCTCTTAATAGATATAGCGGACAACAGAAGAAGAAGAATATGAAGGGTCATACTGGTGTCAAAAAGTGAGATACTTGGTCTTGGATTTGAAGGCCCAACATCTCAGTCTCCTGCTGAGCTGCTGTAGTCTGTATGCTAACCGAATAACAAGAGGAATTTAACAAATGACTAATTGCCCAGATGGCTCAGAATCCAGCTGCTATAAAAAAAAACATTCAAAAACAAGAGAACCTTTGGTTGGTTGGAATAAGGCCATTAATTTAGTACAAATGATGACTAAGGAAGATGATGTGAAGACATAACTGTTTGCACAGCATGCATATTATTATCTCGCAGCAGTGCCGGCTTCTGGTTTACTTCCCTGAAGGCTGAAATTACCATTAGAGCAGGAATGAGACAAATAGTTTGTGCTCAAAGGTTCCACCACTGACCATACGAAAGAAACTAGATTGCACAGTCAGAAATGTTTGACCTTTTACATATCACTTGTAAATGGCTATGCCTAGAGACCAACCCTCCAGAGAAAATTGTGAACATTTTGGTAATCAATCCTTATTGGAGAGCACTTCCACCTGGAATGAGAGAATGGATAGGTCAGTGTGTGTCTCAGTCCATTGATGAATGTGTGAATTGAATAATATCAGGTATAATGTATTCATGATGGTCCAAGGGTAGAAGGAACTAGGGCATAAAAGCGTAAATGGTCAGCAAGAGTGTTGTCTACTGAAAGGGTACATAAAAAAGTACAGTAATAAAAAATAATTATATTTAAATAAACAAAATTACAAAAATATGACTTAAAATTACTTTACCCTTCATGGATCTAGAATTGTTAGGTTACACTATGGACCCTATCTTCATCCATGGTATGCAGGCACATCAGTGTTAACACTTGCTAGAAGCCAATGGATCCTCTGTTCAGCCCATGGAATAAAAGCCTCTTCTTTCTTGATTGAAGATCACAATGTTCTCTTCAGAGGAAGGGAACCCCACAAAAAAAACAACAGACTAAAAATAATTAAAAAATAGCTAACCTAAAGTATCAGGAGCTCCCTCTATGAGAAGCTTTATATGACAAATGATACAAATTGATCTTGCCCAATCCTTTTGTACAGACTTTCTAGATTGCTGAAATACGTGTTAATTAAATTTTAGCCAACTGATGAGAAGAAATTGAAATTCTCAAAATATGACTTGTTTAATGTTAAACACTTATTAGAATCAATCAGAATATAATATATCCATAGGGAATTTAGGATATTAATATATACCAATTGGAATGTAAAAATGAAAATTCCTTCAGTTTAGTATTAGGGGTAATGTCGGGGACCATATGGGTCTATATGTGTGGTGTACTTTTAAGGACTATGGGGGGTCTTAGGGATTCCTATGGGGAAAAGTTTAGGGTTAGGGACAATATAGGTCCTCATAGATCACATGGTGGATAAGGATATGTCCCTTGAGAATTCCTATGAGCCTCCAGGGTAGTAGGGACCCCCTACGGAAAGTTATCATTTATAGTGATTGGGTGAGGTTGAAGTCCCATTGACTTTTAGGAGCTGGTGTTGGCTGAGGTGGACAGTATTTATAGGAGTTAAGGCCCCCCACATCCCAAAACACAAAAGTTGGGTTGGGATAGGAGTTCCTTATGGCCATCATGGTTACTGAAAGGATACAGATGTGAGATAGGTGGAGGGGGACATAATTCTCTCACATAGACTTTAGATTATCGCCCCGCAGTATGTGGATCTGTGTCTATATATGTAAATGTACATATACATATAACATATATATATATATATATATATATATATATATATATATATACATATATATATATATATATATATATGTATAAATATATATATATATATATATATATATACAGACGTATACATTTACACATACATCTACATGCATACACACACATATATATATACCATATACACAAATACATTTACATATGCATCTATGCACACATATACAGTATCTCACAAAAGTGAGTACACCCCTCACATTTTGTATAATTTTTATTATAATGAAACTCTGCTATGATGTAAAGTAGTAAGTGTACGGCCTGTATAACAGTGTAAATTTGCTGTCCCCTCAAAATAACTCAACACACAGCCATTAATGTCTAAACCTTTGGCAACAAAAGTGAGTACACCCCTAAGTGGAAATGTCCAAATTGTGCCCAATTAGCCATTTTTCCTCCACAGTGTCATGTGACTCATGTGACTGGTCACTGGAAGTTCAACATGGCACCTCATGGCAAAGAACTCTCTGAGGATCTGGAAAAAAAGAATTGTTGCTCTACATAAAGATGGCCTAGGCTATAAGGAGATTGCCAAGACCCTGAAACTGATCTGCAGCGCAGTGGGCAAGACCATACAGTGGTTTCACAGGACAGGTTCCACTCAGAACAGGCTTTGCCATGGTCAACCAAAGAAGTTGAGCGCACATGCTCAGCATCATATCCAGAGGTTGTGTTTGGGAAATAGACGTAGGAGTGCTGCCAGCATTGCTGCAGAGATTTAAGGGGTGGGGGGTCAGTCTGTCAGTGCTCAGACCATACGCCGCACACTGCATCAAATTGGTCTACATAGCTGTCGTCCCAGAAGGAAGCCTCTTCTAAAGATGATGCACAAGAAAGTCCACAAACAGTTTGCTGAAGACAAGAAGACTAAGGACATGCATTACTGGAACCATGTCCTGTGGTCCGATGAGACCAAGATAAACCTATTTGGTTCAGATGGTGTCAAGCGTGTGTGACGGCAACCAGGTGAGAAGTACATAGACAAGTGTGTCTTGTCTACAGTCAAGCATGGTGGTGGGAGTGTCATGGTCTGGGCCTGCATGAGTGCAGCTGACACTGGGGAGCTACAGTTCATTGAGGGAACCATGAATGCCAACATGTACTGTGACATACTGAAGCAGAGCATGATCCCCTCCTTTTGGACACAGGGCCGGAAACAACCCCAAACACACCTCCAAGACAACCATCATGGAGGAGTGGAAGAGGACTCCAGTGGCAACCTGTGAAGCTCTGGTAAACTAATAATAATGGTGGCTACACAAAATATGGACATTTCCACTTAGGGGTGTACTCACTTTTGTTGCCAACGGTTTAGACATTATTGGCTGTGTGTTGATTTACACAATTCAACAGGCTATACACTTACTACTTTACATTATAGCAGAGTGTCATTTCTTCAGTGTTGTCACATGAAAAGATATAATAAAATATTTACAAAAATGTGAGGGGTGTACACACTTTTGTGAGATACTTTATATATATATATATATATATATATATATATATATATATATATATATATATACATAGTAAATAAATAGTATCACATTTGAATGTCTAAAATAAGTAAAAAAAAACGTCATGCCCAGAATTCCGAGAAATACAGTTAATACACTGCATTCTAGGAACCTTGGCAGGGACATGCAAATGTGCCCACAAAGGCTACGCCCTTGCAATCCATAACCATGTGAAACATGGCTTCCCCTAAGCATATGTCCGTTGTATCAAGCAGCTTTGAGCTAGGGTTAGCTTATAAACAAGCCAGGAATCCCACCCACATACAGCCGTTTCAAGGTTACTGCTTATCATCAGCGTGGGGCTGGTTCCTTAGCTTGTGTAGTGGATATTTTGACTAGGTAGTTCACCACAACAATCATTTAATATATGGTGGGCAAAAGAGAGATAGAAGCCTCCACTGTACAGTAGTACAGTAAATAAATAGTACATTTGTGTTTACAATTGAGTGTCTAAAATAAGTTAAAAAAACTTGTTTCATGCTGAGAATTCAAAGAAACACAGTTATTACACTGCCTTCTGGGAACCTTGGCAGGGACATGCAAATGTGCGCACAAAGGCTACTATATATATATATATATATATATATATATATATATACAGTATATACACCTATATAAATACTTTCTTACCTGCCAGATGCTGCACTCCTCTTCCTGGTGTGAGGAGGGGCCACATCAGGCTAGAGGGCCGACGAGGGCCACATCGGTCCGAGTGGAGCCACAGGTTCCTGCAAGGACTGAGGGGACAACAAAAGGCCAAGGGAGGCCACAGAGGTCTGCGGGGGGATGTCACAGGGGGCCGCGGGAGGCTGCAGAGGTCTGCGAGGGGCCACAGAAGGCGGTGGGGGAGCACAGGAGGCTAAGGGAGGCCACAGAGGTCCGCAAGGTACCACAGGAGCCTGAGGGGTAATGCAAGGGGCTCCGGTGGGCCACAGGGCCTGCAGGGGCCCCTGGGTCCTGTGTGTGGCCTCAGTGGGCCATAAGTGGCCACAAGGGACACAGGGGACTCACAGGAGGTCCACGTGGGTGAAAAAGGCCCTGGGGGTGACAGGGACCACAGGGGGGCCACAGAGTAATTGCAGGGGCCACAAGGGACCCACGGGACATAGAAGTCCTGCAGCTGACTCAGAGGGCCAGCAGGGGGTCAAGGAAGATCAGTGGCGGTCACAGGCATCCAGGGGGGCCACTGAAGACCTGAGGGGCCACCAAGGACTCATGGGGGCCACACAGGAACTGTGGGAGGTCTGCATGGGCCACTGGAGTTCCGCAGTGGCCCCTCAGAGGTCAGGGGCATCGGTGCCTTGCACCGGTTGCACTGGCGGTAGCTGTGCCTCTGACTAAAATTACTCGTAGCTTAATTTTATAAGTGTGTCAGCGGGAATTGTTCCTATACTTTATCCAGAGGTTACTCATTATGTTGCCCTTTCAGTGCCAGTGTGTGTCCTGAGGCCGTAGTGGCACCTCTCCTTAAGAATTTGCCTGACCTGCTTTCCTTCTGTTGCTCTTCCACAATGTATCTAGTAGTCTGTATATGTGGAGAAGGATGGGGTTAATCCATGGCAGAGGTTACACTTTAAGAACACTGAGGTCCAAATCTTTGACCAATGACATGCAGAGATGGACGAACTATAACATTTCTTGGACGGGTCGCATAGCGGCGGCTAAAATGAGCATTCTACCCAAAGTTTTGTATCTCTTTCGAACCATTCCCATCTCAATTTCACCTACAGACCTTGACAGGTTCCAGAATAATAGGTTCAGGTTTATATGGGGAAATAAGCGCCCTCGTATCTCTAGACAGGTGATGTTTAGGCAGAAAAATAGAGGTGTACTTGCTTGCCCAAATTTAAAGCTCTATCTTAAAGCCGCTCAACTGGCCCATCTTCCCAGGGCACACTCTAGAACACACCAACCAGCCTGGGTTTTTATGGAAAATCAGCAAATGTTCCCACACAGTTGGGATAAGCTGATATGGATCCCAAAAGAACTAGCCCCATTCACAACTCATCAAAACCCCATGATTTCACAAACCCTTCGTACATGGGGGTGGGCCAACTCTAAATCCAGGCGGTTACTTCCTACAGGACTATCCCCGATGATGTCAGTCATGTCTTTCCCACACATTTTGGCAGACTCGAATGACATCTCTAAATTTTGGTGGACTTCTAGAAACTTGGACCGAGTAGGGACCTGGTTTATGAACGATAGTTTGCTGACATACGACCAATTCTGTACAACCCACGACCTACCTGTCACAGAATTCTATAACTACTTGAAAATTAGGAGCTGGGTTAGTAAGAGTTCAAGAGAACTTGGGCATCCTAGGGCCTCCTGGATGTCCGTTATAAGCAAAAGCCTACCCCTTACCAAGGGGATTCTGGGTTCACTATATGACACCTTTCTCAACTTCACAAGCGACCAAAAACCCAGGTATTTTGCTCAGTGAGAGAGGGATCTTGGGGTGGAGTGGGACTGGGGTAGATGGTCAGAATCCTGTTCCAATCTCTCTAGAGGCTCTCTTAATTCGGCTTTACTGGAGACGTCCATCAAAGTTTTGCATAGAGTTTACTGTACACCTGACAAAATACAGAAATTTAAACCATCAGAAAGCAATAAATGCTTTAGAGGGTGCCAAAACATAGGGGATCACATACACACATGGTGGTCATGTCCATCCGATCAGAAAATTTGGGGGCAATTCGCCCAATTAGCCTCCACACTTTTCCACAAGGTAGTTACGCCCTCGATGGAATCTTGCCTGCTGGGGATTTGCGTTCTGGATTTATCTAAAAAGCAGAATAAACTATACCAATTAATGGTGGTAGCTACTAAGGCACACATAGCCTGGAGTTGGAAGAAAGAGACTCTTAACTTTACGGAGGTGATTAGTAAGATCAATCACTTACTTATAAATGAGCGATTAACTTATATCATACTAGACGACATTTCCCAATTTCAGGCAATTTGGGAATCCTGGTTGGCTTCTTCATTCAGTATTCCCTTAGTATGATAACACATCACATCATACAATCTTTACACTTTGGCAAAGGGGACCTGGTGGAGGAGCTGGAGGCGAGGGGGAGTCCGGAAATCTACAGACGGAGCGATGGAGGTGGGTGTCAGTTGTATTGGGATGTCTTTAACGAGGTATGTGTTGAGTGCCCTTAGGGGCGGATACACTGGATTAGCGAAGATAGCAGTGTAATGGTTTAGCCAATTAACTTTGATATTTGTAGCATTCTCTCTTTAATTTGTGATTATTGGACGTTTTACCTTGCGTTGTTGTTCTTTTTCTCTTTTCTAATTTTTTCTTTTTATTATTTATTTTCTTTTCTTTCTGTTATGTTATTTCAATTGAAATGTTAACTGTGACTCATGTTACCTTAATAACTAAAAAAGGAAAAATGGAAGGCCTAGTCAGTTTATGATGGGAAACTATTGTACTGTACATGTTAGCGTATCTTAACTGACTAAATACAGTTGTGTTAAATGTTTTATTGTGCATTGCCTTCTAAAAAAAGACTATTTAAAAAAAAAAGAACACTGAGGTCCATCAGATATTGATGAGGATACATAGGACCCCTGTGGATAAGGGGACCTCCATGACATAGGGGGTTAATGTTAGGGGCAATGAAGGTCCTATTGTTAGTATAGATATCTTAGTTGTTTGATATGCCATTAAATGTCCTGCAAGGACCTCCATGGCTGGTTGATACCACAGGGTCGTTATAGGACCCCAGTGGTATAGGGATAAACTCTTTGTGCCATGAGGCTCCTCTCAGGACCTCTGTTGCATGGGGTTAATGTTTAGGTACCATGGAGTTCTCAATAGACCCCCCCATAGTTATGTGTATTGGGGATCAGATGTGAGCATGGGAAGGGGATCCTGAAGGTTACCTTACCTGCGTGGGAGGAGGGAATCCCCAGGGGTTACCTTCAGTGTGGGAGGGGGAATTCCCTGGTGTTCCCCTATTTACTGTATTAAAAATGGGGGAATCCTGGGGATCTTCTGGCTTACAGGGGGTAGGTCTTTTCGGGGGTGGGTTAGTGTGATGTTTGGTGCACTTTTAACCCCTCAATTATGTTGGATATAAGGAATCCAGCTTTATATCCAATTCAGTTAAGGGGTTTTGTTTTTTTCAGCATCAGACATGATGCTTAATTATTTTTTTAGATGTTTTTTCCTGCCTTTACATGTGCTATTCAGTGAACATAAATATTTTATCTAAAAATCAGTAATGTCATAGGCATTTTGTGAGTGCTCAATGAAATAGGAATTGAATAGCATCTGAGTCAAAATCAATGGAAAATCATCACATAATATTACCAATATCAGATATTCCAGAGCATTTTGAGTGGTTTATTGCAGACATGAGAATTGCAGTACCATTTTTGAGCATTTACGATTGGTGCAACTTTACCAATTAGGGAATTGTATAGAGCCCTAATAGAGCAATTTGTCCTCCAATTCTATCTTCATGAAGAGATGAAGAGAGCCTCATGCATATCCAAGGCATGCTTTAAATCCTATAATGTAGTTGTTGTACGAAGTGCTTTGTGCTGGATGGATACATCCATTTCTATAAAATGACATATCTACCAACAGAGGTGTAGGAGCCAAAAAATGTTTTTGGGGTGTTGATGCAGCCCACAATATATGCAGACCACATGGCAGCCTCTATACACAAGCTGAGAAATCTAGTGGTGATTTTTCCCCCTGATCCCCTCATGTTCCCACATCAATGCCTCTCAACATTTCCATTGGCTAAACAGGTAGACTTGAATTTTAGGTAGAAAAAAACACTATTGCCACAATGCCATCATCACTCCCACCTCTCAGGCCCGCTGTCTTGGGGTCCTACTGGACCCTTTCCTCTCTTTCATTCCCCACGTCCAATCACGCCACTACCTCACACAAGACACAACTAAAATTCTTATTCACGCTCTCATCATATCTCGCCTCGATTACTGCAACACTCTTCTTGCTGGCCTTCTTATCACCCGTCTGTCTCCACTCCAATCCATTTTGAATGCATCCGCTAGACTCATCTACCATACTAAACGATCAGTGTCTGCAGCCCCTCTCTGTCAGGCACTCCACTGGCTTCCCATAGCGTCTAGAATACAATTCAAAATCATGACCCTAACATATAAAGCCCTCCACAATAGTGCACCCTCCTACATCTCTGCTCTCATCCCAAAATACACTCCCACCCGCCCTCTTTGCTCTGCTAATGACCTTCTTCTCTTCTCCTCTCTCATCACCTCCTCTCACTCCCGTCTTCAAGACTTTTCACTTGCTGCCCCTATTCTTTGGAACTCTTTACCTCGCACCACCAGACTATCTTCCTGCCTCAGATCCTTCAAAATCTCTTTAAAAACACATCTATTCAAAAAAGCCTATCATCTTTAGCCTCTTCATTCACTATGCATCTCTCACTCTCCTGTACCTCACCCATACCCTTTAGAATGTAAGTTTGCGAGTTTTAATCTTATATGATTGAAAGCTCAATAACAGGGTCTTCCATTATTTTCATTGTGGGGTATTGTTTATACTTGTACCTAACCCCTGTATTGCGCTGCGGAATATGTTGACGCGTTATAAATAAAGGATAATAATAACTATTAGCACAGTGTGGTTCAAAAATAAAAACACAGTAAAACAGCATTAAATAACTGCAAAAAGAAAGCAAAGTGGAGACTGGATAAGAGGTTGAGAAGGGCATAGGAATGTTTTTTTGAAAGAGAGAATGTCCCTCCAAATAGAGAAATTTAAGATAATAAATAATAGTTGTATACATATGTTACCCCTACATTTTCTACCCTCCAAATGACCCCTATATGATGTTTTAAACTTTATTACATGAATAAACTGGTAATATGAAGTTTAGAAAAGTTACTAAATTTGATACAAAACATTTGCATTTTGCCCTGTTAAATTGTACAAAATGGAAGAAATTCTTGGGAATGCACAACTGGTCAATGGACACAGCTAATTAGATTTTATGATTGCTTACCACTTTGTTTCTTGTTTACTCCACTTTGTTATTCTCATACATCTCCATGTAATGCATAATCCATGTAATTTTCACAGGTTATAAATTAGAGGCCACCAATTAGATCAAATGCAATCTTTGTATAACAGTTTGCTTCTGATCTTTGCGTGGATCTCGTTATCCTAATATTTGTGATCTTTTTGTATAAATATGTACTTTCTTGGTGGGGTGAATATATATCTCAGTTTGTGTGTCATAGAGACCAGACTTCTCCAGATTACTTCAGACAAGTCCTGGGATTTTGATCATTGTTTATAGCTTCTTTCACACTGTATCACTTTCTATTTATATTTATATGCCTGTATAAAAGCCAAACATTAAACAGTAATTAACTTACTGGCAAGGCTAATATTAAAAAAGACTATAATAATAGGCTATGCTTCCAGGAGAAGCTAAATCATGTTGGCTTATTATAAGGAAATGAGAGGTATGTATCCTAATATCTTTATAATAGTGTAAGAAATACCCCCTGGAATCTAAAATCTAAGTGAATTTCACTTACAAAATACTACTGTTCAATCACACTAAAATATAACCAAGAAATGCCATCCAAGTGTTTGTAATGTCTGTAGTTTCCATAATTCCCAGGTGGCTGTCCCACAGATATCTTCATTATCACCATTACATGTCTCCTTGAATTATATTCAATCTCTTGAAAGCCTCTTAGAAACTCTGTATACCTTCAACCACATGTAAAGTCACAAAACATGCTTCAGAGAAGCCTTGATTTCCTGCTAATACTGCCTGAAATTAGCTGTTAAGGAGAAAGAAAGGGAATCATGGTTAACATATAGAAGATCATCATAGTCATAAATATTGCATTATAGCACATATATAGGCTAGTATGATTTGTGAAGTCTGCATACATGTTTGAACATCATCTACTGTGTATAATACATGTCATCGAAACATATATGAAATGCAGTGGTAACTCTGACTCCATTACAACCCATGAGAAGTTAACAAAAGTTAACATAGACTCCAGGACACTGTTACACTCCTCGTGAGGACAACCACGATCATTGGCATTATGGTACTTCAATTATCTCTAACATTAAGTCGTGCATGAAAAGAATGCCAGACAATGTCCCTGTATATTAGAGTTAACCAGACCAAATTGATATTGTCTAAGGTAACAATCAATATATTGTCTGGGCAGTCTGTCAAAGCCAGTGAGATAGCTAAACCATTCCAATACTTTTCCAGTAGTTGCCTTAACCTCGACAATATTCACATGCAACATAAGGCAGGAGATACCCATGCGGAACCCTGAAGCTTTTCACACCCAAACCCCCCTTTTCCGAAGCATCAAGGAAAGGAGTAATCCAAGTCCTGATAATGTTTCCTACCAGGCGTGGTCCTATCAAACCCTTTACACTGGTCCAAAGTCCCCAAATATTTCCAAAGCTTATCAACAAGGCATCTTTCTAGGCCCTCTTGGACTTCAAAGAGCACATCAAAGATGCTATGACCCTTAATGGTACCCTTACTAAGAGTTGTCACACAAGTTGCTTAAAACAGAAAACAATTGACTGAAAATATTTTGTGCCAAAATCTTTCTGTCTGTATTAAGAACTGCAATAGGGCACCAGTTCTCAATAGCTTCAGGGTCAAGTCCTTTTTACAGGAGAATAAGAGCTGACTGTCTTAGTGAAAAGGGCCCTCATTCAATTGCAATTTGGTCAATTGAATAGGGCTCTAAATAAGCACATAGCATATTTTTTAAAGAAGTTTTTAGTTAGTAAACATCTATCCAAAAGCAAGGTTTTCACTAACTAAAAACTTATTTAAAAAAATATATGCTATGTGCTTATTTAGAGCCCTATTCAATTGGCCAAATCGCAATTGAATGAGGCCCAAGGGCAGCAAACTCCTTTCCAGGCACTCATTAAAGATCTCCACAAGGCAAGGAAAAATTACAAAAGCACAAAATAATTCCGATTTTAGGCCTTCTGGGCCTGGGGGCTTCTTTAGAATAAGACTAGCAAGAGCCACCTTGACTTCCTCTACAGCTCATTTCAGTCAAACAATCAATGGAATTATTGCCATTCTCAGGAGGAGTGTAGTCTTCCAAAGAGCTATCTTTCCGATTCAGCTTTTTATAAAGGACTTAACTCGAGACCCAGCCCTAGAATCCCTCTCTGTAAAGACCAAGTAGTTAAGCTTCTTTTTGAGGCCTAAGTAGATTTTATATTTATCTATATTTTTATGACTAGTTTGCGGAAAAATACACAGGTTCTTTTCTTAAGTATTTCCCCCCATTCAGCCTTAGTATTACAAACACATTCTAAAGGCACCTGGGATTGGACTGTCTAACTTCAGTCTCTTCAAGCAAGTTCAAATTAAAGCGCCACAGTGTCTTACCTCTCAGAGGGATTTCAGATACATTCCAAGTCACACTTACCATCAAGTGATCAGTGAACTCCACTGGTTTCAACTCAGAGGCTGAAGTCTCAGAGACATCTTTAATAAAGAATATATGCAACCTACTTTAACTCCTACCATGCTAAAAAAGGCAAACCTGTGCCTGGGAAATGCTTAATGTACACATCGACCAGGCCAGCTCCCTTAGCTATGTCATTGAGCAAAATGCTGTCATATCCCAGTCTGTTCTTGACATCTCCTCTTCTTCAGACCTAGTTGTGGTGTTAGAATCTCCACCAAAGACAACCTTCTGAGATGTAAAAATGAAGGGATTAACATCACTGAGGAGGCATTTTCTTTCCCACATAGTCTGTGGGCCATAGATAATGATAAGTCTCAATCTCTGCCCCCTTAATGTGATATCTAAAAAACATGCAACAACCCATTCTGACCTCAACCAATCTTCTGACTATGATTCTGGAAGATTTAAACAAAACTGAGATTACCCCATACACCTCAGCCCAAAGAGACCAGAAGGAGCATCCATAGGTCCATTCACACTTAGCTTTCACCAAATTTGTCAGAGTGCCTATTCTGGTTTGCTGCAAAAACAAAAAAATGAACAGAACACTTACTAGAAAAATCAAGACCAAAAAAATGGCCTGGTTGATTGCACAAGAGGCAAACATTCAAGGCTGTAAAGTTCATTGGTTGAACAATCATAGTGAAAAAATAGACTATGAGGTTTTCTCAAACTTTCTTACTCATCATTTTCCCCAGGTATGCCATCAGGATCCACATCTACATTTCCAAAAAGAGGGCTCAAGATGTTCCAGAGGACAAAACATCAAACATAGATGGGACAATAAATGATACCTCCTCTGCTATAGTAAGCTTTTTAGGGATAACCCCTTACTTAATAGTCAGAGTGCTCTTTGGAGTGATATATCTAACAAGAACATGTTTAGATGTAACCTTCATTTTCCTGTTAACTAGATGCTCCACTATTTATGGGGCATCCAGAGGAGGTATCGCCTGGAGCATAGATGGTGTTGCATTGCACTCTTGGAAAACAGAAACAACACAGAGTTCTTTAATAATAGAAGTGACACCTTGGAAAGGGTACAACATGTGCAGATGCCACTGAAGCAACACTATTACTACTTTCAGGAGATGACACCACTGCCTCCACCTCAAGGGCCACAAACTCAGCGTTAACATTGTGCCATGCTCCAGTACAAGACCAGTAGGGATGACCCAACTCTCCACAAAGGTTGCACCTAATTTGATTCCATGAGGAGCCAGTGTGACCCAACTCACCACAGAGAGAGCATTTAGAGAGCATCACAGGCAGTTTAGAAATGCTTCAATCCACATTTATGGCAAGACCAGGATAAAAATGAATTACATGATCAGCACACAAAAAAAAGAGTTAGGAATATGTTGTTGTATATGGTTTACCTGATAGAGTCTCATCTCTATGTTTCAGCCTCACCTTAGCTTCTCGACTCCATCAAGATGTCTACTAACAGCATTGACTTATTGCAAACCATTGTGGTAACGCTCTTAATATCTGTCCAGGACATTGGATACATTTTAAAGCCCTGCCAGGCAGTCATATCTCTGTCCTCCGGATTTTCTACAGAACAGAACAAGCAGTTGGGGAATGAAAAAGCTGATATCAAATAAATTAGTCCTAGACATGTGAATAACAGAAAGACTTAGAAGCCTTTAAGAAGCATCTAAACCAATGTTCTCCTCTTGAAGCTGATCTTACTAGTGGCGTGGTAATCTGTAAACCTGAGGCTTTCTGCTGACTAACAGAAGGAACAATTTATTTCTGCACAGATGATAAACCACTTCCCCTTGCAATAATGGCTTAACCAGTATTATCAATGACAATCACTAATATAGTTGTCGTATTGCAAATTTGTGTGTAACGCTCACAAATTGCGAGTCGCTCATGCACGCTGCACATTTCGAAGCTCGCAATGGGCGCCGAAGGTGGAGAGGGAGGGAGAGAGGAGGGAGGGAGAGAGGAGGGAAGGAGAGAGAGGAAGAGTGAGGAGAGGGAGAGAGAGAGAAGGAGAGGGAGAGAGAGAGTGTTTGAGACGAAGAGAGAGAGAAGGAGAGGGAGTGAGAGAGAAGGAGAGGGAGAAATAGAGATAAGGAGAGGGAATGAAAGAGAGAGAGAGAGTGAGAAGGAGGGGGAGAGAAAGAAGAAGGGAGGGAGAGATAGAAGGAGAGAGGGAGAGGGTGCAGAGAGAGAGGGCACAGAGAGAAAGAGGGTACACAGAGAGAGGGCACACAAACGGACAGAAGATACAATTTTTAAGACAATATTATTATTTTTGGCGTACAAGTGACAATGAAGTCACCTGAAAAGGTACTCTCTCCTCGCGTCCAGCAACATCCCCAACAGCAAAGTCTATAATGACAGATTTTTCCAGAGCTTAGTCCAAATAAGAATAAAAGCGTCAGCAGTTTCAGCTTCCATGCTAATGCACTACTGAAGGTTTCTATCTTCTTCTTTCTTCTAAGCGACTTCCTAGAAGAGATGGAAACTGAGGGGTTAACAGAGTTCTCCACAAATTTCTCCCTGGCTCAGATAAACTCCAACTCATGTAGCAGTCATAGGCCCCTATTTAATTGCAAGCCCGTAATTACCTTCAAACTGAACTTTTGGCTGCGGGTTCCAAATATTTTACATATATAGATGCATTTAATTGCCTCAAGCCTGCAATTACATGCTCACAGCTCCAACACGCAAACCATGAACCCATACTTAGCATTTCAGGGCATGATCATGATCAATTAAGCAAGACCATAAGTTACCATTTAGACAGAGCCAATAGTAAATGAGACCGTCATCATGACATCAGTAAAACTCCTTCCCCCTTTCCTTCTGCACTTTCCATTGGTATTTTTCTAGGCACAATGGTTCCCTTCCGTTTAGTTAGATGCATAGCACATTCCTGCAGCTTGTTCTCTGCAACCTCTCTCAAATTCCATATTTTATACTATTTGTGTTGATAACTTTTCTCAGAGTTTTCGCAATGATAACCCAGTCACTACATCAGTATAGGAGATGATGGCCTCTTCACATCTCTGCACAGCATCCTCCTCCATAGATGAGATATTCTCTTTCTGTGCCTGGAGAAGAGCTCAGCACGGGCCCTCTGTTCATTCTGGCCCCTCAAAATCTTTGCCTTTGCCTGGGCCTCCACAAATGTTATTGTACTACTGGTCTAAGTCTGTTTTCTATAAGCCTCCACAATACATAAGGAGGCCTGGGCTTCACCTAGATAGGTATACCAAACAGTTGGAGAGTGAATCTGCAGAATGGATGGTATCAGGCCCAGTGTCTTTGGTTGAATCTCTGCAGAAATGGCTGCTCAGTCCTGGTGGTAAATGCAACTGATAAATGACAGTTGAAAAGAGAATCTGCAGAATGGATGGTATCAAGTCCAGTGTCTTTGGTTGAATCTCTGTAGAAATGGCTGCTCAGTCCTGGTGGTAAATACAACTGAGAAATTACAGTTAGAAAGAGAATCTGCAGAATGGATGGTATCAGGCCCAGTGTCTTTAGTTGAATATCTGTACAAATGGCTGCTCAGTCCTAGTGGTAAATGAGACTGAGAAATGACAGTTGGAAAGAGAGTCTGCAGAATGGATGGTATCAGGCCCAGTGTCTTTAGTTGAATATCTGTATAAATAGCTGGTCAGTCCTGGTGGTAGATGCAACTGAGAAATGACAGTTGGAAAGAGAGTCTGCAGAATGGATGGTATCAGGCCCAGTGTCTTTAGTTGAATATCTGTATAAATAGCTGGTCAGTCCTGGTGGTAGATGCAACTGAGAAATGACAGTTGGAAAGAGAGTCTGCAGAATGGATGGTATCAGGCCCAGTGTCTTTAGTTGAATATCTGTATAAATAGCTGGTCAGTCCTGGTGGTAGATGCAACTGAGAAATGACAGTTGGAAAGAGAGTCTGCAGAATGGATGGTATCAGGCCCAGTGTCTTTAGTTGAATATCTGTATAAATGGCTGCTCAGTCCTGGTGGTAAATGCAACAGAGAAATGACAGTTGGAAAGAGAATCTGCAGAATGGATGGTATCAGGCCCAGTGTATTTGATTGAATCTCTGCAGAAATGGCTGCTCTGTCCTGGTGGTAAATACATAATGATGCATAGCTCTGTCAAGATAACGAAGGGCAATAGTTTCATAAGACTCAGTTGTTGTGTGTACACTTAAGCTATTTGTTCTGTACTAGTAAAATGTTCTGGGACACATAAAACATATTCTTAACCTTATGGAGTTCCAAGTATAGGTTTAATTTGGGTTTTCTGTGGGAAATAGAATGGAGGCCTTAGTTCCTGGTGCCTGTTTATTATAAGCAAGTATAAGGTGATTGTATTTATATTAAGTGGTATGCACCTTGATGTCTGTCTATTAGAAGGCATGATGAGACATATGTTCTGATGACTCTGAATCAGGAAATCTGGAAGGTTATGTATACAGATATTTGTGTATTAGGGTATAACTTAAAAAAATACTTGTCCTGATGTTTTTGTATTAGAAGGAGTTGTAGAATTTGAAGAACATTTCCTGATATCTGTGCATTAGGATGAGATGAGAGGTACTAATCCTGATGTCTGCGTGTGAGATTAGAGGTATGTGTCCAGATATAAGACATTGAGAGGCATGTCTTCTGATGAGGTGAGGTGAGTCTTCATGTCTATATTCAGATATCTTTGCATTTGAAGAAATTCAAAGATATGGGTGCCCATGACACTTTATTAGAATGAAGTGAAAGGTTTTGATGTCTAAATATTAAGAGGAGGTAAAACGTACATATCACAAGGTTGTTGTATTAGAAGTAGGTGAAAGATATGTGTCTTGAATGTATGCACAAAAAAAGTGTAGGTAATAAGTATTTGTTCAGATGTTTGTATTGTGAGAAAATAAAGTAATGTGATTGGTGATAGTTTTATCTCTTAATACATGTTAATTTGGAGGAGGATTTGATAAAGTTCAGTGGAGAATTATCCTCCGAAAAAGGGGAATGTAAAAACAAGATTTAGGAGTAATATGGGGAAGTACTAATTTACAGAAAGGCTAGTAGATAAGAAGAACTACCATCCAGTGGAAATAGTACTGCGAAATACAGTAAGGAAATTGAGCATGGCTGGGATAGTCATAAGGCCATTCTAGTGGTTAAATAAAGGGCCATTCTACTCACTATTTGTAATTCACCATTAATTGAAAAGTGCAAACAGCAGCAAAGTAAATCTTTAGCCAGCTGTATCACTCCCCACCTTTCTCATTATCCTGCACCACTACTGAAAGGAAATTAAAGATTTCAACTGTGATCATATTTATTAGGCTGTCTTGGTAAGGTTTGAATAATGTTATATCAGTTGAAATCTTCCTGTTCCGTCCAATAGTGCTCAAGATAATGCGAGCGATGGGGAGGGTACAACAATACCCATTATTAAGGTAAAATGTGTATTTTAATATATTTTGCTGCTGTTCTTATATGTAATTGATGGTGAACTAAAATAGGTTTAACATGAAAAGCGCTTACTCTAACCCTTTTTATGTATTGTTTTTGTTGCATTGTCTATATTAGAAGGAGGTGAAAGGTTTGTGTCCTTATCTGATCGGATTAGGGCTTGGAACTGGTGATAGATACAGGATAAAAGCCTGTATTTGGAGGAAGTAAGTGGGATGTATCAAGATGTCTGTGTTAGAAGTATGTGTCCAGATGTCTGTCTGTTAGAAGGAGATGAAAGGCACATAACCTGATATCTGTTTATCAAAGTGAGATACAAGGTATGTTTCTTTTTTTCTGCATATTGACACAAGGTGTAAGGTGCAATGGATATAAAAATTAAAAACACACTTATTGAAATTGCGGTGTTTGTGATCTAAATTCAGAAATCAAGATAAATCGCACCCCTTTTCCCACCAACTTATACTTTGCAGAAGTACTTTTTGCATTTGTGAGCATGCGTCTATCAACTTTGCCTACCTGGATTTTGCAACTTTCCCACTCTTTCTTGAAAAAAAATGCATAGCCCTTTTAGTTCATTCCACACTTTTCTATATGATTCAGGTCTGACTCTGGATGAGCCATTTCTAGACGGATTTTTCCTTTTCTGAAGGCATTGCTTGGCTAACCTGGGTCTATGCCCCTATCCGAGCCCACCACCATGTATCACATTAGGTATGGTGTTCTTTTGAAGAGTAGCTCCAAACATATCTTTTATAATTAAGGCCAAAAACTCCCTCCTTTGTCTCATCAGCCATTGAGATATTTTCCCATATGATTTGGCTTGACTGAATGTCTTTTTTTGTAAGACATGGTCACAGTTGGATGTTCTTTATTGTGATAAATGGCTTCTTTATTGTGGCAAATGGCTTGAAACCTTAATCTACAACCAAGACATGCAGAATATGGAAGATCATTGTCACATGCATGGAAACAGCAGTACCTGTTAGAAATTCATGCAGCTCCTTCAATGTTGCTGTAGGCCTCTTCGTAACCTCACTGATAAGTTTTCTCCTTGTCATGTCATCAACTTTAGAGGGTTGCCCTGATATTGGCTACGTTTGTGTGGTGCCACATTTTTTCCACTTATTGATCACAGTCTTTACCGTGCTCCATTGTACATCCAATGCCACTGATATTCTTTCATACCCCTCGCCGTATCTTTCAGTAATAAAATCCCATAAATGTTTGTCTACTCCTTGAGGATCTTGGCTATCCCAGTAGGATGCAACTGTGAAAATTTTGAGGAAATCCTCTAGGAACAGCTGATCTTTATTCTGGTAATCCAAATCACTTTCAGGTGAATGCTACTTATATTTGGATATAGTTTTGAATGTGATCGGTTAACTCGGGACAGAACTACAGCTCATTGCAAAATTGTATACATACTTATACAGTCAGGGTATTGTAGGCTTTTTTTAATTCAAATTCTTTTTCCTAATAATTATCTATTTTCTTGAATTTTTTTGGTTGCAAGAGTTAAAAAGTTATCTGGTTATCAAAACAGAGGCTTTGAATATCTTCCTAAGCACGAGAGATCTTGATTTTCTCCAACGAAAAAATTATTTTACATGGCCAGACACTCATATTAGATACTTGGGTGTAAATATTAAAAGCCAAACTCAAGACCTACATAAAGCTAATTATACTGCTGACCTCGGTAGCAAAACACTTCTATGATAAACATAATTCTCAACCCATACTTAAGTGCTGGATCTTACAAAGAATACATTTGGGAATTAGAAAAGGCAAAATAGAGCAAGAATTATTGAGAGCAGAAACTCATTGGATTACAATTCTTAATACAGTAACCCCCTATGGGCTGAATGAAAAAGTCAATTTTTTTTTTTTTTTAATGATAAGTAAATGTGAAAAGTCAGAAGTGCGTTGTCTTGTCCAGAAGACACTGAATAGTATGGTACAATAAAATTCGAATTATGTTAGAAGTACGTTGTCTTGTTCAAATGGAATTGAACAGAAGAAATTACAATAACATTCGAATTATATATATTTATGAACACATATAATAAAATAACCTTTTCTTCTTTTTATATCTTAGATGTACAGTGGGGTGAAAAAAGTATTTGATCCCCTGCTGATTTTGAACGTTTGTCTACTGACAAAGAAATGATCAATCTATAATTTTAATTGTAGGTGTATTTTAACAGTGAGAGACAGAATAACAAAAACAAAAAAACAAGAAAAACGCATGTCAAACAAGTTATAAATTGATTTGCTGGTCAATGAGGGAAATAAGTATTTGACCCCTTCGACTTAGCACTTGTTGGCAATCATAGAGGTCAGACGTTTCTTGTAGTTGGCCACCAGGTTTGCACACATCTCAGGAGGGATTTTGTCCCACTCCTCTTTGTAGATTCTCTCCAAATCATTAAGGTTTCGAGGCTGATATTTGGCAACTCAAACCTTCATCTCCCTCCACAGATTTTCTATGGGATTAATGTCAGGAGACTGGCTAGGCCACTCCAGGACCTTAATTTGCTTCTTCTTCAGACACTCCTATGTTGCCTTGCCTGTGTGTTTTGGGTCATTGTCATGCTGGAATACCCATCCACAGCCCATTTTCAATGCCCTAGCTGAGGGAAGGAGGTTTTCACCCAGGATTTGACGGTAAATGACCCGGTCCATCGTCCCTTTGATGAGGTGCAGTTGTCCTGTCTCCTTAGCAGAAAAACATCCCCAAAGCATAATGTTTCCACCTCCATGTTTGACGGTGGGGATGGTGTTCTTGGGGTTATAGGCAGCTCTCCTCCTCCTCCAAACACAGCGAGTTGAGTTGAGTTGATGCCAAAGCTTGAGTTTGGTCTCATCTGACCACAACACTTTCACACAGTTCTCCTCTAAATCATTCAGATGTTTATTGGCAAACTTCAGACGGGCCTGTACATGTGCTTTCTTGAGCAGGTGGACCTTGCGGGCACTGCAGGATTTCAGTCCTTCGCGGCGTAGTGTGTTACCAATTGTTTTCTTGGTGACTATGGTCCCAGCTGCCTTGAGATCATTAAGAAGATCCTCCCGTGTAGTTCTGGGCTGATCATTGAAACTCCACGAGGTGAGATCTTGCATGGAGCATCAGACCGAGGGAGACTGGCAGTTATTTTGTGTTTCTTCCATTTGCGAATAACCGCACCAACTGTTGTCACCTTCTCATCAAGCTGCTTGCCGATGGTCTTGTAGCCCATTCCAGCCTTGTGTAGGTCTACAATCTTGTCCCTACATCATTGGACAGCTCTTTGGTCTTGGCCATGGTGGAGAGTTTGGAATCTGATTGATTGATTGCTTTTGTGGACGGGTGTCTTTTATAAAAGCAACAAGCTGAGATTAGGAGCATTCCTGTTAAGAGAGTGCTCCTAATCTCAGCTCGTTACCTGTATAAAAGACTCCTGGGAACCAGAAATCTTGCTGATTGATAGGGGATCAAATACTTATTTCCCTCACTGACCTGCAAATCAATTTATAACTTTTTTGACATGCGTTCTTCTTTTACCATTAAAATTATAGACGGGTTATTCCTTTCTCAGTGTACAGAGGACAGATCAGCAGGGGATCAAATACTTTTCCCCCTGACTGTATATTCCTAAATAGCACCCAAAGAGATACTTTCAATGAGAACAAGTATGAAGGAGGTTGTTTAAAGTTGGATAAGATGGTTCACTGTATTCCCTTATGAAATTGTTATTATAATTTTGAAACATATATAATAAATAAACTTGTTTCTTCCATTTTGCATTTCAAACTGTATTTCCAAAGTGACCCTATGGGGTAGTATCTCCTTCAATAAAAATAAGTACAAAAGTGGATCGCTTAAGTTGGATAATATTAGTTATTGTAAATTTTAAGAAATTAAATATGGTAAAATAATGAGAAGTGATTAAATAATTAAATATCTCATGTGATTGGCCTAATAAATAAAAACCTCTAAGAAACACTTGAGTTTCTCTCACACACTGGACCTGGAATAAACAAAAAGTTGGTTTATTACCCAATATATCTATCCTTACCCCAATTGTTCCTCACCCACAATTGTCTTTGATTCTTTCTTCTGCCTCCTTGGCGTGGTCGAGTTCATGGGGCCTCACGAAATTCGGCCCATGGTACAAAAATAATCTAGTTCTCACATATACTTACGATAGAGACCTTTGCAGGAACACTTTAACTACTGCAAATTTAAACATTTTATTGGGAAAACCTTAAGTCAATTAGTTCACCAACATTTGTGACAAAGCCCCACTTTCGTAAAGTATTGTAAGTCTTTTATATAATACCTTTAATGTGAGCCCTCCAACTCAAAAGATGAAATATATAAGTAATTGGGAGGACGATTTGGGCTTCATTGGAGATAAGGATCTCTGGCAAATCTCATGTGAGAGCCTTACCAAAGGTTCATTAAATAGTAGCATTAAATAGTAGTAACAGAATATATATAACCCATGATAAACTACACAGATGGGGGAACAATTTCAGACCCCAATTGCTTCAGAAAGTACCGGGAAGTGGGATCTTTCTTTCACGTATGGTGGACTTGTCCTCGAGTTAAACAGCTATGGATTGAAGTTTTTGAGTTGGCTTCTGATATTTTTAATACCCAATTACATGCAATCCCAGAAATTTGCCTACTGGATCACCCAACAATCTCCCTTTTTCCGTCTCAAAATAAACTTTTACAATTCCCGATTCTGGCGACCAAGAGTCACATTGCTAAAAATTGGAAATCGAGCACCCTCAGTCTGCAAGCTGTTAAAAATAAACTCAACTTCATTCTCATTAATGAAAGGATGTCCCACATTCTAGGAGGTACTTTTTCACAGTTCATGATTACCTGGGGTCCTTTGCTAGCCTCACATTATAGTATCCCTCTAATATAAATGAGAATATCTTATCAGGGTCTTTCTTGTGGAGGAGCGAAGTGGGGGCTCGCCGCCCCGTTGCTGATACCGGAGCCTGTAGTTGGAGGTAGGTACTGGTTTCTCATATGTTAATCTGCACTGGCTTTACCCCGAGAGACTACCCTACCCTTTCTAGTTTAGTTTTATTCCTTGACTGTTACTAATATTTGAAACATCAAAAAGATAAAAGAAAAAATGTTAAACACTGGTAAATAATTGTGAGACTGGCCAATTCTAACTGATCATGGGTAACTTAGATATTTGGAACAACTTATACATTCTTTATAAATAAATGATTTGTGTTTTGATTAGTAAATATTAGATTTATCAGTTTATATTTTCTTTAGATATGTCTGTACTTTCTTAATAGATACTGACTATAAATATTGCCCATGGATATCTGACTCTATAGATATTAATATTCTCTCAATAGAAATAGATTATAAATGTGGTCCATGGATATTTTATTTATATTACCACTGATATTTAAGGTACTAACATCAAAAACAAATAGAGCCTCATTAAATTTGAGGCTTGCAACTCCATCGCAGACAGCCAAATGCCTGTGATTGAGTTGCGTGCTTCCGCTGCTCTACTTTTGCGATGCTATTCAATTGGTCAGGCCCGCAAGCAAGGGGCCGATAGCAAAAATCAGAAACCATTGCCGTCGGAAATAGCATTTGTGGGCTTGAACATGTTACAGGAGCATGCCCGTAACTCCCGATGCAGAAACAGCCAACAGGAACAAACATCGTCATCATGACCAACCTCCAAGCCTTTTACTTGTAAGTGAAGGCCATAGGACTTTGAAATCCAACCTCTATTTTTGAAGTCCTACTGGCTTCAACCTCCAAGCCTAAAGGCCTTTGACGAAATGGAGGTTGGAGCCCGTAGGACTTCACATTGATTGCCATGATCGATATAACACAATGATTGAAAATGAAATAAAGTATTGGAGAATGTTGTGCTATTAATTCTAAGACCTAACATCACTTTTACGCTTCATAAAAGTACAGTATTCCTTTTTTTTATTTGCTTTTAAATTGCTCCAATTTGTCATTAAGCACTTTGCGAGACCTCCTTGGTACCAGTAACTTGTGGTTAGATATTTGCCATTTTCGGGCTTTGATGGAGTGGTTAGCGAGGGGGAATCGGAGCAATTGAATATCGATTTGCAATTTGACAAATAAATCGCAATGAATTGTAGTTTGGAGCACATAACTCGATCGGAGTGTGCAAAAGTAAGCCAATTAAATAGCAAAATAACTTGCGATCGACACTTGCGAGCCCAGATCTCCCGAAAGCCTCAATTGAATGAGGCTCATAATATATAATTTCACAATAAATTGAAGAGACAGATAAGTAGATATTTTAAAAATATTTTTATTAGATCAGACACAATAAATTTTAAATACATAATTTATAAGTTAGATTATAAATGAAGCAAGGCTTAATTGTCCAAATTTGGATAGATCCACATCTTTAATGTCCCTGTTACCCCATAATAAATTTGAAAACAATATACAACTAAGAAATACAGTTATAACTATAGTAAGGGTGATATTCAATTAGGAATTACAAGGGTTAAAATGTATATAGGATGTTTTGAATAAGTATTTACACTACTCTCTGTTTTGCCGATTTTGTTAGGCACGTGAATGATCAATGGATTCTGACCACCTGAAAAGAAAAAGACAATAAAGAGTTAACAAAGTTAAGGCATTATACTATAAAATGACTCACCTCCTGTTTAAATGATGTCTGGCCCTTGAAGAAGCAGCCGCGAAACGGGCGTGTCAGCCACCATTGGAACGCCGTCTTCCACTGATGATGTCATTGAGGAACGCAGAGTGTATAGGAATGCTGCAGTAATCATTCACTCCTCGGATCCCTTACCAAAATGAACCTATCTTACTGATATAATGTTTAGAGTACCAAGCACAGTTTAATATACTGGCATTTATGAGTGCAAGCTCTCATATTCATTCATATTGGGTCAGCTTAAATGTAAATAGTGTAGATAGTTTTTTCTTTACCTTAAGGGGTAAGTGGCAGGCCCCCAAAGCCATCACATGTAAACAGGGTTTTTAGAAACTTGGTGATAGGAGTTTAGAGTAGTTTTTTGAGTTTATCTTTATTTCGATTATTTTTATTTTTAGTAGGGGGCAAGTGGTGGGTCCCAAGTTCTGCTATATTAGATAGTTCAGGGACTGATTATTACTATAAAAAACATATGCATATATAAGTCAAAAACTCGCTACCTTAGCATTTCAGATTTTGTAAATACAATTGAATGCACCTGTCACTTTATATGTCTAAGAAATTACTCATATATATTGAGAACTTTTTGCACCTATCACTATATATATATATATATATATATATATATATATATATATATATATAGAGAGAGAGAGAGAGAGAGAGAGAGAGAGAGAGAGAGGTTAAGAACCTACTACTTTAACTAATCAAAGGTATGACTCAGCTATAAGGAATTAGGCCTAAACCTTCATTCATGGTCAAAATGCTAAATCTTGTTGCTTGGCTGGATCAACTTGGCCAAGTTGAAAATTCTCCCCCATCTTCTTTACCTTTTACGTAACTTAAATAGAAGTTTTTAGTTAGTGAACATCTATCCAAAAGCAAAATCTTCACTAACTAAAAACTTCTGTGAAAAAAAATATGCTATGTGCTTATATAGAAACCTTTTCAATTGGCCAAATCGCAATTTAATGAGGCTGCAAGTGTTTAAGTTTATCTGGCAAAATCTCCAAATCCATAATGCATAAACACAAGTCAAACAGAAGCCACTTGTGCCCAAACTTGAAATTATATTATAAGGCGGCACAATTGTCATTTATTCCCATAGCTCACTCTGCAGCTCATCAACCTTTATGCATGTTTATAGAAAGTTTACGATGTCTCCATATTCCTGGAACACAATTGTGTGGCTTCCAAACACATTGTCTGTTAGGTAATCTGGGCAGCCCCTACACTTGAGTTTCTCTCACACACTGGACCTGGAATAAACAAAAAGTTGGTTTATTACCCAATATATCTATCCTTACCCCAATTGTTCCTCACCCACAATTGTCTTTGATTCTTTCTTCTGCCTCCTTGGCGTGGTCGAGTTCATGGGGCCTCACGAAATTCGGCCCATGGTACAAAAATAATCTAGTTCTCACATATACTTACGATAGAGACCTTTGCAGGAACACTTTAACTACTGCAAATTTAAACATTTTATTGGGAAAACCTTAAGTCAATTAGTTCACCAACATTTGTGACAAAGCCCCACTTTCGTAAAGTATTGTAAGTCTTTTATATAATACCTTTAATGTGAGCCCTCCAACTCAAAAGATGAAATATATAAGTAATTGGGAGGACGATTTGGGCTTCATTGGAGATAAGGATCTCTGGCAAATCTCATGTGAGAGCCTTACCAAAGGTTCATTAAATAGTAGCATTAAATAGTAGTAACAGAATATATATAACCCATGATAAACTACACAGATGGGGGAACAATTTCAGACCCCAATTGCTTCAGAAAGTACCGGGAAGTGGGATCTTTCTTTCACGTATGGTGGACTTGTCCTCGAGTTAAACAGCTATGGATTTAAGTTTTTGAGTTGGCTTCTGATATTTTTAATACCCAATTACATGCAATCCCAGAAATTTGCCTACTGGATCACCCAACAATCTCCCTTTTTCCGTCTCAAAATAAACTTTTACAATTCCTGATTCTGGCGACCAAGAGTCACATTGCTAAAAATTGGAAATCGAGCACCCTCAGTCTGCAAGCTGTTAAAAATAAACTCAACTTCATTCTCATTAATGAAAGGATGTCCCACATTCTAGAAGGTACTTTTTCACAGTTCATGATTACCTGGGGTCCATTGCTAGCCTCACATTATAGTATCTCTGTAATATAAATGAGAATATCTTATCAGGGTCTTTCTTGTGGAGGAGCGAAGTGGGGGCTCGCCGCCCCGTTGCTGATACCGGAGCCTGTAGTTGGAGGTAGGTAATGGTTTCTCATATGTTAATCTGCACTGGCTTTACCCCGAGAGACTACCCTACCCTTTCTAGTTTAGTTTTATTCCTTGACTGTTACTAATATTTGAAACATCAAAAAGATAAAAGAAAAAATGTTAAACACTGGTAAATAATTGTGAGACTGGCCAATTCTAACTGATCAGGGAGAACATCAACAGGACAGCTTGAAAATCCTTTATACATATTCGGATATATGTGTCATTTTCTTCTCCCCAATATTATGGTGACCTTATAAGTCTTAGCTGAATAAAAATGTATTGTGAAAAAAAAAAATTATCTGATGCTAGATGGCTGCATCTTAGAAAAGTATGGCAGTGGGAATTTACTGCTGCAGCCTGCTCAGTTTAAGCTTACCTAGCATATACCCGCAAAATACTTAATTATTAATCCCTACCTGAAATAAAATGCCCCACCAAGCAGGCTTCATGCAACAAAAACAGGAAGATACAGCTTATAGACATCTGAACATTATGAATCCAACAATTATACTTAGACATGGAGGAGGATGCACCATCAATCTGATTCTGGTGCGGGAACAGAAATCATCTGTACCAGCACAGGAACAGGAAGGAGATGAACGTAAAAGTCATGGATCAGTGGAAGAGGAAATACTGACAAGGGGAGCAGCAAAGAGAAAAAAGAAAAGAGAGAAGAAATAGAGTACAAGGACTTTATAGAAGCAGAAGGGAGAGAAAGGATAAAAAAGGATAAAGTCCCGCGGCTCATATTTTTTTTTTCTACGTCCCCAAGTCCTGCTTATGTGTTTTTTTTATAGCGAGAGTGAGGCATTTGCGGCCAGAACTGCGTCCCTCACAAAGCGTGACAGCGACTCGCAGTTTGACAATTATAATATGTGATTATATATAATACAGTAATTATATAATTGTGATGTGCAGAATGAAAGCTGAATATGCTTTTTAATTGCCAGTTAACTTATATTCATGCATCAACTTATTTTTTTTTAGAACAAGAAATACATAGACCTTTATATGTTAATAGTTTTCGGGTCAGGGGCGGATCTACCTCTGGTGCCACCGGTGCAGTGCACTGGGGCCCTGCTCATGGGGTGATTTTTAAAACAATACTAATTCACCTTAAGAGAGGACACACATAGCCGGTTCCTGTCAGGATAGAAGGGATCTAGTGCTGAGTTATTACGACCTGCCTGTCTTGGAGCCAGGGCTGCTATAATGGAAGATTTTGGTCCTGCAGGGGCTGCTGCTCACTGCCAGTGTGACAGTGTAAGTGCGCTTGTTTCAATATATATTTATATTTATGTATAATTATTTAAGTATATTATGTATGTATGAATGTATGTATAATTATGTATGTATGCATGTATTTATGATTATATATGTATAATGATGTATGTGTGTTTGCATGTATAATTATGTATATATGCAGGTATATATAATTATGTATGTATGTATGTATGTATAATTATATATGCATGTAAGTATAATTATATATAATTATATATATATACTGTATACATATACACACACTATATATATATATATATATATATATATATATATATATATATATATATATATTTAAACTTATTTTTTAGACATTCACATAGAATCACTTATGTACTATTAATTATTAAGTTTTTACTACAGTACTCTGTACGGTGGAAGGCTTCTATCACTCTTCAGCCCACCATATGTGAAACGATTGCTGTATATACATATATATATATATATATATATATATATATATATACACTGTATATATATATATATATATATATATATATATATATATATATATAAAATAGTTGGGCCTTAGACCTTGAAGCCCTCCCACAAGGATCTGCATAAGTATTAAGGCTGGAGTATGCATTATACATTATTATAGTATAGAATTATAGTATTTTTTATTTCAGCTGACTTTAAAAGCAGAGTGCATTTGTAAGTATTTAGTTTTAAATATTTTTTTTATTGATGAGTCATAGTTTGGATTCTCTTCCCTCCCGCGGCTTATTTTTTGTTTAACTAATGTACTTATTCACACACACACACATATATATATATCATGTGTGTGTTAATAAATAAAATAATTAGTTGATTTAAAAAATAAAAAATAAAGCGTCAGGCACTGGATTAGAACACACCAACACACTCTGCTTTAAAAAGTAAATATGAAAATTAAGCTAATGTCATTATTTGATCTATATATTGAATAATTATGTGTAGTAGTTATTTAAATGTCTATACATATATATATATTTTTAAATACCTAATTCAGATAAGTATCCAAATAATTATTTTCAAATCTACACAAATTCAACCGTTACCTCAAATTAACATATGCTTTATTATATAACCTAGAGGACATATTTCTGATTTTTAAACAATAATAAAAAAACATAGTAAGCATAAGAATTTGAACATGGGACCTTCACCCCCACAGACTGCACCTTTTTGGAAAGTGCTGCTCTGTTGCTACATTAACTGATTCAAAGCTTCTACACCTGATTCTAATATTCATTATATCTCACGTGGTGCAGAACTCAGTACTCATTCAGTTAAAAGCAACACACTAAGGGCCTCATTCAATTGCGATATAACCAAATAAATAGGGCTCTATATAAGCACAGAGCATATGTTTTTTACAGAAGTTTTTTGTTAGTGAACTTCTTTCCAAAAGCAAGGTCTTCACTAACTAAACACTTCTGTAAAAAAAAAAATATGCTATGTGCTTATTAAGAGCCCTATTCAATTGGCCAAATCGCAATTGATTGAGGCCCTAATATAGCCCAAATTCTATTGATCATAATTAATTCAGCACCAATTTTAAAGAGGAAAACACATTTTCACCCTCTATATAATAATGCAGATCACATATGGACACTTTTGTGGTTTCATATATTTAGTATGCAATATTGATGCACTCATCAAGGGTAAATTGAAAGACTAAATATCAAACTAGCGACTTGCCAGTCAAAAATGACGGAGCAATACAATTTGAAGCCATGTCAATGCTGTTTGCCACACAATGTTACATTTTTTGTACTGTTAGGGCGCTCATTGCGAGCCTCTCCTCTGGTGTACTTTTGCTCCTCTGAGCAGCCTCTGCACTCATCACAAAGACAGATACATATGTCTAAATGTTTGTAAATAATAATCAATTAATTAGTTAATTAATTGAAGAAGTGTTTAGTTAGTCAACTTGTATGCAAAAGCAAGGTCTTCAGTAAGTAAAAACTTATTTTAAAAAAAAGGATACTATGTGCTTATATAGAGCTCTATTCAATTGGGCGAATGGCAATTTAATAAGGCTGTAAGGCGATCCCGCATTTTCTAAGTGTTTGTAGGCTAAGTCCACGTGTTTAATTGCCTCCACTGCTCGCCTCGCTTCACGAGGCTCACAGGCAATGAGCGCCTTTGGCGCTCATCACCCAAGTTCTGTGTGTGTTAGTGCCTTAATGGCTCACCTCGCTACGCGGGGCTCGCATGTGATGAGCGCCTTTGGGGCTCATCGCCTAAGTGTTGTGAGTTAATGGCTCGCCTCTCTTCAGGAGGATTGCAAGCGATGATCGCCTTTGGCGCTCATCGCCTAAGTTGTACGCACCACGCTAAGCGTGATGGCGTCTTGTAGTTCGACAATTATAATATGTGATATGAGACTTGAATGGTTCAGTAATATTGTTTTGCAGACGCTCACTGGTAATTAGCTATAGTTTTAAATTAGAACATATCTTGAGAAATTGGGAGACACAGCATCAAAATAATTGCAGATTTATGTTCTAATGCCTTATTTAAATAATTTGACAAAATGGTAAAGGATTTTTAAATTTCTGAAAATTATTGGTTAGATTAGAGAAAAGGAGAATGAATTGGGTCATGAATGGAGGGAAGTAGACTGGAATAAGGAATTTGAAATTACTAATAAGACAACAAAATTTACCACTTTTAGAGAAGTGCATCTTAAAGTAATTCAAAGATGGTATATTGTTCCTTCTTTTCTAGCTAAAATAGCACATAATAAATACTCAAATGAATGCTGGAGATGTAATGAACATATAGGTTCTCACGCACACATGTGGTCTTGTAAAGAAATTCAGTTATTTTGATCTGCTTGTATTTCTCATTTATCCAATATAGTTATATGTAAACTGGAGTTGTCCCCAGAATTGATGCTTTTCCACATCTTCCCTACAAAGATGAATTATATGGTGAAAAATGTAACCATACAAATTCTGTTAGCAGCTAAATGGTTAGAAACTGGAAATAGCCTACAATTACATTTTGGAATATGGTACAAGAAATTGTTGAAAGACTGGACTTTTATGTGGAAAACATTGGCGAAGTTTGGTCTGGGGGACGGCTTTTTGAAGGGCATTATGCCTTTATACAGCGATCCCAGAGCATGTATTATATATCAGGGATTTATGTCCAAACAATTTAATATTACTAGGGGAACTAGACAGGGCTGCCCACTCTCCCCCTTGCTCTTCGCCCTTAGTCTTGAACCATTGGCAGCGGCAGTTAGAAATTGTCCAAACATTAAAGGAGTGCAGATTGGCCCTAATGAGCATAAGCTCAACCTTTTTGCAGACGATATCATGCTGTCACTTACAGATCCAATACCAAGCCTGCCTAATTTTTTTCCAATTGCTCACAGACTTTGGCAGAGTGTCAGGGTTCAAAATCAACACTAACAAGAGCATAGCCCTCAACATTACACTACCCCAAACGATGAAACAGAACTTAGAAAACAGCTTTCCCATAAAATGGGCCCCCAAACAGATAACTTATTTGGGTATTCATATTCCGCGGTCTATAGCTTTGGTATACGAGGCAAATTTTCCTCCTGTCTTTAACAGAATCAAGACAGATATCTCCAAGTGGTCCTTCCTTAACATCTCATGGTTGGGCAGAATAAATTCCATCAAGATGAATGTGATTCCCAAATTATTATACCTATTTAGGACAATCCCAACCCCGATCAGGTTACCCGACCTTAGAGTGTTGCAAAAAACACTTTTTAAGTTCGCCTGGAATAACAAGAAACCAATAATTATTAGAACCACAATGTGTGCGTCTAAACAGAAAGGGGGGCTAGCCTTCCCTGATCTAATCAAGTATTATAAGGCCACTAGATTAGCTCAAACCACGACCTGGTTTAAAAAAGAGGCCATACCGGTGTGGGCAGAAATAGAGAGGCAACTTCTAGAAGACAAGCATTGGGTACTATCGCAGGTTTTATGGCTTAGCTTAGGTCGGGACCTACGAACAGGAGAGTTACCAATTTGTATTAGCCACTCTTTAAAATATGGAAAGACCTGAACAGAAGGGTGGACCTCCTGAGCGTGGGTTCTGGCTTGATTCCACTATGGCAATCACACAAAGGTCAGCACCTCAATAAATTTACCCAGATGAAATGGTGGATAAAGAACAAAATAACAATTGTGGCAGATACCTGGGTGACCTCACAAAGCAACACATCGTCAATTATCACTGACATGATTCAGGTGCCACATAGAGAGTGGCTTAATCTGATGGCAATTAATGAGACACTAACACACTCTACGAAAATCAACAAATATCACACCAAATCTCCCTTTGAGAAATGCTGTATCAACAATCCCGGAGGTAAGGCCAATATAGCCATCATTTACAATCAGATGGTGTCTCTCACCAACAGGGTTAAACCACATTACCAAACTGCATGGGAGGCTGACTTGCAGGTAACTCTAGACGACAGCCAATGGAATAAGATCCTCAAACAAGCCAATACCTCTTCACTAAACGTGACACTAAAAGAAAACTCTTTTAAGACAATAATGAGGTGGTACCTTACACCAGAAAGACTTCATCTTCTGAACAAAACACACCCTGACACATGTTTTAGGGGCTGCACAGACACTGGTACACTGATTCACATGCTGTGGGAGTGTCCGAAAATAAGACCCATATGGACAGCAACATACGACCTATTAGAAACACTTTTGGGGACAACAGTAACACAAAAGCCTGAGGAAGCTTTGCTAGGCCTTCCAATTACGGGGCTATTCAAATCAGAACAATGTTTAACAACACAGATATTTTTGGCCACGAGATGCATCATAGCTAAACACTGGAAACTTACCTCCCCTACTCACACTGAAGTACTTCACAAAATCAGGTTCATTCGGGCTATGAGCTCACTTTCAGCTGAAATTGATGAAAGATACCGTCGATGGGCCTCCTGCTGGGACTTATGGACTCTACGAGGTCCACAATAAGGTTCGTGTGAACTACTTTTATGGGTTGACCTGATGTTTGATCTATGGTTTCACCTTACTGTACCTCCTGGACACATGTCTGCTTTGAGGAATGTATATATGTTCAAGACCTTGTGTGACTTTATATATATGTTTTACATGTTCATGTGTTATTCTAACCAAAAAAGAAAAACTTTGAAAGAAACTTTTTGATATATCTTGTTGATACTTGAGAGATTTGTTATATGATTTGCTGAACTTACGATGTTCTATTTGTTTATTCTTTCAATAAAAAAGTTAATTATAAAAAAAAAAAAAGAAATTGTTGAAAGGAATAAATTGATAGAAAATATTACTGATAAATCCATATTGAAATGGAGGATGTGAGATTAGCATTTATTTCAGTCTTCCTAAAGCAGGGGTGGAGAACGCCCGTCCCGCAGGCCTTATAAATCTTTTGGTCTGGCCCTTCCACCCGTGTGCAGACGTCGGACATTGTTAAGTGAACCACTCATGTGCTTTCCGCCGCGGCCAGGAGGAATTTGTGCATGATGACGAGAGCGATATCGTCGGGGGAGAGAGAGAGACAGGAGTGATACAGGAAGGAGAGAGACAGGAAAGAGAGAGAGACGGAGAGAGACAGAGAGACAGGAGAGATAGAGAAAGAGACAGAAGGGAGAGAGAGAGACACACACAGGAGCGAGAGATACAGGAGAGAGAAAAGGAGAGGAAGAACGACAGGAGAGAGAGACCGGAGATAGAGAGAGAGGAAAGAGAGAGACAGACACAGGACAGAGAGAGAGAGAAAAGAGAGAGACAAGGGGTCAGTTAATTAAATGTTTGACCAAATATACCAGGTTCATTTTTAAGTTGATCATTTTGTATGGTCCATGAATGTTATAAATATCCAAAAGGCCCTTGGCAGAAAAAAGGTTCCCCACCCCTATCCTAAAGGATGATCCTCTTTCGCTTTATTTTAATACTTGTCTTTCTTTGTAATTACCTCTTGTTTATATCTATGTTAATATGGAACATATGTGCAAATATATATGTTTAGCTTACTGTTCATTTTATTCATCTTTTTACTCAATGTATTTTAATTTTTAGTACAAAAAAAAAGTTAGAACATATCTAGAACATTAAATTTGACTGAAAAGAGAGAACAGTCAAAATAATATACCATTATTATTTATCAAAGATCATATTTATTAGTCCATAAATTTTTACTTTTATTCGTTGATCTTAAAACATTTTTTTAAAATACAACCAATTTAAAAATAGAATTATAGCCTGATAACGTGTTTATTCAACCTGTAATTTCTATTAACTTTGACAAGACCTACTTTTGATCTAATTTGAAATCAAGACTGCAATCTTTTTTTTTAAAGGAATTTTTTTTCTCCAGCATTTATGTTTCTATATTTTGTTATTACTTTGCCTTCTCAATTTTGGTAACTGTTGCAGAATTGAAATTGTTGTTTTTTTAATAAATGTTGTTTAGTAAGTTTTTATCTCATTCATGATTCTGATTTTTCTTCCATTAATACATAATTCTGTTACCAAATGTACCTTTATAGAGCTATTGCTTTATTGTCAGTGTATTGTCCCCTTGTGGGACACTGTTAGTATAAGGAAATTTCCAAATTTTAAAGGTGCCGCTGTTTTCTTGTTGTTCGGGTGAAGCACATTAAAGGCCTAAGTATGAAGTATTTACACTACCCAGTCAAGAAAACAGTGTTACCTTCAAGATGTGGAAATTTCCTTATACCAACAGTGTCCACAAGGGGGCAATACACTTACACGTCATCTAATTTTAAATCGGTCGTATTTTCAAACTTTTTAAGATCAATGAATAAAAGTTATTTTTTATGGACTAATAAATATGCTCTTTTATAAATAATAATATACTTTTCACTGTTCTCTCTTTTCAGTCAAATTTGAAAGAAGCTTTATGCATTATATCTTTTATACATTTAGCTAAATCTAGAACCTTTACTGTGTCCTTGTTTACCTCTTATTGCCCAGAGGGGAGGGCAGTCCTTCATGCCATGGTTCCCCAAAGATTTCATCCACAAGGGGATTTTTCCTTTTCCTGAGTGCTGAAGGATGACTCTTCGTGCGTCCAGAGGGTAGACTTACCTCTTAATGCCCAGGGGTAAGAGTGGTCCTTCATACCATGGTTCCCCAGAGGTTTCCTCCACAAGGGTTTTTTTCCTCTCCTGAGTGCTGAAGGACGACTCTTCGTGAGTCCTGAGGGTAGACTTACCTCTTAATGCCCAGGGATATGGGTGGTCCTTCATACCATGGTTCCCCAGAGGTTTCCTCCACAAGTTTTTTTTCCTCTCCTGAGTGCTGAAGGATGACTGCTCATGAGTCCAGAGGGTAGACTAACCTCTTAATGCCCAGGGGTAAGAGTGGTCCTTGATACCATGGTTCCCCAGAGGTTTCCTCCACAAGGGTTGTTTTCCTCTCCTGAGTGCTGAAGGACGACTCTTCGTGAGTCCAGAGGTAGACACAGCTTTTCGTCATATTTCAGATGATTCTGATTTCTACTTTTACCTCTTATTGCCCAGAGGGAAGGGCGGTCCTTCATGCCATGGTTCCCCAGAGGTTTCCTCCACAAGGGGGGTTTTCCTCTCCTGAGTGCTGAAGGACGACTCTTCATGAGTCCAGAGGGTAGACTTACCTCTTAATGCCCAGTGGTAAGGGTGGTCCTTCATGCCATGGTTCCCCAGAGGATTCCTCCACAAGGGGGGTTTTCCTCTCCTGAGTGCTGAAGGACGACTCTTCGTGAGTCCAGAGGTAGACACTGCTTTTCGTCATATTTCAGACGATTCTGATTTCTACAATAAAATGTATGCCTCAATTTGACTTGAGTATGTGACTTTTGTGTCATAAAAAAAATGGATGAATGATTCACACTAATGTATGGACATAGAGATTATATAAATGTAATTTAGACCTCTTCTACTTGGCCATCATGGATAATTCTACCTATATGGAGTGGGAGCTAATCAAATGAATATGATCAATCACATTTATACACAGGCATACACATACAATATCATCACATAAACAACTACATAAAGCACTCAGCTATACTGCTGAATAAGCTAAAATTCTCTATGCACAGATATTAGTACACTTATAATATCATTTGAATAATTAGACGTAATAATTGATACTATATATAAAAAAAAATTGTAATCAATGCACCTGCAATATAGGCACAAACGATTTTTTTCATTCTTTCTTTCAAAAAATCACAACAATTACATAACAAACACTGAGATAATGAGGTTAATATTAATAAACCTTGGTTCTATATATACAAGGAGAGTAGTGCTTGGGAGGTGAAATTAAGAATCCCCTCTAGGCCAGGATCTTTTTATAGGCCTAGACTGGCATGAAGAAGGTTTTATTTTTTTAGGCCTAGGCTGGCATGTGAAGTAGGTTTTAATTTTTTGTTTCACTAAAGAAATAAAAAGGAAAGGTAGACATAAAGCAAAGGAAAAGTGAAGGACGTGAAGGGATTGTGGAGATGTAAGGGAAGGGCTCGGAGGTGAAGTAAGAAGGAAGAGGCGCCCACTGAATTGCCCAAGGTCCAGGGTTAAATATTTCATTCAGTACCTCCACACTTTATTTAGGCGCCCACTGAATACCCCAAAGTCCAAAGTTAAATATTCCATCCAGTGCGCTCCACCCTTTATTAAAACACTTAATGCTGATTGGCTTTCCTATGCAGGGTGTTCCACAATACAATGCCCGAGTGCCTCTCCAGCTGCTTCGGCCTCATAGCTTCCAGTTATGATGGTAATGTACCTGCATTTAATAAAAGAAACACACACAGCACGGTGGGACAGCCAGGACATCTGGGAGTAAGGTTGCACGCAAATTTAAACCGAATTTGGCGAGTTTCAGCACTTGAAAATCGCCTAAGCAAAAAAAAAAAAAATGTCTGCCAAGAAAATCCACAACGAGGCTACACGACCCATAACCACGCAAAACACCGCCAGGCACATAAGATTTTAATCCAGGAACGTACAAGGTACAAAATACACTATTAAAAAGGACGGAAAATGATCGAGAGCCGCGTAACACATTCACACTCGCCACCATTTTACAACACTAACTTGCAACTATTAACATTACCATTCTAAAATGCCGATTTACCCAACTAAACAAACGGTTTGCCCTCGCGCATGCAGCCTATTTATACTGCACACTTGCCACATTGCTGACACTTTCTCCTCAGGTCAGCAACAGTCCAAATGTACATTGTATGCTGCAGGAAAATCAAAACAGATTGGTAGCTCTTCAGGATATTGATTGCTGGATATATTAATTAGAAATAGGTAAAGCCACTTATTGCGAGCTACACGATGAGCGCCGAAGCTCACAATCAGAGCACAGGGTGCTCAGAGGAGCAAAAGTACACAAGCGGAGAGGCTCGCAATGAGCCGCGAAGGTGCTCAGACGAACAAAGGTACACCGAGGGAGAGGATTCCAATGAGCGCCGAAGGCGCTCAGCGCGAGGCTCACAAAGAACGCAGAGGACCATTATGACTGTCATTTTTTGATGCGCAATTCGCTAGTGTATATTTATATATATATATATATATATATACTAGCGACTTGCCCATCAAAAATGACGGCAATAGAAAGTTAAGCCTGGCAATGCTGTTTGCCACACAATGGGAGCCTCCCCCTCTACTTTACTGGCCTCGCGATGAGTGCCTTTGGCGCTCATCAGGGGCCTCGCAATGATCCTCCCCCTTCTACTTTATTGGCTTCAAGATGAGCTCCTTTAGTGCTCATCACGACCTCGCAATGAGCGCCTTTGGCGCTCATTGCGAGCCTCCCCCCTGTCTACTTCCTCCCTTGTGTCTCATTTCCCCCCTCCTCTCTCTCCCTTGTGTCTCCTTCCCCCCCATGTTTTTTAACCCCCCTCCGTTCTATGTGTCTCTTGCCCCCTCCCCTGTGTTTCTTTCCCCCCTCTCCCTCCCCTGTGCATTATCCCCCCTCCCCTGTGTTTTATCCCCCCTCTCCTGTGTCTCTTTCCCCCCATCCCCCCTCTGTCTCTTCCCCCCTCCCTTGTGTCTCCCTTGTTTCCCCCCATTTCCCTCCCCTGTGTATCTTCCCCCTCCTCTCACTCCCCTGTCTCTTCCCCCCTCCTTTCACGCCCCTGTCTCTTCCCCCTCCTCTCACTCCCCTGTTTCTTCCCCCCTTCTCTCACTCCCCTGTGTCTCTCCCCCTGTACTCTTCCCCACCTCTCCCTACCCTGTGTCTATTTCCCCCTCCCCTGTGTCTCTTCCTCCCCTCCCTCCCCTGTGTCTCTTCCCCACCTCTCCCTCCCCTGTGTCTGTTCCCTCCTCCTCTGTGTCTCTCCCCCCTCTCCCTCCCCTGTGTCTCTTTCCCCCTCCCCTGTGTCTCTTCCCCCTTCCTCCCCTGTGTCTCTTCCCCACCTCTCCCTCCCCTGTGTCTCTTCCCCCTCCCTCCCCTGTGTCTCTTCCCCACCTCTCCCTCCCCTGTGTCTCTTCCCCCCTCCTCTCCCTCCCCTGTGTCTTTCCCTCCTGTGTCTCTTCCCCGCCTCTCCCTCCCCTGTGTCTGTCTCTCTCCCCTCCTCCTCTGTGTGTCTCTCTCCCCTCCTCCCCTGTTTGCCTCTCCCCTGTGTGCCTCTCCCCTACTCCACTGTGTGTCTATCCCCTCCTCCCCTGTGTGTCTCTCCCCTATCCCCCCCATTTACCTCCCCTGTGCCTTTTCCCCCTCCTCTGTGTCTTTTGCCTCTTCCTCTCCCTCCCCTGTATCTCTTCCCCCTCCTCTCACTCTCCTGTGTCTCTTCCCTCTTCTCTCACTCCCCTGTGTCTTTCCCCCCTCCTCCTCTGTGTGTCTCTCCCCTCTTCCCCTGTCTGTCTCTCCCCTCTTCCCCTGTCTGTCTCTCCCCTCCTCCTCTGTCTGTCTCTCCCCTCCTCCCCTGTGTGTCTATCCCCTTCTCCCCTGTGTGTCTCTCCCCTATTCCCCTGTCTGTCTCTCCCCTCCTCCCCTGTGTGCCTTTTCCCTCCTCCCCTGTGTGTCTCTCTCCTCCTCCCCTGTGTGCCTCTTCCTCCCTGCTCTTGCTCCTAACCAGAGGCTCAGTCTTGGTGCTCTTCCCTGTCACTCTACCTGGACGCTCTAACCAGAGGCTCAGTCTCGGCGCTCTACCCAGACGCTCAGTCTCTGCGCTCTACCCAGACGGTCAGTCTTTGCGATAAACCCAGATGCTTAGTCTCTGCGCTCTACCCAGTCACTCAGCCTCGCCACTCTACCCATACGCTCAGTCTCGGCGCTCCTAACCAGACCCTCAGTCTTGGTGCTGTACCCAGACGTTCAGTCAAAGCGCTCTACCCAGGCACTCAGTCTCTGCGCTCTTCCCAGATGCTTAGTCTCGGTGCACTACCCAGATGCTCAGTCTTGGCGCTCTACCCAGATGCTCAATCTCGGCACTCCTACCCAGACGCTCTACCCAGACACTCAGTCTCCGCGCTCTATCCAGTCACTCTACTCAGACACTCAGTCTCGGCGCTCTACCCAGTCACTCTACTCAGACACTCAGTCTCGGCGCTCTACCCAGTCACTCAGCCTCGCCACTCTACCCAGACGCTCAGTCTCGGGGCTCTACCCATACACTCAGTCTCGGCGCTCCTAATCAGACCCTCAGTCTCTGCGCTGTACCCAGACGTTCAGTCTCAGCGCTCTACCCAGGCACCCAGTCTCTGCACTCTTTCCAGATGCTTAGCCTCGGTGCTCTACCCAGATGCTCAGTCTTGGCGCTCTACCCAGATGCTCAATCTCGGCAATCCAACCCAGACGCTCTAACCAGACACTCAGTCTCCGCGCTCTACCCAGTCACTCTACTCAGACACTCAGTCTCGGCACTCTACCCCGACCCTCATTCTTGGCACTCCTACCCAGGCGCTCTACCCAGACACTCAGTCTCGACGCTCTACCCAGTTGCTCTACCCAGATGCTCAGTCTTGGCACTCTACCATGTCGCTCTACCCAGACCAGACGCTCAGTCTCGGCACTCCTACCCAGACGCTCTACCCAGACACTCAGGATCGGCGCTCTACCAAGTCGCTCTACCCAGACGCTCAGTCTCGGCACTCTACCCAGTCGCTCTACCCAGACCAGATGCTCAGTCTCGGCCCTCGAACCCAGACGCTCTACCCAGACACTCAGTCTCGGCCCTCTACCCAGTCGCTCTACCCAGACGCACAGTCTCGGTGCTCTACCCAGACGCCCAGGCTCAGCGCTCTACCCAGGCGCTCAGTCTCGGTGCTCTACCCAGGCGCTCCACCCAGACTCTCATTCTCGGCGCTCTGAGCTCTACACCAGTCGCTCTACACCAGTCACTCTACACCAGACGCTTAGTCTCGGTGCTCTGCGCTCTACCCCAGTCTCTCTACCCCTATCGCTCTACACCAGTCGCTCTACACCAGTCGCTCCACCCCAGTCGCGCTACCCAGCCGCTCTACCCAGTCGCTCCATACCAGTCGCTCATGCCATCCCTTGACTCATCCATGTACTAACCACCTTTGCAGCCCACTGAATCAACCTACACCTTCATTCATCTACAATTAATCCCACAGGAGTCCAATCCCACCTCGCCCAATCTCACCTCCTCCACCATTATCTCCTATCCTCACCCCAGTCAAACTCTTTCTTAAGGTCTCACTAGAACTTCCATATCTACCAAACCCTCACGTCTCCCCATCGATAGCTACCTTTCCAAGTAAATAATTTCCTACCTTTCTACAAACCCATGCAGCAAAGTCATATCCCTTACTATGTCAGCTGCCACAATAATGGAGTCCTACGTCCAAGCGAATGCACCTCATCCCAATCTCAATCTGTATACCTTACCAAACAGGACAACTCATTCACCAAAGACACATGCCAAATCACCCCATCATCCACTAAAACCAGCCGCACTCCAGTAACCATAACCTACTATCCTACCGCAGACCCATGGTGCCCAGTCACCACTCTTTGCCATCTCTATTCAGCATTACACCACAAAGCAAGCCTTCACCCATTACTAAGCATCTCAAGCCAACCACTATCTACACCCACATTCACCCACTACATCAGACTAGTCCTCGTCCTCCTATGCATAACTATTTAACTACTCAGACCACTCCATCAGAATTTGAGCAGCCTAATCAGCTTCACATAATAAAACACCCGTCCATATCATAAAAACCCTGCTATGCCAGATACATACCCGACCCAAAACTAGAGCTAAGAGAAGCTTTCAAACGGCTTCCTCAGTAAATGTCTAGACAATTTTTGGCCCTCTTTTCAGGCTAAGATGATGTAGCTTTGGCCACACACCAGCTACCAGGGGAGAGGATGCCTACTACAAATAATCAAGTGAACACCTGAAATTGTGGGAGGATCCCTCTCCCACGCCACCTATTTAAACCCCACTCACCTGTCTTCATCAAGCACGCCGCCAATCAACCCACCCACCTCTCCCCTTTTTCACAACACTCCTTTCTATGCCTTGGCCCTCTTTTCAGGCCAAGATGATGTAGCATTGGCCACACACCAGCTACCAGGGGAAAGGGTCCCTACTACAAATATATATATATATATAAATATCAAATATATAAATGTATATGTCAGAATCCATAGTGAAGATAGGATTAATATATATATGGAATAAGATATCTGGAAAATATATATGTGTCAGAGTCCATGATGAAGAAAATGGCTGCCCTGATCCTGTACAATTAATGAAGTGTGTATATGCTCCTAATAAATGGGGAGGAAACTGAAGTGTTTGTATGCACTTAATAAAAGGGGAGGGAACATATCTAGAAGATTTATGTATATGTCAGCATTAGAGATGTCGCGAATAGTTCGCCGGCGGACTGTTCCCCGCCATCATAGCATGTTCGCGTTCACGGCGAACTGCGAACATATGCGATGTTCGATCCGCCCCCTATACTTTATCATTGAGCAAACTTTGACCCTGCAACTCACAGTCAGCAGACACATTCCAGCCAATCAGCATCATACCCTGCCTTCCAGACCCTTCTAACTCATGGACAGCAGCCATTTTGGAATCATAACTAACTTGCAGTCTTACTGAGAGGAGGCTGAGTGTAGGTGATACTGCATCAATAGGGAAAACCATAGCTAGGCTACTGTACACAGTGTGCAATACAGACCTGAAGGACTCTTTTGATCTCTGCTGCAAGGACACCCCTGCGTCTCTTCCCCCCCTTATCATTATCCTCCCCTCACCTTAGCACCCAACCCTAACACCCCTCACACTTATCCCTAACACCTAACAATAACATCCCTCACCCTAACACCTAACCCTAACACCCCTTACACTTATCCCTAACACCCCTCACCCTAACACCTAACCCTAACACCCCTCACACTTATCCCTAACACCCCTCACCCTAACACCCCTCACACTTAGCCCTAACACCCCTCACCCTAACACCTAACACCATCACCCTTATCCCTAACACCCCTTACCCTAACACCCCTCACACTTATCCCTGTGTCTCTTCCCCCCCTTATCATCAAGGGAGGGGGAGGATGATGAGGGAGGGGGGAAGAGACACAGGGGAGGATGATGATGGAGGGGGGAAACAGACACAGGGGAGGATGATGAGGGAGGGGGTAAAGAGATACAGGGGAGGGTGATGAGGAAGGGGGGAAAGAGACACAGGGGAGGATGATGAGGGAGGGGGGAAGAGACACAGGGGAAGATGATGAGGGAGGGGGAAAAGAGACACAGGGGAGGATGATTATGGAGGGGGGAAGAAACACAGGGGAGGATGATGAGGGAGGGGGTAAAGAGATACAGGGGATGATGATGAGGGAGGAGGGAGGATGATGAGGGAGGGGGGATGAGACACAGGGGAGGGTGATGAGGAAGGGGGAAAGAGACACAGGGGAGGATGATGAGGAAGGGGGTAAAGAGATACAGGGGAGGATGATGATGGAGGGGGATGTTAGGTTATTTATGCCCTTTATGGATTAAAACCAGACTCTGCATCAACTATGTAATTTTCCGTGGGAGTTTTGACATGGATCCCCCTCCGGCATGCCACAGTCCAGGTGTTAGTCCCCTTAAAACAACTTTTCCATCACTATTGTGGCCAGAAAGAGTCCCTGTGGGTTTTAAAATCCGCCTGCCCATTGAAGTCTATGGCGGTTCGCTGGGTTCGCCGGTTAGCGAACATTTGCGGCGGTTCGCGTTCGCGGTTCGCAAACCGAAAATGTTATGTTCGCGATATCACTAGTCAGTATTCCTAGAGAAGATAATAATGAAATGGATGTTATGATACCTTGCAGATGAAACACTGTCAATAACTGTAATAGCAATTTATACAAAATCCAGAATACACAGTTACAGAATGTTATCAGTTCAAGTTTAAATAGACATATATTAGACCTGTTATGAATTACAACAGCCTTATCAAGCCCGACTGAAGAAAGCAGATCTTCCCACCGTTCAACTTTAAAAAAAATGGTAAAAGCACTAACAATCAATTGCTGGAAAAAGGCAGAGACCTAAAACATATGGTTTGGTTGTGTCCAAAAATAAAAACCATTTGGAACTGTTTTATATAATATACACCATTTCAGGAGTTAAATATAACAGACTTATAGATTTTCAAAATGTAATATGTGCAGATAGGGGATGCATTGCTGAGCAAAGGAATAAAGAATGCTTACCAAATTAGAGACACTTAATGAATACAATTAATTATATTCAAATATCAGAGAAAACTATAAGCCAGATGAATGATAACTTTGAACAATATCTACTAGTATGAAGACCTTGGATTTTTAAATTAGAGCAAAAATTGAAATTGTATGTATATTATTTTTTAAGTCAATATATCATGTAGTGTCTATAAATATAATATGTAATTTACTAATATTTATGTTTTATTTTCTATATTTATAAGAATATCTTATAAAATTCATTTCAAAACTGTTTACAGATATTATTTTATTGTTTCTATGGTTTTCTAGAACTAATTATTATGATTTCATCACTGTATCTTTTAATTCTTTTAATAAGATGAATAAAATATATGTCTGACATGAATTATGTTGATTTCTGGATTTACATATATATTCATAAAAACGTCCTATTTCAATAAGGGTGTGTAGAATTATATCCACTTTATGTGTCCTGATATCTATGTATTAGGTGTATTGTATGTTTGTGTTTTTCAACCGCGTCCAACTCCCCGTGACCTCATGGACCGTAACACATCATGCTAGTATTCATGGCAGAGATACAGGAGTGGGTTGCCAGTTTCTTCTCCAGTGGGTCACAGCTCCTAGGTGGTCTCCTATCAAAGTACTTACCAGGCTCAACCCTGTATTTGGGGTGGTGACACCTCTTGGTTCCCTGTCTTACATCAAACCCCGGTCACAGCGATAAAAGCACCGAATCCTAACCAATGGATCTCCAGGGAACCCCGTATTAGGTGTAGGTAGAAGTATATGTTCTGAAAAATGGCAGCGAGTAGCAGTCTGCATTTCCTCAAGAAAGAAAGTTGCAGTGAAGAGATTGCACTGCAGAGGGCAGTGTTAAGCTTTTTATGAATGTTCTACAATGCATCTATTTGCTGGTCTAGGGTATGGATAGATTAGAGATGCATCTAACAGAAAATAAAATCTAACCTGCAGAGTTGGCTGTCTTTCCCAGTCATTAAGGTATATACCATTCAGCATCCATTGCTGCAAAATATCTCTATTTCTTAATATCTCAATGCTATAATAAGCATGGCTAATTTTTAATATCCTCATGCTATAACACACGGCTAGTAACTCCTGCATACTACCTCCATGCATGTGAGAATTTTTGGCATTCACTCACTGTAACATACATAGCTATTTATGTTACTATAGAACACATGGCTACATTTAATTAATTCCTGCTATATCATACATGCTTGCCTATATTTTCTTCCTACAACATTTAAGGCTATGTCTTAATCTTAACATTCATGATTATGTTCCATTGTCTTGATATACAGTGCCTTGCATTAATAGTCAGCCTCTTGGAGCTTTCCACATTTTTTAGTTTTTCAACTTAGAATTACAATGGATTTAATTGGGATTTTATGTAACTGATCTACAAAAATAGACCATCAAGTATTTGATCTTATAACTAGTTTTTCCCTTTGCAGTAAAACCCCTAAATATGCTCTAGCCTTCAGAAGTCACATAATTTATTGAATGAGTCCACCATGATATCAGGATAAATATACCTATTTCTGGAAATCCCTTACTTTGTTTGACAGCATATCTAAACAAACAAAATCATGAAAACCAAAGATCCATCAAAACAAGTCTTGAATTAAGTTCTGGAGAAGTACCAATCAAAGTTTTGCTATAAAATAAAATCCCATAAGGCCATCCATCAAAACTCAGTGACCAGGTACGGAGAGCATTAGTTTGAGAAGAAACCAAGAGACCAATGGTAACTCTGAAAGCAGCCGGCGAGATCCACAGATGAGAAGGGAGAAAGTGTCCATAAGTAAACTATATCCCAAACACTCCACAAAGCTGGACTTTATTGAGTGGCGAGAATAATGCTATTGCTAAAATGAAACCCATATCGAATCCTTTTTGAGTTTTGCAAAAGGAACGCGGGAGATCCAAGCATGCGGAATAAGGCTATCTGGTATGATGAGATCGATGAAAGTTTTTGGCCTTAGCTCAAAACACCATGTAGCGAAACCAATACTGCACTTATTTCTGATAACACCATCATCACGGTGAAGCATGGTGATGGTAACATGTTGTAAAAATGCTTTACATCAGTGGTTTTCAACTATTTTAGATCTACAGACCAGTGAAAAAAGGAGAAATATTTTGCGGACCACTAAGGCAGAAATAAAAAACATTACGTATACAGTATTTTGTGTACTAGTTTTTAAACCTAATATTATAATATTAACGAGACAAAATATAACCAAACGAACTTACGTTTAATGCAAAATAGCATTAATGTGCTTTTTAAGAATAAAGTGTAATACAATTATAAGGCAAATTACTAACCCTACACTTGTAGAATGTGCAGAAAAGTGACCGTGATGATAAGTCTCCACGCTAACCATCGATTCCTGGTGGAAGATTCACTCACCGCCAAACTCCGATATGTGACGTCACAGAAGGAAGGACATTTCTGGGGACCGGCACCAGCCCATGGAAATATGACATAGAATTGCAGGGGGTAGAGACTTAAACTAAAATAATTATTGCTGTAACTAAAGCCAAATGTGATTCTACCAAGTATTGACTGAGGGGTGCCCAGCGTATACTTATGCAAATGTCTGTTGTTAACTTTTTTGTCACAATAAAAATTATTTTACGCCTTCCAAATGGTAACCATGTTGTGTAAATTAAATGGTGTAAAATCACATTCAAATCGGGTTTAATTCTAAAATGTGGATATGTCCAAGACTTATACATTACTGAATTATACATGGCTATCTCTTCTTTCTGTACTTACAACATACATGGCTACTTCTCCTCTCACACTATAAAGGAAAATGTCTTTCTTTACTTGTTTGCTTTGTTTTCATTCCACTTATTATAACATACATGGGTATATAACCTTTTTGAAATTCAGTATATGACTAACCCTCCTTTCTCTTACTCGAAGATACGTGGCTTTCTTTCCTTTCTATTATTGTGGTACACTACACATAGTTGCCACTCTCTTCTTGCCCACATTATGACACATGGTGGTTGGTCACCACTTTTGATCGCAATGCACTTTCAGTGTGAGGATTGTGCAATTAGAATGAAGCAGATTTTAATGCCATTTTAATTTTAAACATCCCTTAGGGATCCCCATTTGATTGAAGGTATGCTGTAGTGGTTAAGGCTTTGGTATTAACCACACAAGCATGTGGGTTCAGCTTTAGCCACAGCTACTTATGCTGAATGTGGGTGAACTTTAATGCAACCATTTTTTTGCTGAATTAACTATATTTAGAATCAATAGCAGCATTATAAAATGTGAATACTTATTTTTTTCCTCACCAATATCCAAATTTATTTAGCAGTACATAGCAAAGACAGTAGAACAATAAGTGAAAATTAGCATAACTGAAAATATATCACATATATAGTTCTCAGCAGCGCGGGCTTGCCAAAAAACATTGGTAACGCAACGTTAAAACTGCGGGCTCACAACTACAAAAATGGTTTGCCCTCGCGCACGCAGCCTATTTACACTGCACACTTGCCACATTGCTGACACTTACACCTCAGGTCAGCAACAGTCCAAATGTACAAAAGCGATTGTTAGCTCTTCAGGATATTGATTGCTGGATATATTAACTAGAAATAGGTAAAGTATATTAATTAATTATTATTAAATATATATATATATATATATATATATATATAAAAAAGAAAAATACCAGAGGAGAGGCTCGCAATGAGTTTCTCACAATGAACGCGCAGGGTACTCACAGAACCAAAAGTGCACCAGGGGAGAGCCTTGCAATGAGCCCGGGGCTTGCATTGAGCGCAGAAGCATTGCCTGGCTTACAATTTTTATAATGCAATATCATTAATATATATTAATATATATATATATATATTATATAAATATATGCATTATGGGACAAAACGTTCATGGGCAAGACATATTGCTTCAGTTCTGGTAATGTATGATTATGTTTAATTTTGCTGTTTTTTGTGTCCCCTATTCATTTAACCTGGGGAGGGGGGATTTGTCCCTGCCAGTTCCTACGCCCCTGCCTCTATTGGTGTTATAAAGGTGTCTCTAAAGAAAAGTTAGGTATGACTTGATAAGAAAAAAAACTTTACCAAACTTTACTGTTGATTTAAACAATTAATATTTTAATGATCTCTTCAGATGGCATAAGATCTAGTTTTCTCCACCCTGTTGATATCTTCTGGGTGGAGCCACCCAGGGGGAAGTGCCAAACTAAAAATAATTCTCTGAAACAAGCATTAGTAGTAGGGAGCAGTGTAACCTTAGCTGCTAGATATGTTGCTCTCCAAAACCCTATGAACCGCACGAACATCTGCCATTATGTTTCTGGGCATGCTTATCCATAAGGTTCTCTTGGCAAGATACTGGAGGGGGTTACCAGTTCCTTCTACAGTGGACTGCAATTTGTCTTACCTCTCTGCTATGACCTGCCCATTATGGGAAACCCAACATGGTATAGCTCACAGCTACCTTGAGGTACACCAGCCCCCACCACGATAAGATAGCAACCCAGAAGGGTCCTATGTATGTACACACACAATTTCTAGTTGCTGACCATAATCATACTGCAGATGAGGTATGCCCTTTGCTTTTGATGGCTTCACTCCACCTCCAATGCATCATTTCAGTAGTGGAGAGAATTGTGGGAAAATAGTAATTGTTTAAATGCACAGTAAAAGTTTAATAAAGTTTTTTTCTTATCGAGTCCTATTTAATTATTCTTTATAACGCCCTTTACAAGACCACCGAAGTCACCTTTTGCAATGGCTTTGCATTAGTTTATATTATGTGAACTTTACAGGAGAAATTACGCAAACATGTCATTTGAATGTATAAACCAATATATATGCCAGGTAGATTGATCTGGCAATACTTGTTCAAACTTTATTAACCTGTACTGAACTACATTTTGTCCTAAAACCGTTGCAGACCGCTAATCTACGTTCATAGTTTTTATGTAAATACAATTTTATTCAGTTGCGCTCTCTTGTAGCTGTATTCCTTGCACTCTTGTAGCATTAGTAAATAAGGAAAAAGGATTCTGTATTAAAAATGCTGTTTTAGTACAAGTTAGTGTATGCGAGCGTGGTCTACTCGGAAATGTCCCCAATTGGGGATTGTGTAGTTGGTGGGATGGTTTGTCTGGATAATTCCAATAATGAACATGATTCCCTCAAGTTCCTAAGTAAAAGTGTCCTGTAATAGAGAAGTGATTCATTGATAGGTATTTATAGGCAGCTATAAGATGAGAGATTACTCTAATAGAGCCATCAAAGTGGACAGTTATAGGGTGAGTGATTCTCTGATAGAGAAGCGCTTTGTACTGGGCAGGTATAAGTTGATGTGTCGATAAACTGCTTGACACAGCAAGATCCATTTGTGTTTCCCTTTAAAACTAAACTATGATACTCACTTGAGTAGTAATGAGCCTTATTGAATTAGAAGCCTGCATACAGGCCGTATGTCTGCGGGCTTGCACTCTGTTATAATTATGGTGCTATTCAATTGCACAAGCCCGCAAATTATGGTCCGAAAGCTGAAATCATAAACCATGCTATCGTACGTAGCATTTCAGGGCGAGAACATGATCAATTAAGCAAGGTCGTAACTACCAATTTAGAAACAGCCAACAGTAAATGAGACCGTCATCATTACGCCAGTATAAGATGGAGGTTACATGTCAAACAATTAGCGTTTAGAGGTCCGATATGCGATCGGACTAACAAAACCGCAAAATACAAAATTATAAAAATGAATGCCAATACTGTTCTAGTCCATGTGGGTGGCCTGATATGTATTAACTCATTGATTCCTGAGATCGACCTAGCCACGAAATAAAACATAAAACTAAATGATTTTTGATTGCCGATTTGCAAGCTTGAGCCTGTTGTACAATTAATTATAATGTCTTTCATCGCTTTCCCCGTCATTTACAGTGCAGTATTGTTTTTTTATTTGCATTTATAGTGCTACGGACGTGTATTTAACCCCTCTGCGGGTCCCATGTGGTACTCTTAGGATTTTCTTCTACATTTGCCTTTTACTGGTGTGAAAACATTTGTGGTATTGTAGCAATTGAATAGCGATTTGCAATTTTAGCCATTGTAACTCTTAAGGACAGGAAAGGTCAAAGGCTTAGATGGGGTATAAGTTACGGTTGTAACAACCACAAGGTTTTCAAGCCCGTAACCCGTAGATCGTTTGGGGCTTTTCAAAAGACGCCAATTGAATAGCAAAATAACTTATGGCCTCCATTATGGGCTACTGTAACTTACAATTGCTCAACTGAATGAGGCTCCAGGTTGGGAGAACAACAGACCACAGCATTTATTACATACTTAAGAATTGTAAACAAATCATATAACAATATAACAACCAAGGTGGAGGAGCCCGGCCAGTAGCAGTGACCTCACTCCGTGGGCACCCACCCATGACCTACATACTGTCCTTGCAACACGCCCATGTGGTAGGTGGCCACGCCCCTTTCTACCCCCTGCCTTGGTGACTCCCTCACCCGCCGCTGTGACAATAACATATATTTATGAAAGATACAAACAAACATACACTCCATTAAACCATCATTATGTCAAATATTCTGTCTTTTTTTATTTTTTACATGTGAAAACAATCTATATTCAAGCTTTATTACAATTTTTTTTATGTGCCAACAAAATCTTATAAACTCTGTTACAATACAAAACTAGGTGCAGGAGGGAGGGGATCTGCACAGCCCCTCCCACAGCCAGCCCCAACTCTATCGCAGCCAATCAGACAACCCCCCCCCCCAGTCTCCACCAGGTCAGTTGAGACCCAGGGAGCCTGGGGCCGCCTCCCACTCCCACACAATACAGTGAGTGCCGCTAGAGCAGTGGCACCGAGAGATGTACATTGCTATCTATCTGACTGTCATAGGGCAAAAAATAAAAAAGGAGAATAACTAGGTTGAATAAGAGTATACCCCCCTGAGTTAATACTTGGCAGAAGCATCTTTTCTTGAATTTCAGCCTTAAGTGTATTCTAATTTATCTTTACACAACTAGGAGGAGCAATATTTGTCCATTCCTCCTTAGAATTGTTCAGGTTCAGTTAAACAGCGTGTTGACCATTGATGAACTGCCCTTTTCAAGTCGTTCCAAATATTGGGCCCTATATTATAAGAAGCCTATAAGTGACTCTAACCCATAATTTTGGCTATGGGTGTTTTTTTTCCTGAATTTATGTAATTACCTCAAGCCCGCAACTTATATCTCTCAGGCTCCACAAGTAAACCCTGCCTTTGTAAGTCTGATTTCAGGGGGCGTTATCATATGATCTGACAATATTTAAGCAAGCCCATAATTTACTTCTTAGACACAGCCAATAGTAAATGAATCTGTCCTCGCGTCAGTAAAACATGGAAGTCAGATGTAATCTGCAATCGGAGGGTAAGCATTAATGAGTGCCAATAAGTAATATTTGACGATCAGACTCGCAATAAAGTAATCTAGCGCACTATATAATGCATGATAGCATCTGTTCTGGTCTATGTGGGTTTCATGATATGTATTAACTCCATACTACACTGAAATACAGTAAAAAAAAAAAAAAAATTGTTGCATATTTGTGAGTTTCAGACTGTTCTGCAATGAATTCTAAGGACTTTCCATGCTTTCCCATGCGTTTAAAGGACAGCAGTGTGTTTGAATGCTGTTACAGTTATCCAAACGGGAGTTAAACCCCTTTGGGAGTCCTATTTAGTACTCATAATATTTTTGTCAGAAGCAAGATACTTTTTCTATTTGCGGGTCAGATTTAATTTGCGAGCTAGACGTAAAGTTCTAATAGTATATTGATTTTGTGTAACTTTCATTATTTAGCGCTCGTAATGCTCGAGCAGTCCAAAATCAATGGAGATGTAAGCTCTAAGATGCACCTTTGGCTTGTCAGTAATGATTGTGGGCAGGTAATAGAATATGTGGCAATATTAAGAGTGACTTTAAGTATGTGGAAACATTACGATCTGGACGATAGAATAGGGTCCATTGTTGGTACAGTTTTAGATCAGGGTTCTGTGGTCTTTACAATAATTTTTAGCAAAACATGAACAAGACTTGATGTGGCCTTTTAAGGAGTTGGTATTTTGCAACTCTCTTGTGAAGTCCAAAATGGTGGAGTGTGTGATTTTGTTGTCCCTTGCACACAATGACCAGTGTTTGCCCTAAATGCCTGCAGGTCCTTCCAAGTTGCTATTGGCCTCTTTGTTGCCTCTCTAAGCAGCCTCTTTCATACTGGGTTATCTAATATTAATGGACAGATGGGGACTGGTGCTACCAAGCAAGTTGTAAGCATTTTTATCCAAGCAAGTTTAAAAATGCAATTGTAAGAGGGGGCATTCACTTATTTTACTGTTGTAATGTTAATTAATTTTCAAAGTATTCTAGCAGTTTTTCACTTGACTAATGTGGGTTACTATCACATATAATAGTTGTCAAATTGCGAGACGTCGTCACGCTTTGCGAGGTGCGTACGCCTCAGGCAATGAGCCCGCGAAGCGAGGCGAGCCGTTAACGCGTAGGACTTAGCCGATGACCCCCGAAGGCGCTCCCCGCTGTGAGCCTCGCGAAACTAGGCGAGCCGTTAAACAGTAGCACTTAGCCAATGAGCACCAAAGGCGCTCATCGCTGCGACCCTCACAAAGCGAGACGAGCCGTTAAAATTCGAGACGCTAAAATTTACTATATTAGCGTCCGAACAAAAAACCTGAAAAACTCACTAAATACACCCCAAAAAATTACAAAAATATCACAGACAGCATGGGGCAACAGTCAGGACGTCTGTGAGTGAGGTGGAACGCAAATTTAACTTAATTGAGACGATTTTCGCTACTCGAAAATCGCCTAAGCGAGGAAAAAATGGCAGCCGAAAAAAAATTAAAATGAGGCTACACGACCCCGGACTGTGCAAAACACTGCAATACGTGTAGCACTTTACACATCACACTACGACCTACAAGATACACTATTACAAAAGCCGGAAAATGCTCAAAAGACACATAACACATTAATAACATTACGACTATACAATGCCGCTTTACACAATAAACCAACGGCTTTACCTCGCCCAAGCAGCCTATTTAGATGCACACTTGGAACATTCATTACACTTTATAAGCAGGGCACTAACACTCACAATGTATATTCTATGCAGACGCAAAATACAAACAGATTGTTAGCTCTTTGGCCTATTGATCGCTGCATATGTCAATTATAAATAATTAAAGTATATTAATTGATTTAAGAAATCATTCATTATTACTTAAATAAATCTCTCTCAGAGGACCAAAAGTACATTTCAGGAGAGGCTGGCAATGAGCGCCGAAGGAGCTCAGCACAAGCCTCGCAATGGACGCTGGAGGTCCTGAGGCTCACAATGAGCTCTGAAGGCGCTCATTGCAAGGTATGCCTCGCAATGAGCTCCAAAGGGCCTCACAGTACAAAACGGTTTCAATTATGTCTCAAACAGCATTCCCATGGCTTCAAATTGTATTGCCCCGTTATTTTTGACGGGCAAGTCGCTAGTGTGAAAATAAAAATGGAACTGCTGAGTAAGAACATTCTTTATTGGGGTATTGAGCTGAAATCCTGCTATATCCTTTAGGAAATTACTCTATTTCTTATGGCAGGGCTTTTAGCCAGATTTGCCAGAGAGCCTTCCAGGAAGGAGGACCCACTGCGGTCACACGCCTGACCTTCCACTCTATCCCTGTATAAGTTTATACAATTTTGTAATGGTTTGAATTGGATGATGTGGACTCACTTTTTATAGATTGGGTGTATTGATGTAATAAAGTTGAATATGTTAGATACCCTCTTTACTGTATTGAAGTTCAATGTCATAGGTGTTGAAATTAAGTATATTATTGATGATAACTATTTACAGTATTGTCCTCCAAAAAAACCATGTTGTAGGCTCATGTGAAGGACACCCATTGTACCATGTTAGCACATTCCCGTGTCAAAAGCATCTTCTACCTAAAATGTGGTCAACTGATTTTGGAAAGTGAGCACCTTTTAACTTAAAGGAATCTATTCCAACTTAACTTTTATAAAATCACAGTAAAAGGAAAATGAAATGGAGCATGTACCTTTAAACAAGTATGTTATCATACAATATGGATTATATATGATCAGAAGAGAAATAAAAAGATCACAAGATTGTATGTTATGCACCATTGTTTCCTGCTACATAACTGTCAATACTTGAGTTCATTATACAGTAGAACTTCCACATTCGCAGGGGTCCCCGCCAATGTCAAAAAAACACAAATCACGATGGCAAACTATGGTTTTACCCTTGTTTTGTCCCTTGGCCAAGGGTCTACGGTTGAGTGGCACTCACCTCGCGGGGAAATGCTGCATTTGGGCCATCCACTAGGTCCCAGGCGTCCTTTTCGGGCAAAGGTGTGGGGTTTAGCGTCCCCCTCATTGCAGGACTCCCTGGCCATATCTCGTATGATTACAGTTAAAAAAAAACATGAATGGGGAATCTGCAAATGTAAAATCCGCAAATGTTGAGGGTCTACTGTATATCACGTTATAGAGAGCTGCTATATATATTTCTTTAGGGGGGCAGTAGTTAATGAACCACAATTACTTGTAGCACACAGGAGTCTTCGGCAGCTTTGAAAGTCAATCACTATAATATAGGATATTTTCACACTGTACTTATTTCACACTTTCTAACAAGAAATATTGAGCAGGGAGTGGAAATGATTAGAAAAGAGAAGTAATTGTGTGACATCTCCCATCCAATGACATGGAACACATGTTTATTTCTATCATACATTTAAAAGAGCATGTTTTCAACAAGTATGTAAGCAAAAACATTTAAAATTCTTCGGACATGAAAGGAAATGCCTCATACAGTAATATTTATGCACATTGGCTGACAGGGATAAGCTCCCACGGGCAATTATTATTACACTAGCGACTTGCCCGTCAAAAATGATGGGGCAATACAATTTGAAGCCATGGGAATGATGACCTTCGGCGCTCATTGCGAGCCTCTCCTGTCGTGTATTTTTGGTCCTCTGAGAGAGATATATATTTCTATGTATATGTAGTTAAGTTATAATTAATAATTTCTTAAATCAATTAATATACTTTCATTATTTATAATTGATATATGCAGCGAGCAATAGGCTGAAGAGCTAACAATCTGTTTGTATTTTGCATCTGCATAGAATATACATTGTGAGTGTTAGTGACCTGCTTACTCCCAGACCTCACTCCCAGACGTCCTGGCTGTTGCCCCATGCTGTCTGTGATGTTTTTGTACATTTTTTGGGTGTATTTAGTGTGTTTTAGGGGGTTTTTTGCTTCCCGTCGTTCGGCCGCTAATCTCGTAAATTTTTGCGTCTCGTATCTTTTTTTTTTTCTAAGACCCGCGTCTCGTATTTTTTTTTTCTATGTCCCGTATCTTGTATTTTAATGGCTCGCCTCGCAACAATGAGCGCCTTCGACGTAAACGGCTACGCGTTAACAGCTCGCCTTGCTTTGCAAGGCTTGCAAGCAATGAGCACCTGTGGCGCTCATCACCTAACCCGTACGCACCTCGCAAAGCGTGACGACGTCTCGCAGTTTGACAACTATTATATGTGATTATCAAATACCCACTTTCAGATGCTACGAAAATACTCAGCACAGAATAGATCATGAACGTGGCGGCACAGTTTGATGTACGTAGGGCATATTACAACTAGCAACTGGCATATCGTACATCATGGCAGTGATTAGCATAGGGCAAATAGTGGCTGCAGCTGGCACATGGCAGAGTGATGTAGTGATTGGCACACAGCATACAAAGCCAGTGACTGGCACAGGGCAATCCAGGCCAATAACTGACACAGGAGAGGTTAGGGCATTGATAGGCATAGGGCTTGTAGGGTCCGTAAGAAAGAGACGTCTATGAATGTGTGTAGGAATGATGGATGCCCAGAGGCTAAATGAGCCTTTGATGAGAGGTAAGAGACCCGGAGATTGAAAGAAGTAATGAAGATCAGAGAGGAGGAAGGGGTGAGGCAGGCTGTGTCTGCCAGGAATGTGACTGCGTATACAGTTTAATACTATATAAGGAGACAGTGAGTAGGACCAGAGATGGGCTGAGCACTGGTATTTCAGAGAGAAGTGCAGGGGTGGGGGCCGTACAAGCACCCCTTCTACGATCCTAAATCCAGAGAGTTTACATCTCTATTTATATTTAACCACTGATGTGGCAGGGTCCTGGCCTTGGGCCCATTCTGCATACACAACCCGACTGAAGAACCTTGACAGAACTCCCTAGTGGATAATAAGTAGCGGACACAAGCCAAACTCATGGCTAGAATAGCTCAGGGAATTATTTGTATAGTATAATAAAGCAGAAGGGTTAAAAATCAGAGGAAGCTGTGCATCCAAGCCGCCATAGAGGTGTCCGACGTACTTATCCATCGGATTGATGGATAGACAGATAAGCAGACTCATGGACAATAGACGACATTGTGACCACAAAGGAAAAAAAGCTGGATTATTATTGCAGCAAAGAGAGTATTTTAGCATTGGTGGTAACATGACATTTATAGTCCCTTCATGAAGTGGGAACTTGTCCACATAAGCCCAAAATATTGGGCAGTGCAGCTTAACAACAGATAAAACTTAAAGTAAGCTGTTTGAACAACATTTTCAGCATTTATAAACAATTATTAAACAACTGCTCCGCTTGTTTCAGCTGCTCTACTAGATGGTGCAGAGCACTGTCCGTGAGCTCAGAGTCCTATTAAGCCAAGTCACCATCCCATCAATATTGTGTGCGCTCATTAGCTGGAAGGGCGTAGGAACTGGGGGGGGGGGGGGGGGGGGGATGGGGGGGGACAAATCCCCTTGTATTATTTGAAAAGGGGACACAAAACATAGCAAAATTTGATTTAATCATGCACCAGATTTGGCCACTACATGGCACTGTGGAGCAGTATGTCTTTCCCATGAAAGCTTTGACCAATAATTTTATATATTACACCAGGTGCACCGGAGGTATATCCGCTCCTGCTGGGAGTAGAGTTGTATTGTACCACTCAGGGTGATGGTTTGTTTGTCTCTTTAGATTTTTTTGGGCTCCTACGCCCTATTGACAACCATCTTTGTTTTACGTCTTAGAATTATGTAATTATGTATTATTGTACCTCTTTGTACAACTTTATGGATTAACTTTGGCACACAATAAATAAACACTAATCATATTGAAGTTCGTGTTTGTGAAGTTGAAGAGCTGCTAAATTAATTCTTTTTACAGATCTACTGCATAGATATGTTTTATTTATGCACAAAAGAGATTGTAACCAAAGATAAGCCTTGCCGTGTAAACTGAACGATGAGCTTTGGAGCCTCTATCTAAATCATTTCATTTTTACTCATCACTCCTAAATTCAGACAAATCAAATTAAACTTCAGCATTACTGTCACTGATTATTACTCATCTGTTATTTTTAATTATTAAAAAAAAAGCAAAGTGCGTCAAGTGTCAGGACAATACATCAGCAAAGAGATAATACATCAACATTAGCAAAACCCAAGATATACAAGTAACAATTGCAGTTGATATGGTTTATAATAAAGGCACAACTTATTTTTCTAAGATGACATTTTTACAGAGATAATAATGCCTAATCTTCATTTAATCCTATATAAAAATGATAATAATTATTATATATAATTGTGGAAATGTTTTCCTTGCATACTTTATACCATATGGAATTTTTTTGTGATTACAGAAAGGCAAAACCTTATGTAATGTGCAGAGGATATTGAAGAAATGAAGCAAACTTGAAGTATTGATTTAAATTTAAGTCTGTAAATGGATTTTCTCAAATAATTAGTAGACTAATAGGATCACTGTCGAATATAAAGTGGATTTGGAAAGTCATCACCTCTTTCAATATTTGATCCTCTTGTATGGATTAGGCTTGTTCTAATTGTATTTACTCACATTAAACCATATTAGTCATGTGAAACATGGCAAAACATTTTGAAAATTAATTAATTTGACACCAATAAAATAACCTATTTGGGTAAGTGAACCCCCACCCTCCGCCTTACAGTTGCATAAAGGTATAACCAATTACCTCACAACAAACTAAGGCCTCCCTTTGAGCAAATTGTAATTACTGGAGACCGTAATGTAGCCCGTAAAATAATTAGCTATTCAATTGGCGTCTTTTAGCTACACGCAAATGATTTGCGGGTTACATGCTGAAAATTCCTGCATTTAAAAAAAAAAATCGTAACTCCAACCTATCTAAGCCTTTGATTTTTCAAGGCCGTAAATGTTACAATAGCTAAAATCGCAAATCGCTATTCAATTGCTAAAATTTCCTAAGGATGCAATTGTCTTCAAACTCGCAATATATAACAGTTTCCAAATAGGACTCAAAAAGGGTTTACAGACTAGTTTGTGACACTGTAAAAGACAATTAAAACACACTACTGGGCTTTACATTATGGGGAATGCAATGGAAGGCATTATAATTGATTGCACAACAATTCCCAGGGAACAAATAGGCCTTAAAAAAATGTATGTTCTCAAATGTTGGAATGGTCATGCATATGAAAATATGAATGTCTTGCTGCAAGATGCTGAAAACAATTAAAGATACACTACCTGATTACCTAAATTGCAACACAAAAACATGAAACTGCCTGCCATATTATCCCTTTCTCGCTCACAGAGGCTCTCATGTGGACCCTAAAAGATAATCTTATATACATCTCACTCATCAGATCTAGATTGGGAAAAGAAATACACAAACACACATGGAGGCTGTGCAGAGGCACTGGGAGCAACAGCCAACTCATCTCCATCAGGGATAATATCCGCTACGCCCATCCTGGAAAGTCCCACGCCATTGCTGGTGGCCATGTGCCAAGATGTATACCCATTATAATTTAGTGAAATCACATCAAGAGTTTTAGTATCAATCAATTCACTCTATCACCTATATTTAAGAAGGGATCTAGAGCAAATCCGGGGAATTATAGACCAGTGAGCCTCACTTCTGTAGTTGGGAAGCTTTTAGAAGGGTTAATAAGGGACAGAATACAAGAATATGTCTATTTGAACAGGATCATAGGTAGCAGTCAACATGGATTTATGAAGGAAAGGTCGTGTCAGACCAATCTAATTAGTTTTTATGAGGAGGTTAGTAGGAACTTGGATCAGGGCAACTCAGTGGATGTAGTCTTTTTAGATTTTTCAAAGGCATTTGATACAGTGCCACATGGAAGACTAGTGAGCAAACTAAGGGATACAGGAATTGCAGTAAATATCTGCTCATGGATCGAGAGCTGGCTAAAAGACAGGAAGCAAAGGGTTGTTGTAAATGGAACATACTCCGATTGGTCTAATGTGATAAGTGGGGTTCCTCAGGGCTCAGTATTGGGTCCTCTCCTTTTTAACATATTTATTAATGACATTGAAGTAGGACTCGAATGTAGTGTCTCCATTTTTGCTGATGACACTAAGTTGTGCAAGGTAATAAAATCAGATAATGATGTACTTTCCCTACAAAAGGATTTGCATAAATTAGAGAAATGGGCGGCTAAATGGCAGATGAGATTTAATACAAATAAATGTAAGGTTATGCATTTGGGAAGGAAAAATAGCCAAGCAATCTATAATCTTAATGGAGCAAATCTAGGGGTATCAGATATTGAAAGGGATTTGGGAGTACTAGTGGACAACCACCTAGGTAACAGCGCTCAAAGCCAAGCAGCGGCTGCAAAGGCAAATAAAATATTAGCATGTATTAGGAAGGGTATAGAAGCCAGGGAAGAAGATATAATTCTGCCACTATACAAATCTCTAGTACGCCCTCATTTGGAATATGGAGTACAATTTTGGGCACCACCTCACAAAAAAGACATCTTAGAGCTGGAAAAAGTACAGAGAAGGGCTACAAAACTAATAAGGGGAATGGAGGGGCTAAGTTATGAAGAAAGACTAGCAAAATTAAACTTATTTTCGCTAGAAAAAAGGCGTCTAAGAGGAGATATGATTACGTTATTTAAATACATCCAGGGTCCATATAAGGCTTTGTCAAGTGAGCTTTTTGTAGCAAGAGATTTTCAACTGACAAGAGGACATCCGTTGAGGTTAGAGGAAAAAAGATTTCACCTTAAACAAAGAAAAGGGTTCTTCACAGTTAGGGTGGTTAAACTGTGGAATTCTCTACCAAAGGAGGTGGTGACAGCGAATTCGATAGACAACTTCAAAAAGGGGTTAGATATATTTCTGAATAAAGAGGGCATTCAAGGCTATCCTAGATAACTAGCGAAGGAATATTGATCCAGGGAGAAATTTGATCGCCAGTTTCTGGGGTCAGGAAGGAATTTTGCTTTTTTTCCCCCTTATGAGACAATTGGCAAAGTTTCAATGGGGTTTTTTTTATGTTTGCCTTCCTCTGGATCAATTAACAATAATTAACAATTAACAATAATAATAAATAGTCCAAATTAAAAAGATCAATAGAGATCTAAAAAGGTTGAACTTGATGGACTAACTCTTTATTCATTCTCAAATACTATACTATTAATAATTATTTAATCAATAATTTAATTAATAACTAATCCGCACATTGCAGATCAGAGGAGATCTTAACAGGTTGAACTTGATGGACTGAAAGTCTTTTTTCAACCTTAATTACTATGTAACTATGTAACTATGTAACTATATTGTTATCAGGCCTTCAGGGGAATGTTGATACTCCACAGTATCACAAATTGGACCTCTCATGTTTATTAACCCTATATTATTATATTAGTATTAGTATTATTATATGTATTAATCTATTGTACAGTAACTAGGGCTCATTAATTTACAGATATAGGAATGTGACACAAATGTGATGTATGTGGATATCCCAAAACCCCAACCATTGAAAACAAACTGACATGGTGAGAACGGTATAACAACGCTTTATTTCATACACAGAGCACATTCAGAAATGTACAAGGCTGTACATTAATATCATGGGTGTGGTGTGGGCTGGCCTCCTTGGTCATCATCCTCTTCACCTTGACCCTGATGTCATCAAAACGGTGCTTAACAGACCTCACATCCCTCACTGCTGTGACTGCGGCCACTACGTCCTTCCAGGCCTGGGCCAAACTTCCCTCCCCCAACAAGGATAGCGGGGCACTCATGGAGGAGGACCACATTCTCCTTGTATGTGTAGTTCAGGGTCCTGTGTTTGCCTTTAGCCTCTTGCCCTCCCGACTGTGGACAGGGATCCTGCAATCCCTCATCTGATTCTGAGGCCTGTCCCTCCTCCACACTACCACCCCTCCTGGGATCAAGCCCCTCCCCCTCTGTCCCTGAACTAGATGTGCCTATCATTATGGGCCCCTGGCCAACCCCCACCTCCTCTTCTTCACTTCTCGCCTCCTCTCCCCCTCCTCTCCTCCACTCCCCACCTACTCTACCCCACTCCCCACCTCCTCCTTTCCTTCACTCCCCACCTCCTCTCCTTCACTCCACACCTCCTCTCCATCACTCCCCAGGGCCATCTCTCTCTCCTTTCTCTCCTCCTCGCCTCTCCTCTTCTCCTCCTCCCCACCTCTCCAGTCCTCTCCCCTCCTATCTTCCCCCTCCATAATAATCCCAAAAATAAAATAAGGATAAATCAAACAACGTATGTGTGTGTATATATTTTTATCTTTTATGTGTAATTAATAACTGTTGGGGTAGAGGGTGGGGGATATAGGGTGGGCGGTGGGGGGGGGGGGGGGGGGGGTATGTAGTAACCTTGCCAATGTATGTGTGTATCTATATGTGTATTTGTATTATATGTAATCAGTAAATATGTGTTATCAAAGTTTAAGTTTTAAATCGTAATTTGAATTATGTAAAAGATTAAAACTGTAAGAACCTGCTTTGAAAATCCACCTACTCTCTCTCTATCTGCTCAAACCACCAACTCCAGGACTTACGCCCTACTTTGTGAGAACCTACAACACAGTCAACGCATGGGCGGATGGAACACAGCTTTATAATCTCTCTCTGTCAATCATTTTCTGCTAGCCTGCTTTATATCGGCTCTGACGCCTGTGTCGCACTCTGTAACTATGGGGTTAGATTGTAACTGTAGACCGCATCTAGTCCAGTCCACTAACAGCTTGCGGCCACGGTAAGGATTTATGGTCTTGAGGCTTCGGCCCTGTAGTTGCGGCCTTGCTCATTTGAATCAATTTGTAACTGTTGCAATTTTCAAGCCTGCAGTTGCCTTCATACCGGCCTTAAGTCTTGAAAATTGCAACAGTTACAGATCGATTCAATTGAACAAGGCCGCAACTACAGGGCCGAAGCCTCAAGACCTTAAACCCTTACCGAATGGAGGTCTAATTGTCTCTAACCTGTTATCAGTTGTGATGATCTTCATTGGTTTAGAATCAGGAACCTATTTCTAGCAGATTTCAAGAATTGGAAGTGCATTTAAAGCAGATAATCCAATGTGAGAGGAAAGATGCTTTCAAAAGAACTATTTGTCGAAAGACAAAAGCCAGGAGGTAGATATAAAATGATTGCAAAGAATTCAATGGAGTCTAGTCAGAGCATCAGTAAAAAGTGGAACAGGTATGGCATCACCCAGACCTTTGCCTAGATCAGGGTGTCCCTCCAAATTGCATGATCAAGCAAGAAAGAAACTTATCAGAGAGGCTACCAAAAGGCCAATAGCAACCTTGAAAGAGTTGCAAGCCTTTATGGCAAAGACTGGTTACTGTGTGCAAGTGACAACAATATTATACACAATCCCACATCTTTACGGTAAGATGACAAGAAAAAAAAACACTACTTCATAACAAGTCTTTTTTATGTTTTGCTAAAAAGAATCTTATACAAGTGGCAAAATGTGCTATGGTCAAATTATATCAAAATCAAAACTTGCTTGTGAAATGGTACATCTGGTGAAGATTCAATATATCTTACATCCAAGGAACACCACACCTACAGTAAGGCACAACAGGGGCAACATCCTGTTATGGAGTGTTTCTTCTCAGCTCAGACTGAGGCACTTGTCATGACAGAAGTGAAGATGGATTCTGTAAAAAACAGACAGATTCTTGATGAAGGCCTGCTGCGCTCAGCCAAGAATTTGAAATGGGAATATGGAACATCTTTCAACATGACAATGACCCAAAGCACACTGTCAAAGCAACCATACAGTGGCAAAATGACAGGAAGGGGAATGTCCTTGACTGACCTAGTCAAAGCCCTGACCTAAACCCCATCGATAATACTTGGAGTGACTTGAAAAGAGCAGCTTCTCATTCATCACATAGTTTGACTAAGCTTGAACAATTTTATAATGAGGAATGAGAAAATATCCTTGCCTCTGGTTGTGCAAAGTTTTCAGACATGTATCTTAACAGACTAACTGAAGGGCTGTTCTCAAAATGCAGATAAAGCAATAGTAAAAAGGATTATCCAAACTTGTTTAGGGGGGTTATACACCGTTCTTCTCAATTTACATCCTTGCCATGCGATCCGTTAAAAAATGAATGAACCTATTAATAAACCGAGATCCATAAGGAACCCCTCACATTGATCTAGTGGGGTTGGGGAAATAAGTACAACATAGTAAGACCTTACTTACTAGCCCACCGTAGCCTCTATTAGCTTAGATAGCAAGACTTGCCATCTCCCAGCTGTAAACTAGACCCTGCCTGTGCAGTGGGCTAAAGAGGGACTAACCACAACTCTTACATTTAATGTATTTGGGATCCATTCCACAATCTTCTTCAAACCGTGGCCTCTAGTGGTGAATGCTAGTAATCTAAAGGGGGGTATTACTAGTCCTTCTGACCAAAGGGGTAGGGAACCCTATCTATACCAGAATGCAGTTTAAAAGAAATTATATTTTGCGAGTTCCAATTTCTACAAAAAAAATGCAAAATTGATTTACCTATTTCCATGGGATTCCCTATGGAACCCCATGGCACCTAATAGTAACTCCATACCATGTGGGTCCATAACAAACAAAAACTAGAAAATAAAAAATCATTACAAGAAAAAAATATACAGTGGATATAAAAAGTCTACACACCCCTGTTAAAATGTCAGGTTTCTGTGCTGTAAAAAAATGAGACAAAGATAAATCATTTCAGAAATTTTTCCACCTTTAATGTGACCTGTAAACTGTACAACTCAATTGAAAAACAAACTGAAATCTTTTAGGTAGAGGAAAGAAAAAAGAAAAATAATGTGGTTGCATAAGTCTGCACACCCTCTTATAACTGGGGTTGTAGCTGTGTTCAGAATTTAGCAATCACATTCCAAATCGTGTTAAATAGGAGTCAGCATACACCTGCTATCATTTAAAGTGCCTCTGATTAACCCCAAATAAAGTTCAGCTGCTCTACTTGGTCTTTCCTGAAATGTTCTTAGTCGCATCCCACAGCAAAAGTCATGGTCCACAGAGAGCTTCCAAAGCATCAGAGGGATCTCATTGTTAAAAGGTATCAGTCAGAAGAAGGGTACAAAAGAATTTCCAAGGCATTAGATATACCATGGAACACAGTGAAGACAGTCATCATCAAGTGGAGAAAATATGGCACAACAGTGACATTACCAAGAACTGGAGCTCCCTCCAAAATTGATAAAAAGACGAGAAGAAAACTGGTCTGGGAGGCTACCAAGATGCCTACAGCAACATTAAAGGAGCTGCAGGAATATCTGGCAAGTACTGGCTGTGTGGTACATGTGACAACAATCTCCCGTATTATTCATATGTCTGGGCTATGGGGTAGAGTGGCAAGACGAAAGCCTTTTCTTACGAAGAAAAACATCCAAGCCAGGCTACATTTTGCAAAAACACATCAGAAGTCTCCCAAAAGCATGTGGGAAAAGGTGTTATGGTCTGATGAAACCAAGGTTGAACTTTTTGGCCATAATGCCAAAATATATGTTTGGCGCAAAAACAACACTGCACATCACCAAAAGAACACCATACCCACAGCGAAGCATGGTGGTGGCAGCATCATGCTTTGGGGCTGTTTTTCTTCAGCTGGAACTGGGGCCTTAGTTAAGATAGAGGGAATTATGAACAGTTCCAAATACCAGTCAATATTGGCACAAAACCTTCAGGCTTCTGCTAGAAAGCTGAACATGAAGAGGAACTTCATCTTTCAGCATGACAACGACCCAAAGCATACATCCAAATCAACAAAGGAGTGGCTTCACCAGAAGAAGATTAACGTTTTGGAATGGCCCAGAGGGCTGTGTCTAATTTTTTTACAGCACAGAAACCTGACATTTTGACAGGGGTGTGTAGACTTTTTATATCCACTGTATACGGTAAACAGAATTGCAGAACAAATTAAATTAAAATAAAAATAATTTCCCCTAAAATATTAAAATGACATTACATAAAATAAAGTATTAATTAAACTTGTCAGGAAAGAAGTGCTTAATTAATACATTACCCTCTTTGATAACCCTTCAGTGTTGATCATGGACACACTGCTCCTCAATCTTCAGCCATAAATAAGGAGGCACAACCATGTTCATTGAAGAAATCTGTCCACTTCTTGTATGGTTGAGGACAAATGATCCAATCTTCAGCCCATGGAAATGGACATTAAAAAAAACTGGGCCACAAAAAAAATCCCTTATAAAACATCACTAAAATTAATTTATAATTTTTTGTATTTTCTGTATTTAGTAGGAACTTGCAGGAGGTTACTAATAGGGTCTATGAATCACCATGGAGGGAATAGAGTCCATGGTGGTTCATATGGATCCCTATGGTAAGGGTTAGAAAGTCATGGGTGTCAATAACGGCTCCCATTGTTTATAAGTTAGGATACAATGGGGATTCATATGGATCTCAATTGTATACAGATACTATTAGGGACCATATGGATCTATAGGGACCTATATATGTATAGTTTAGAATACCCTGGGAATTCATAGTGACCACTATGGTATGGAGTTATTATTAGGTGCCATGGGAGTCCATAGATATTCTTATGGAGACAGATAAAGTTCCCATAGTGGCCCACAGGAAACCCCATGGGGTATATTATATTTGGGAGTTAATGGGCCCTTCTCCAAAGAAATATGTGATGGGGAAGACTGGAGCCCAATGCAACCTTCCAGGTGTTGAGGGGATCGCAGGGGTACCCAACTCATAGGGGGTAGCGGGTATAGGCAAGGGGTCATTAACTTCCAGGATTAATTTTTAATTATATTTACCCACTTTTCTGTGGCAGAACAGGGCAGAGCTTTAAATGTATTAAGAGCTTTTACTTGCATAGTAACAGCTATCAGTAGGGGTCTAGCTGGTCCTGTGGGAGCTTCATTTTACATGTAGGGTCTAGGCTAATTGAGAGCACTCGCAGGGCTTTTACAGGATTATAAAGGATAAGGATATATTTCTTACAAGAGCCATGTAATGGCACTTTGGGTAAAAATACAAATAGAGCAGGGAACATTTCACACATAGAGATTATTCATTAGTGTTTACACGTAAGGGTTTGTTATAGGGTAAGTAAAGCCTTACATGAGCATTTGATTCTAAGGGTCTCCTATGGGAAACATGCAATTCAGCCCTAGTTCAATATGTGTCTGACATTTAAAGTAGCCAGTCAGATCTGATGTTACCATATTTATTAACATTTGCCTATTTTCCAGTGTAGTTCTTCAAAAGAGTGTATTTTAAATATAACATTTCATCTGCGCTTTAAATATATTGTAAATCAGCTGGTCTAAGGACCAGTGTTGGTCCCTGAGACCTGCTGGTCCACACAGAGAGGAAATTAGGGGTCGGTTAAGAAATAGGCTGGAATCAACTGAGAATATTGAAATCTAGTAGAGATTGACCTTATCACGGAAACAGTAGTAAATGATTGTTGAAGAACTGCCTTTTGGATCTTTCCTGTTGGGTGGACGCTGCGCCGTTGAAGATAAATTAAATCTGGGATAGGGACAACGTTTTATCAGTCCGATGGACCATTCATATCTCATGGTAACTGTGAGTTTATTTCAATTTAGTAATGATTCTTTTGAAGTAGCTGAGAAACCCAATGTTGACCAGGTTGTATATGGGGCTCCAAACCTTTGAGGTGCAATATGGGATATATGGGTATGGTCGTAATACAGACCGTTAGGATGGTTGAGAATCTGATGTACAACACAATTAAAACTGTGCAAGTTTGAAACTTTAAAATGTAGTGATAGCTTTATAAGATGAGTTTCATGTTACTTTAAAGGACCACTGTGTTCAAATTGTGTCTATATGGTCTTTTGTTTAACTAAAAATGATAGTGGGCAAAAGTTTTAGAGAGTAAGAAAACTAAATGCAGCCTTTACATTTTGCAACTTTTATATGCCATTATTCTTTGCTACAGGCTCTTGATTTCTTGTCTGCTGCTGTCTGTTACTTCCTGATATGTCCTTTTAAACCAGGGGTCCTCAACCTTTTAATACCTACCGCTCCCTTTTGATGGTAAAATGTCCGTAGGACTTTGGAATCCAACCTACATAATTCATTGAAGTCCTATGGGCTTGAATAACGAGGTACGGGCTTGGAGGTCATTCAAGCCTATAGTACTTTGGATGGAAATTAAACATGAAATAAAGTATTATATTTTGGCGATGTGCGAGCTTGAGAATGTTGTGCTTTTAATTCTAATGTCACTCATTGTGTTCCCCATCATTTACAGTGCTGGATTGATTTTATATTTGCTTTTAAAGTGCTCAGATTTTTCGGGTTTGAACATACGTGTTACAGGCTTGCGTCCGAGATCATGTCCAAGCCCGCAAATGCTACTGCCGAGAGCATGGTTTCCGGCACCTAACTTGCGGGCCCGGCCAATTGAATAGCAGAGTAAAAGTACACCTACTGGAGCCCGCAACTCGATCACAGGAAATCAGCTACTTGCGATCGAGTTACAGTCACAAATTAAATGAGGCTGTTTGTGTTGCAAATATTACTATTGTTGTTAAGTCCTTCAGTCATGCCCAACTCTCCGTGACTTTGTGGACAACAGTACGCCAGGCACATCTGTCAGCTGCTGTCCATTTGAGATTCACCAAGCTCATGTTCATTGCTTCAATGACCACATCCATCCATCTCCGCCTCTGCCATCTGTTCTTCATGTACCTTCAACTTTTCCCAGCATCAGAATCTTTTCCAGTAAATCCTGTATTATCATGATATGGCCAAAACATTTGAGACTTAGCCTCATGATCATACCTTCCAGTGAACAGTTTGTCTTGATTTCCTAGTATTGATTGATTGGATTTTTTTTTCAGTCTAAGCAATTTCCTCCAAGATCACAATTCAAAGGCGTCAATTCTACAGCGCTCAGACTTCTTTATGGTCCAGCTCTCACATCCGTATGTTACTACTGGGAATACCATATTTCCAGCTATACAGACCTTTGTTGATAGTGTAGTATCTTTCTTTTAAATTACTGTAGTCAACCTAATGAGAGATTTAAAAAATATGTTTATGAGGAGGAAGATTTATATAGTGTGATGTTGCTGTGAAAAAATGGAGTGACTAGTGTTTATTTAAGGAACCTCTATATGTACCCATAACAACTTACCTTTGGTTCATGGTGCAAATCTTCCCAGTAAGGCACGAAATGCCTAAACTAGAATAAAAATGGTCTTGTCGATCTGTTTTCCAAATGGCCTTGGATAATGTAGTGCTTGTGAATATCAGTAATCTTTTCACAAAGATGGAGCTCATTGGAATAAGTCATAAATAGGCTCACACCGAAGCAATATGCTTTTAGGTTTCCTTGTTTCAACTAAAATCGCTTTAGGTAATGTCTAATATTTAGGCACCATGCTTAAAAGAAGTTAAATTAATTGTATAAACGTATGTTATGTTATCATAAATATATTTTTGACTAGCCTTAAATGCTTGCAGAAACCAAGAGGCCTACCTGGCAGTACAAGGGTTATACTAGCCTTCAAAGAACTAAAAATCGCACTTTAGTCAGGCCCTGCCCGTTTCCCTTGCAAGCTGTGTAAACTTTTTTTTTAGTTAAATAAATATAGAGACAGCAAGTAAAAAAAATGCACCTTATTTTCTTAAAGATTGGGAGAATTTAATGCCTGGGAGGAAGCCCAGAAAATGAGGCCCACTGTTTATATACAGGTACATCATAGGCCACTGGTGTTAAAATGTAGAGCAGGTATATTGTGTGTTCATGATACAAAATTGCAGTTATGTTTATAAAAACGACGATATACATAAAGTATATTTATATTATTTTCCCTATACAACCAAGCATCTTACTGGCTTTTCCTTAGGTTGCTTCTTTGTTTGCCTACTTGTAAGCTTCTGAATTCATAATCAATATAGAGCTTGATAACAAGTAACCTCCTTATGAAACACCTAGAGCCCGATTCAAATGGGCAATCGTAAGTTACTGGAGCCCGTAAGTGAGGCCGTAAGTTAATTTGCTATTCAATCGGCGTCTTTTTGAGGGTTACGGGCTTGAAAACCCTGTGATAGACATTAGAATTAATTGCACAACAATCTCAAGCTCGCAAATGGGCATAACATTTTTTTTTATGTGCCATTTTAGGGTTATATCGATCTTGGGAGTCGATGAGTTAATACATATCAGGCCACCCACATGGACTAGAACAGTATTGGCATTCATTTTCATTATTTTGTATTTTGAGGTTTTGCGAGTCTCATTGCATATCAGGCCCCCGAACCTAATTGATTGACATGTAACCTCCATGTTTTACTGCCGTAATGATGGCGGTCTCATTTTCTATTGGCTGTTTCGAAAATGGGTGGTTATGGCCCTGCTTAATTGATCATGTTCCCGCCCTGAACTGCTACGCACGAGTGCATGGTTTACGGCTTTGGCTGGTAACTTGCGGGCCCCTTCAATTGAATAGCACCGGAATCGGAGACAAACGGGAGCCCGCAGCAAGCCCGCAGACATACTGCCTATATCGTACAAATGAATCCGGCTCCTAATGTGGCTTAGAAGTCCAAAAAATCTGGGGGGGGGGGGGGGGGATAAAGTTTAAAGAGACCAAAAAACTGTGGCCCTGATTGGTGCAATTCAACTCTACTTCCAGGGCAAGCAGGAGGGGTGAATCTACCCCCTGTGCAATGCAGGAGTCCTGCTCTGGGGGCACCAGTATATATAAATATATATAATATAAATTATGGGTCAAAGCTTTCATTGGAAAAATAGGCTCCATAGCGCCTATGCCTATATTTAATAACTGACATGATTTTACACTTAAGATAAATTCCTTGTTTGGATTTCCTTACTCTTTTGTACTGCTACTGGGAGACTGTTTAACTAATCCATTACACTTTTGAGGTTTCATCGTTTCTCTTAAGCCTGGTTTGGGATCATGGCCTCTTGTTCTAGAATCTCATGCAATGTGTTTCCCTTCAGTTTACTTTAAGATCATTGATACTACTTTATCACTTCTTATCTACTTTTTTTTGAGAAGACAGGACAGTCTGCAAAAGGACAAATGCTGTAGTCAGTAAGTGAATTATCCATTCATCATAAGTGGTAAGAACAAATACTGTCTGTGATATACATAAAGCAATCCTGAGGTTGGGTTCCCTGGTGGTCCAGTGGCTAGGATTTGGTGCTTTCACTGCTGTGACTTGGGTTTGATTCTAGTCAGGGAACCAAGAGGTCACACCAACCTGGGTTGGACCTAGACAGTACCTGGATGGGAGACCACCTAGAAATACCAGGAGCTGTATTTTCCGGCCTACTGTAGAAGGAACTGGCAACCTACTCCAGTATCTCTGCCATGAATACCAAGTGGATCATCATGGTATGTTACGGTCCACAAGGTCATGTGGAGTTGGACACAACTGAACAACACAAACACATCCTGAGGTTAAATGAAGTGTGATACTTTCCAGTAGCAGACTATGGATAGATTCACAAATCACAGCAGGGGCTGCAAAGTACTTTGCTGAAGGTACACTGTCAAATTTCTCCATAGGAAAAAGATATGAGGGCACATTCAATTCGAAGCCCGCAACTTGATTGCTGTAGGCCATATGTCTGCGGGTGAGTTGCGGCCTCCCGTTCGTCTTTGATTGCGATGCTATTCAATTGCTCAAGCTCGCAAGTTACGTGCCCGAAGCTAAAACGTAAACCATGCACTGGTTCGGTCTATTAAGCAGGCCCGTAACCTCCCATTTTGAATCAGCCAATAGAAAATGAGTCACTAATACGGCAGTAAAAAGAAGGTTACAGGGCAATCAATTAGGTTCGGGGGTCCGATATGCGATCAGACTTGCAAACCCACAAAATACCGAATTATGAAAATGAATGCCAATACTGTTCTAGTCCATGTGGGTGGCCTGATATGTATTAACTCATTGATACCCGAGATCAATATAATCACAAAATTACACATAAACAATAACTTTCATTTCCTGCCGATTTGTGGGCTTGAGGCTGTTGTGCAATTAATTCTAATGTCTATCATCGCTATCCCCGTTATTCACAGTGCAGTAGTGATTTTTTATTTGCATTTACAGTGCTACGAATTGGTGTTTAACCCCTGGCAGGTCATCTCTCGCACTCGTAGGATTTTCTCCTTCGATGAGCAATTGAATAGCGATTTTAGCCTTGCGAAAGTGAAAGCTCAAAGGCTTCTGGAGGCTGTAAGATACGCGTTTAACCATCGCCATTTTTTCAAGCCGATCGGAGCCCGTAAATAGACGCCAATTGAATAGCAAATTAGCTTGCGAATCTCCTGAAAGCTCAATTGAGTGGAGGCCATTGGGAGCTGCTCCCCATCCCTTGCAAAGCTTAACAAAGCTGGAGGTATATGCGGCAATCCACTTTACTTTGTTCTTTGGCGTTGATACTAATTTGTACCATAGATAACAATGTTTTCAACCATTTTTCTCTCTTATTCCTAAAGGCCATTCAATATTTCTCCTTCCCCCATTTTATTATAACGCTCTGTTTTACATCCCTTCTTGCAAACCCTTTTCTTCTCCCTCTTTGTTCCTTGACATATTTTATCTTTGCTTTCTGATTTCACTTCCCCAGTCATCCTTTTTTCTTTATCCTTGTTCTCTCTGTTTTATCTTTCTTTTTCTTTCACACTTTATTTCGTCTTCTCCCTCTTTTTCCCAGACCCTCCTCGTCTCCCCATATCTTTTCATCTCCTGCTGACATTTGGTGATAGAGCTGGGTGACAGTCCTATTGACATGCTAATAGAAACATGAATAGAATGGGAGGGTGTGGGGGTTGTGCCAGCCCCCCAGTGTGTGGCATAGGGAGTAATACAGCCTGGCAGCACCCCCCATCTCACAGGGGATGCCATTGTATAAGCCTGGCAGCAATGGGATGGGGTGGCTGGGGGTGGGGGAGCACCTCTGTATGCCTTAAAGCCGGGGGAGACCTATTCAAATAAAATAGAGCAATGCAGGCAGTTCGCAGCATCAGTTTACAATAGCAGTCTTCATCTATTTGTGGGGTAACATTAATGGATGGACTCACCTACAGCTAATCTGAACATCCTACCCCCAAACAAACCAATTACAATAGTTGCGGTTGATGCTTTTAGTAGGACAACTCTTTTCTTATTCGGTTTGGAGAGGCTACTTCACACTTTAGTGAACAGGCTCCATTGAATAATATAAAAATGTGAGGAGTCTCATCACACAAGGGAATATGGCGCTAAGTATCTGGGTAATTTCTGTAAAGTATATCATATCATCTATAAGGGCCATTTTGTATCCACTATAAGCATATATTTTAGTGACATATCACATTGGCTTATGGGAATGTTTTTTTCCCCTTCTCTCTCCATTGCTTCTTTATCAGGTGAGTGGATGCTGGCTCTTTGATTTCCCATTCCAGGTCCTTTGTTGCTTCCTTGGCACGTGAGGGGTTACTGGCCTGTGGCTCCCCTGGCGTGGGCATAGAGAGATGAGCCTCCTGTTTAATCCTGTGTGACCAATCTGTCCTCACCCTGAGTTGCTCTCCAAGGGCACTTTGTTATGCTAATCAGAGACTGCTGAGTGAAAGGTGTGTGTCATGCTGTGTGTATTTGTGCTGTTGTATGTGGGTTTGTTTTGCTGTGTATGTATATTTATATAAATGTAGTCATGCTGTGTATAAGTGTGTATTTGTACATCCACACTCGGGTGCAAACGTTTTGTATTTAACAAATTGAGACTATCCAAGCACACGTGTGTCAGTGATCACGCTGTCACATCTCTATTGTATATATACACGATTTAGGCATATATATATATATATATATATATATATATATATATATACATATATATATATATATATATATATATATATATATATACATATACATATATATATATATATATATATATATGTATATTTATATAAATAAATAAATAAATATATATATATACAGTATATAAATATATATGTATATATATATATATATATATATATATATATATATATATATACATATATATATATGTATATATATATATATATATCCCCTTTTGGATCCCTCCCTTTGGTGTTGGAGGACCTTGTGTATCTCAATGAAGCTGTGAGCTATAACATCTAAGGTCAGACAAATCACGGTCCACTGGAGAAGCAACTGGCAACCCACTCCAGTATCCTTGCCAAGAAAACCAGAGGATAAGCACAGCCAGAAACACAGACAGATGTGCCTGGTGTGCGGCATCCACATGGTCACCGAGGGTCGGACATGACTGAAGGACTGAACAACAATAATAACAATAACAACATAGCCATGTCTGATAATGGTTATGGATTGAAGAGCAAGGCATTTGTGGTCACATTTGCATGTCCCAGCTCAGCTTCCCAGAATGCAGTGTAATAACTATTTTTCTCGGAATTCTGAGCTAGAAGCGGGTTTATTAACTTGCTTTAGACATTCAAATGTGAACACAGATGTACTATTTATTTAGTATATATATATATATATATATATATATATATATATATATATATATATATATATATATGTTTCTGGTTTGTGCATAATCCAATCCTAAACTTTACATTATACAGCGGGCATATGCTTCAAAGGGGCCATGTATAAAATGGCCATTTGGCTTCAAAGAGTAAGGTACATTGTATCTCATCTGCATGTCTCCGACCAGTCCCACCAGAATGCAGTATGATGACTGTATTTCTGGGAAACCTGAGCATGTAATATGTTTTTAACTTATTTTTAGACTTTCGGATGGGCTTATAAATGTACTATCCTAATTTTTATATATATATATATATATATATATATATATATATATATGTTCACCTAACTCACAGTTTCTTTGCTACTTATTATTGACGTTTACTAATGATCTAACTCCAGGATGTTTGAAATTGGAGTATGTTCCCGCTACAGGTGTTCTTGGTGGGTGGCAAGAATGCTGGGGACATAGTGGCAGGGACAGACAGACAGATATCCAGGGAACTTTCCCATGCTTTTCAGCTACCTGTGTAGAGAGACAGGAGGATTTCCTTGATATTACCTGGTACTGACAGACGTGTGGTGTGTGTGTGTCTGCAGGTGTCTCTGTATATACAGGTATGTGTGTGCACGAGCTGCAAGGGCAGTGTGAAAGGACATTCCAGGTATTTCCTACACCCTCAGATATGTGCTCTGAATCCTTAGCTATTCATTTACATGCTTTTTTAGTACCGTGCACAATAAAACCTGATTAAAATAGTAGACATATGGAATAAACTGCTGACTTATGTCTATAAAAAGGAATGTTCTTAAAACGTGGTAGCTCAGAAATTGATGCAAAGTATATTTTTACAAAGTCGAATGTATGCATGACTCATAGATTAATTACACTAAAATTTGGCATTACAGTTTTATGTATATCTTATTTGAATATTGAAATATGGTATGTATTATTAAAGCCCACCTATGAACTCGTGCATTTTGCATTTGTTATTTCAACAACTTAAGTGTAGAATCACATCTAATCAAGGACACTAATTGGTGCTCCATTTGAGAGGACTCATAATGTGCCACCTTCTCAGTTGGGCTAGTCTCTCATTTTGTTTAGTCCGAATCTCTGTGACCCTATGGATTGCGGCACACATCTTGTGTCTGGTTGTGCTTACACAATGGAGTGGGTTGCCAGTTCCTTCTCTAGTGGGACATTATGTTTCTGTCTGCCCATCTTGGGTGACCCTACATGGTATTGCTAACAGCTTCATTGAGGAACACAAGCCCCTTCACCATGACAAGGTAGTGATCCAGAAGGGGTAGCCCCTCATACTCATCCCTAAGGTTGCAGTAGCATGTACCCCCTTTATCTAGGATTCACCCGGATTGCTTTCCTAGTTAGCCACATAACCTCAATAGATTCTAGGGGTGATTTTACAATATATTTTTTATAAAATAATACATTAATTTATTGAAATGAATGTATTTAGTGGAATTAATATGTAAAAAGAGCCATTCTTTATGCAAACTCAGACATTTTAGGTAATATCACATATATACTTGTCCTAATTGCGAATTTGTCGGTCACGCTATGGTAAAAGTTACAGGCTTTCACATGCGCAATGAGCGCCAAAAGTTAGAGGGGGGAGAGGCTCACAGGGTGGGGGGAGACTAAAATCGAGTTACGGTCTTAAAAAAAATGGCGTCGGCTTACATCAAGTTGCGGGCTTGAAAAAAAATGGCCGCCATTATTTTTTTCAAGCCCGTAACTGGATTAACCATCTCCAGGGAAGACACAGGGGTGAGAGAGGGGGGTGCAAAGAGACACAGGGGAGCTCTGAGGGTGCTCATCGCGAGGACCGTATAGACGGGGAAAAGGCTTGCAATAAGCAATGAAGACAATCATTGTGAGGCCCGTGATGAGCGCCAAAGGTGCTCATCGAGAGGCCCATAAAGTAGAGGAGGTAAGCGGCTCACAATGAGCGCCAAAGGCACTCATCGCTAGGCCCGTGAAGTAGAGGGGGGGAAAGGCTTGCAATGAGCTAATTGTGAGGCCCGCAAGTTAGAGGGAGGGAGATTGTGTGGCAAACAACAGCATTGCTTCAAAAAATTTTGCCGCAAGTGCCTAGTAAAACATAATTTTTTAGGTTTATAAAATGTAGAAATTTTCACGCCATCAGGGATTCCCTGTCTCCGCAAAATGACGGTCCGGCAGGGGAGGGGGAGAGAAGAAAAGCCATTAACTCTCCAGATGAGGTAAGAAGCTTACAAGAGGGGGAGTCTGAATGAGGCTGACGGGGCATGGACCAGCGTGGGGCTCTAATCTACAACAAAAAAAGCCCAGAAAACATAATTATATTGCACTGGGGTCCCCCCAGAGGAAGAGGAGACTGTAAGTCGAGGGGCAGCGATGGGCCCTCCTGAGAGGCATGAGCCCTGGTGCAATGCACTACTTGCACAATCAATATCTCCGCCCCTGGATCAAATATATTTTTTGTTACTTTTTATATTTGTTTTCCTTATATCTATTTAACACTAGCGAATTGCCCGTCAAAAAATGACGGCAATGTTATTGTAAGTGAGCTAATGTTGTTTTGTGTGTAATAGTAAACATGTAATCAATTAATAAATGAATATACTTTACCTATTTTGAAGCATTGTGTTGAAGAGCTGTGAACCTTGTTTGATGTTGCTGCAGCATTAGTGTTGTGGAGCTGCTCTATAAGCGTGGTGAATGTGTGCAGTGTAATACTGTGCGTGCGCGAGGCTAAACCGTTAGCGTAGTGGTGTACTTTCGCATTTGCGTAAAATGGCGGTTTCTATATGTTGTCCGTCTTAGCGGATTTTCCGTTGGTGCCTCGTAGTGGTTTTCGATTTCCGTGTGGTGTTTTGCGAGTGGAGAGTGCTGTAGCCTCGTTTTGGTTTTGTCCGTCGGCCATTTTTTTTTCTCGCTTAGCGATTTTCTTTGTGTGTAAAGTGTTTTATTTGTATTTAAATGAAGGTGTAACTTGTTTTTTTGAGGTGCTGGATGGTTCCTCTTTCTGTAGGTAAGCTTTTTATGTGTGTGTTGTGTGTATTTATTGTGTTGTAAATGTTTGTATGTCGGCGTGTTGCGTCCGATGTTTGCGAGGTCGTAATGTGTCGTAACGTGTCTCGTATGGTGTTTGCGTGTGTAGCCTCGTTTTCGTTTTGTTTGGCGGCCATTGTTTCTCTCGCTTAGCAAATATTTTTGTGTGTAAACTCTTTTATTTTGAGTGAAATGAAGGTGTGAGTTGCATTTTTGAGGTCCTGGATGTTACCTCTTGCTGTAGGTAAGTTTTGTATATATGTGGTGTGTGTATGTATTGTGTTTTTAATTTTGTCATGTTCGCGAGTAGCGTCCGAGTGTTGCGAGGCCGTAATGTGTGTGAACGTGTGTCGTATTTTTTTGCGAGTGTCGTAATGTGTGTGTCGTGCTCTTTGGGTTGCGACTTGAACTTTGCGAGGTCCTCAGGTGCTGGCATGGAGCGCCTACGGCACTTTGCGAGGGTCGCAGTTGCTGGCATGGAGCGCCTTTGGCGCTCCATGCCAGCAACTGCGGCCCTCGCTTTGCGAGGTCCTCAGGTGCTGGCATGGAGCGCCTACGGCGCTCCATGCCAGCAACTGAGACCCTCGCCCAGTGCCCTCGCTACGCGAGGCCCGCGGCTGGCTACGCGAGTCGCGGCCCTCGCTTCGCGAGGGCCGCAGGTTCGCTACGCGAGCCCGCAGTGTTAGCAACAACTCGTACGCTCACAACTATATATGTGATGATTGCTGAGAAGCCTCTAGCACATTGTATGAAAAGGAGGATTATATCTAAAATCTCTTTTTTGAAGCTAAACCTAGTTGGGACAAAAAACAAAAAAAGGGTCAGAGGTGCTCAATCTAAGAACTAACAAACTTTAATAGGTTCTAGAGAACTCTTTTAGCTCACTTGCCCTTCACAGCGAAGAAACATTGTGTAGGATATAAGCCTGACCTCACTCACAAGAGTGGTCCAGCCCTGAAATGCCAGGTAATCCCCCCCTCGCCACGAACAGGAGAAACAGCAAACCTCTGACCCTAAGACATACATCTCTGGATCGCTACCTTGTTATGGAGAGGGGCCTTGTGTACTTCAATGAAGCTGTGAATTATACCATGTAGGGTCATAGCAGAGAGGACAAACAAATCACAGTCCACTGGACAAGGAACTGGCAACCCACTCCAATATCTTTGCCAAGATAACCTTATGGATAAGCATGACCAGAGACATAACAATAGTTGTACATGACATTCTGCAATCACCTAGAGTCAGACCCGACTTAACGACTAAACAACAACAAGTGATGTGTAGTTAGTTTCACTATTGTTTTGTTACTATTAATATATTCCTAATAAATAAAGTTGCACGAATAGTAGCTCACAAAATCACAGACGATAGTGTGTGTGTGTTTGCGTTGTTTAGTTGTGTACGACTCTCTGTGACCTCATGGCCCGCAACACACGGTGCTGATCCACCCAGTATTCTAGGCAGATATACTGGAGAGTGTTGCCAGTTCCTTCTCCAGTGGAACACAGCATACAGCTCCTAGTATTCCAAGGTGGTCTCCCACCCAAGTACTGACCAGGCCCAAGCCTGCCTGGCTTCAGGGTGGTGTGACCTGAAAGCACTGAATCCTAATCAGTGGACTACCAGGGAACCCTTAGACCATAGTACTATAGTACATAAATCAGTTATATTCTTTGTTCTTTCTTCTGTCCAAATGTTAATATAAATTAATGTTACTAAGAGACAAAGAAATACACATTCATAGATAAAATAATTGCTTACAACAAAAACCAAAACATTACATGATTTCCACAGTCTCTATTTAAAACAGTTTATCATTATCCATGCTATTAATAGTTTTTTGTAGGAGGGTGCATTTTGTTATATAGTGTAACAAGTAAACTTTTTTTTATTACAATTCCCACTTTTGTTCCAGAAAACTTGTGCATAAAATAGTTCTATAAAATGTGCATCACAGTCTCATCATAATAACAATTATGTCTTGGGTATTTGACTCTTATTACTAGTCCTTTGCATGAAAGACTCACTGATTTATTTTCAAGAAAAATATTTAGGTGAATTAAACCATTCTTTAAATTTGTGCTAACCTCCAGATTTGTTTACTTTTATCCTCTTTAAAATTTTGCATATTGGAGCTTTCTCCTTAATGGTTTATGTTGGTCATGTATTTCTTAAGTTTCCCTTTGAATTCATATATGGTAATAATGTATTCAAAAATGTTACAATCTTTACACAGGTTGAAAGCCTTTGAAAAAGTTGTAGTAACGGCAAAACGGCCGTTAGGCTATTATAAGAATGTCAGGGTAGCCCCAAAATAAAGGCAACCTGATAAATTCCTTACCCATTTTTTATTTATTTTAATATTGAATTTTATTTGAGGAATTTTACATTAATTAGTATTCAGCAGCTAGCACTTCTCCCTGTTATATCCTTGAGAAATATAATAAGACCTTCAGCTAGAATTGGGACTGACACACAGGTGTAGCCTCCCAGATTAGGAGGCATCCTTTAGTTGATAATAGGGCTGGAGTGGGAAGTTTATACGCATGGGTTGTTCCTCTTTTTGTGGATATTATTTATTTTGATGCGTAATAAAAGTATATTTCATATTTTTATATAGTTCTAAATCATATTTATTGGTGTCAAGCACCTGGAAAATAAGTCTATTTCTACACATATTTACCTATATACAAATTCTTGTTTACCTTTTCCATTAGAGAACTCAAAAAAAGGTAAAACCTTGACTTTTTAAGTCTGATTTCAGGGGGCGGAATCATATGATCTGACAATATTTCAGCAAGCCTGTAATGTACTTCTTAGACACTCGCAATACTTCTTAGACATGGCCAATAGTAAATGAGACCGTCATCATGACATCCGTAAAACATGGAGTTTACACTTAAACTTCACTCAAAGACTACAAATTAATTAGTGTCGATTAATACATTTTGCGATCAGACTCTCAATCGAGCAATGTAGAAATCAATAAAATGAATTAAAACAACTGTTCTAGTTCATGCGGGTTCCATGATAGGTATTAACCCCTTAAGTCCCACAATCCATTTCACACACACACAAAAAAACAAAAAAATATATATATTTTTAATTGCATATTTATGGGTTTAAGACTGTTCTGCAATTAATTCTAATGTATTTCTATTTTTTCCATATTTTTAAAGTACAGTATTGCGTGTTAATTACCTGTTAATGTTCTAATAATTGATTTAAAAATGCCTTGAGAATCCTCTTGAGTAGTCGTAATATTTTGGACAGAAACGTAATACTTTTTTCATTTGCGAGTTTGAAAATATTTATGAATTAGAGCTGCTGGTCTAATAGAATATCGATTTTGTGTAACCTTAATTGGTTAGCACTCGTAAATCTTGAGCTGTGCTAAAACCAATTGAGTTTTCAGCTAGGATTTATGAGTTTGGCTCGTCAGTAGTGATTGCGGGTGGTCTACTCGTAATCAGTTTGCGAGTAGCTAATAGAATATGTGGCAATTGCGCACTGTCTATACGTAGCAGACATTTTCATTACGGAGGCAATAGAATAGGCCCCATTGCCATATATTTAATTGTTCTTTACTATTGTCATATTGGTCTGGGTTAACTATTAGAAAGGCTTCTTTTGTGTTTTAGGATGCGTAGGGTTCAATTTTATTTCATTATAATTCTCATACAGGGACACTTGTAGCTCCTTAAATGTCTTCTAAGAATTCTTAACAAAAGTGTTCATCGGCTCTTGCATGTAAAGATTTGTCTCACTGCGAGAACTTGCAGAGCATTATGCGAAAAAGTACGAATTTTCTGTAAGTTTGTACATGTAAACCATGTAAACACATTTTAGGTCAAATCTCCCATTGAGAAGGGAACTGTTCTTAAGTAGTGAGGTTTAAACCTATGGTTTTCCTGTCGTGGGAATGTAATACAGTAGCTACATAGCTTCCAATGTGGAATGTTCTCCCAAGATTTCCTACAGGAAATGTAATTGAGGCACTGGTACTTTGATAGGTTTACATTTTTTTTAAAGCATCTAAAATCTCTACCATAAAAAAAAACCCCAAAAAACCTTGCTCATCTTACCAAAAACAATTAATTGGTTCGTTTAATGAGTCATTTATAAATATTCATCTACTTTTTTTTTACAAAATCATGAACTTTTGATAAAATTCAAGTTACTTCCTTTTGCTTCTTCCTATTGTTCAAATGAGGGACTTGGAACTTATCTATTTTCTGTGTTCCCTTACCCAAAAGAAAGAAATTGGGGACATTGGGCTGTTCAAGGGAGATTATCTCGTTCACTGCCCCAGTGAAATTTTTTCCTTTGATGACTTTAGATGACTGATGATTAACAATTAAATTATCATTTAATTTGAAGCCCGTAGCTGCATCGGCAAGCCCGCAAAGGCTTCAGGCTTGAAATTCGGCTGCGTTACAGAGCTATTAAATTGAGCCATGCAGCGAGTTACGAGACGCCAACCCGTAAACCATTCTTGCGAACGTTGGATGTGCAGCTGTGAATATAATTAATTAGTCAAACCTGTAGTTACGGTTTAGACGGAGCCAATGGCAAATGAGATCGTAATCATTACGTCCCTGAAAAATGGAGGTTAGATTTCAAAGCCTTACGGGTTTCAATTACGAGTTTCAATCGGACACACATACCAGAAATAATGCAATATTAATAAATTAGTAAATATGATATTCTAGTCCATGCGAGTTGCATTATATGTATTAACATATTGATTGCCAGAATCAATATAACACGGAAATTAAACATAATAAAAAGTATTTTATATTGCAGATTTGTGAGCTTTAGAATGTTGTGCTATTAATTTTAATACCTAACATCACTTTCCCTTTAATTACAAGTACAGTAGTGTGTGTTTATTTGCATTTACATGCTACAGATAGCACTTTAACCCCCTTGCGGGTCCTCTCTAGTACCCATTGGCTTTTTGGCTCCATTTGCCGGTTACGGGTTTGAACGCCAGTGGATTCCTAGAAATGTAATAACAATTTTTGAAATTAACAGTTACGGGCTTGACAGATCAAAGGATTTGCGGCCACGGAGTTCAAATTTCGAAGTTCCGTATGATTTTTCCGCCTGTACCCTGCAGATCATTAGCGGGTTCCTTTACGGGGCCAATTTAATAGTAGTAAGTCATGCGGGCTATGTTACGGGCTACGGCTTTATATGTTGAGGTAATTTAATAGGGCTGTCAGAGTCTAGCCTAGTTTTCTCCTTTGATGATCGTTCCTTTTCATGGACCTGATGGTACACACCATGAGCATCAGTTCCATCTTCAGCCTCCACTACCAATACCTTTTTCATTCTGGTCCTTGTCACCATTCCTGGTGTTGCTGTTAATTCAGCATCATTTGGTTTCCCATCTTCCCCAGCACATGGATACTTCATCGCGCACATGTTGTATCCTCCAGTTTCTCAGCATCTCCAGCATCATGGGATGATACTTCCGTCTGCTACTTTTTGCTCTCCTTTATCGTTACTCAGGCATTATCCAGCATCCTCCTTTCTCCATTCAATGGAGTGGGAGCTAATCATTTCTGTTCAATTCCTCTTGTCACCTGATTCACTTTTTTTTTAACATTCAGTTTTTTCTCCTGGGTTGTTTCTCATGGGGTTGCTGTTCCAACAATATTTTTTGCTTTGCATTTTGGCTAGTTTCTGGTTTTGATGGTTCTTTGTTGTCTTGTATTTGGAGCTCTTCTAAATGGAGCTGTCTTGGTTGCCTTTCTTCTATCTGTGGTTGATATTTTTTTTTGGTTTAGATCTTTGAGGACAGGTTGCATCATGACCATATTGTGTATTGTACCACAAAGTAGGGGTGACCATTCAAGTTTCCCAGCTGAAGCGTGCTTGAGATCCTGGACCCTCCACTGCACTGCCATTTTGAAATTCAGATGCCATATTCATTATAAACTTTCCCAGCTAGTTAAACTTGCTGTAGATAGCAATTTAATGTAGATACCCTAACAAAAAGTGTCTTAAGGAATACAGATTACATGTACCCCAAGACACTGAAGCTCAGTAGTAGCAGTGCTGCATAACATTGCACTAGCTTTAACACATTACCTATCCCCAATATATTAATTATGAGTTCAGGAAACCCTGGGATTTCCTTTCCTTATACTAAACGGGGGAACCCTGAGGATTCCTTTCTCCCCCTATGTTTATAGATAGACTAGTGGCTAGCCCGTCAAAAAATGACGGCAATAAGATTGTAAGGGCGGTAAATTTTGTTGGTGTTCCAAGATGCTTTGGCGCTCATTGCGAGCCTCGCGCTGAGCGCCTTTGTGGCTCATCGCATGGCTCCCAATGAGCGCCTTCGGCTTTTACTTGAAAGGAACACTAGCTGAGTCTTTAGAGTCCTGTAGCCTCGTTTTCGTTTTTTTCGGCTGCCATTTTTTCTCTCGCTTAGGGGATTTTCGGGTGTCTAAACTCTTGTATTTCAAGTGAAATCGAGGTGTAACTTCAGTTTTTGAGCTCCTTTGTGCCCCCCTTGCTGTGGGTAAGCTTTATATGTATTTGTTGTGTGTATTTATTGTGTTTTTAATGTTTTCCTGTGCGCGGGTTTCGGGCGGTAAGGTCGTATTTTTGCGTTTTTTTTCTAAGTTCTGCGTCTTGTGATGTGGGGATTGGGGTGTTAGCGCACGGGAGGAGGGGATCCTCTGGGTTTCCCCGCTTACAGCAAACTGTGGGGGAAATCCTGGGGATCCCTGAGCTCATAGTGGGTAAGGGTATTGGGGAAGGAATCCAGGAGATCCCCAAGATTAAGTGCTGTATTGGTTATGAGAAGTAAAGCCTCATATCCGATTCAATTAATGTGTTATACTGATCATAGCGTCGGATCTTTTTTTTTTTTAAGAGGCATTTTTATGCTTCTACATGTAAGTACACATAGGATTTTTGTTCCTTCTGAGGACTTATGTGTCTTCTGAAGCGTGTTTCACTCGGATTTTGGATTGGAATGGATTTGGGGAAATAAATGTGCCAGTTACACCTATATTGCGTTTTTGAGCTTTTTAGGCTACTTTGCATGCACTTCTGGTAGGGCTGCTTCTTCTGGGGATTGGAATAGTTAGGTAATGTCTTATGAGTCAACTTGATTCATAAATCAAGTCTGAAAAGAGTGGAATGGGGTTTGGGGCCCTATTCTAATCACTTCATATCCCGCAGGTTCCCTGCTCTATACAGCATGTTAACGATTCAGATGCCATTCTCACTCTGTCCCTTATGGGTGACGTGGCTTTATATATATCAGATACTGGGTGACAATACTTAAGAATGGACTGATGACAAAATACATTTTAATGTGTTATATATGATAAAGATTGATGTTTAAACAGCTAGTGTTCCTTTATACGAATGCTTTAAGACACTTTTTAGTTCGGTCCCTACATTATACAGACCCACACATTTAGTAATAATTGTTGTAGATAGGTCTACACATCTTCCATTCTTATATAACTACCATTAGGACTACATATATTACCATAGATAACAGCTTTTAGTCTTGTCTTGTGCTCTTAATGTAATGAAATCCTTACAGATGCCTTTTAGTTTAAAGGTGGTGTCATAAATGCTCTTCTTTAGATAATCTTGTATTGACAGGGCTTCTCTCCACTGTATACTACGGTACATACCTTCTCCAGAAGATCTTCCATATTTCAGACCTGGCTTCTTGTAGCTCTTCTTCAAATTGAATGCTGTGTTCTTAAGTCGTACATATGCCATGGTATTAAGATTGCCTTGGGGGTATTTAAAACACTACTTAAGACTTTTTCTGGAACTACTAATGTCTGATAGATTTCCTTCCTTCAGAATGAGACTTTACTCAATGAAGGATGATGCCACAAGAGTGAGGTGAAGTCTTCCTTCATTACCTTCTCACTAGACCAAAAGCTTGTCCAGACAAAAGCCAAATAACAAGGTCTCCCTTACATGCCATAGGTGGGCCTAGTCAGTGAGGTATAGCTGATTTCCTTAATGTACAGTGTGCAAGTAGTCTGCTTTTTCTGTTACCCTATTTCCTTATGGAAATAAAACCCCATAAAACAAAACAAATAGATGCTCAGTCGGACAACAAACAACCCATGTAAGTTATGTACCATATGCATGATAACCTACTCTCACTGCACTTCATAGGGGATATATGTTTTACAGCATATTAGTCTGACCTCACTCAGAAGAGTGATCCAAACCCAAAATGCCAAGCAATCCCCTACTGAATTGGAGAAACAAGCTTTAGACATACATTTCTGCCTGTTGGGCCTGTCAATAGGTTTAGTTGATCTCCCTTTGGCACAATGAGAAGTCCACGTCTGTGGCTCCCTTTTAGGGAAACCAAACCCGCATGGAATCAAAGAAAACCATGGTCAGTGGCGCTCATTCTGAGAACGAACAAACAAAAAAGGTTTGTTCTGTAGGCACGATAATCCACTGAAAGTGCAGTCCTCTTGTAGCTCACGTGTGCTTTGAGGAGCTACACCTCACCGACAAGGCTCAACAGGCCAAAACATGTCTGGAGTTTGCTGCGTCTCCCGTTCAGAAGAGAATTTCTTAGCATTTCAGGACTGGATCACTCTCTTGAATGAGATCAGATTGGTATGCTATAGGATATGTCCTATAAATATGTCCTATAAGTAGGCTATCATGCCTATAAAACAAACCTATTATTATGGTCTTTACATTCTCAGATTGAGTACTTTGACTTGATATCTATATCTTAAGACTTGAACTGTCATCTCCCTGGCTTGGCCCAGAAATACATATTCTTGTCATTAGATTGTCAGCTCTTTAGGTTAGGCACTTAAAATATCTACTTGTGGCACTGATGCACGTGCACTCATGTGTGAGATCAAGCTACTAAGGTAGGTATATTTGGGGTTTCATTCTTTGAGCTGAATAGATTGGAATGGTATCAGATACTTATGGAAAGACAAAACTCAGTATTAACCCACTTGCAGCTAAATGGAGAACCTACAGCATCGTCCCATAATGTTCCATTAAACAAAAGAGACTGGAAAAGCCTGCAGAGGAAGGGTTAAGCACTTAATGAATTTAGTGCAAGGGGTGGGGGTAGCGTATTTTCATTAGTCTGAGTGACCTGCAAATAACTGACAAGCACTAACCCATGACATACGAAATGAAAAACTTGATAGCCCCCTCCCTCCACAGCATCCGCTCACATCCGCCTCACCTCAGCAAGGATATCTTTGTGATATGGTGGAGAGGGTAATGGGGGGATGATCTGCTACATGCGAGTAGGAAGGAGTTAACGTAGTAATACTCTGCAGATTTTTAAGCAGAGCTATAGCTGATATAATTATTCCTTTGGGAAATGGGCTAGATGTTCTCATAGCCTTAGTCGAAATTCTTCCAATTTCTATATAGTTACTGAATCTTCGATTATGACAGCAGAAGTAAAGCAATAGACCCTCCAGACTTTCCGTTCTGCCAAGTTCAAGCTTAATTAATTCTTAGAACATCTTTATGACAGCTATTTATTAATTACCTTATGGTACTTTTCTGCCACCCTTTCCATAAAGTAGTACTTTCACGCATTACCTCCAGTCTTCTCAGTTTCACAATGTTCTAGTATTCTTCTTTGTCTGAAAAAGTCTCCTGAATTTTCCTCGAAATATGTATTTTTTCATATTCCCCCTATAACTACCGCCCTACTCTCTTCTATAAATAAGGGTTGTATAATGGTTTCTAGTCTTAGAAGTACCAGACCCCATGTTTATATCTCCGAAACCCTCATCTTCTTGAAGCCTTGTCAGTATCCACCCCCTTCTTTCCCCTCTCTCTTCAGCGCCGGAGTCAGTTCATCCATCTCCGTCTATTGTAAATATTATATGAACATTTCAAACAGCACCAGAGAACTTTATGACTCCTCTCCTGGCAGCCAGAGGGTTAACACCTTCACCCCCAGGGTGTTTCCTCCTGCTCTTGTATATAAAATTCCATTAAGGTATGGGGATTTGTATAAATAGTATTAACATTTGGTGGTTGTTCATCAAAGTTAATAACCACACTTGTTATGTCATTCATGGAACATGCAAATGTTTAGATACTTCTATAAACTGGCTCTATAACTTATTATAGGAACGCCATTTTACTCTCTTGATATGTAAATATGATTTTACCATTTTTGGTAAAGAGTGGCCATAGAAAACAAAGAAATTGGCGTTATTAACTCGCCTATTTATACTCCATTCAATAATTATACCCACTGTGATGCTTTATTACAAATAACTAGCAGTACTAGGCAACTAAAATGTATAGTGCCCTATGTATTAAATGTACTTTTCGTTTATTTGTTTTTCAATAATTAATTTTTATTAGAAGAGACCGCAATACAGAATAGATAAAGAACAGTAAAAGTGGTTAATTAATGTTTATGTGCCTAATAAAAAAGAATCCCAGTTTGGGAAGATTACAAGAAATTAAATTAACAACGCTACTTGATGCTTCTTGTCTTGATTTTTTACAAATATTATTATTTTATTTTTTTATTGTGCGAAAAGAAAATTATATCACCACAAGATAAACATTGAAAAAACAACAAATGAAAACATATTACAGTGATATATTATTAACTGGACTTTTTTACAAATATTATTAGAAGAAAAAGAGGGAAATGTAAAAGGGGGAGAGAATGGGATTACTAAGAGGTCCCTGTGTCCAGGTAGGGCTACTGCACTATGGGTCCACCAAGCAATGAATTCATGGAGGTTATTTCTTGTCATATTGTGAGAGGCGATCATCAGGTATATAGTTAGTTTTTCATGCTTTAGTGGACCAAGAGAGAAATGGGGATTTCCACTGGATAGTAATGTGTTGTTTTTGTTAATCAAAAATTGTGGACAGTAATGTTTCCAACTGATTTGAGAGTGTTTGAGATAAGTCGCTACATATGTCGCCATATTCTATGACCACCAAATATGTGTCTTTCTGTTGGCATCCACAAAAGAGGCATCTGTATAACTCTGATATAGTGTGACTTTTAGTTTTTAACTCACAGACACAAACAGAGATTTTGTTGATAGGTAACTATCTGATTGGCCCATCAAGTTCTGTCCTGAGCTGTACTAATTGCCTTAATATATTTGAAATAATTCATAGTGATATTTTAGAAATGATCAGAAGATAGGTCTATGATTTAACCCACAATATATTGATGCAATATGTATTGGTATTTATTTTGTACTTGTATTATATTATTATATTATTTAACTAGCAACTTGCCCGTCAAAAATGCCGGCTTTTGCTTCTCTGAGCACCTTCAGGGCTCATCACAAGCCCCGCGATGAGCGCCTTAGGCGCTCATCACGTGGCTCGCAATCAGAGCCTTTCCTCCCGCCCACGGTACGGGCCGCTCATTGTAGGGTTCATTAACCTGAAAGTCTTGTGCTTGGGAATGGCATGTGTCTCCTTCCAGCATCTCCCCCTGTCCATTCCCTGTATGTTTCTTTTCTGTGTATCTGCTGAATGTTTGTGTGGCGCGCACTGACTGGCATTTGTTTTATTTGTCCCACGTGCCTGGCGTTGTTGGTGTAAGTGTTACTATCTTTGCCGTCGTATAAGTCCCGCATGCCTGGCTTTGCTCAGCCTCGTTTTCATACAGTTTCAGAATTGTTTACGTTTTTCGTCCGCCATTTTTTTTCTCGCTTAGCCGATTTTTGAGTGACGAAACACGTCAAATAATGCACAAAATTGCTTGCAGCCTTACTCCCAGGCGTCCTTGCTCTCCCCCTGTGCTGTGTGTGAATGTGTCTTTATTTATTTGTAATTATTTTTCTTGTTTTTTGATTTCCACTGGTCGGCCGTTAAATTTGTATTTTTCCGAGATCATATTTTTTCCCCCGAGCTCGTATGTGCGACGGTGCCGCTGGCTGCAATGAGCGCCTTTGGCGCTCATTGCAGCGTAAGTGCTGCAAGGCTGCTTAAGTGCTCATTTCAACCTAATTCATTGCCTAAGTCCTGCAAGCTCGGAATGCTTCAATGCCTTAACTGCTCGCCTCGCTTTGCAAGGCTTGAATGGCAATGAACGCCTTTGGTGCACATTGCCTAAGTCCTGCAAGCTCGGAAGGCTTCAATGCCTCAATGGGTCGCCTCTCTTTGCGAGGCTCGCAAGCATGATGACAAATTGCAGTTTGACAACTATTATATTTGATGCAGGACCAGACAGGTCAGCTTTACGAGGAGAGACTTGTGGAAAATGCTGTAAACATGAGGAATAGATATGTTTGGTGTGGAATACTCCATATAGGAGAGACCATCAAGAAATGTATTGCTTGGTACAAGAAGAAACACGTGAGATGTTTGTTACACTGTGAAGGACACACCTTACAGATTCAGGGAGCATTATACAGTGATTATAAAAAGTCTACACACCCCTGTTAAAATGTCAGGTTTCTGTGCTGTAAAAAAATGAGACAAAGATAAATCATTTCAGAACTTTTTCCACCTTTAATGTGACCTATAAACTGTACAACTCAATTGAAAAACAAACTGAAATCTTTTAGGTGGAGGGAAGAAAAAAAATAAAAAAAATAATGTGGTTGCATAAGTCTGCAATACTGGGGATATATAAGATCTACTCTTATAACTGGGGATGTAGCTGTGTTCAGAATTAAGCAATCACATTCCAAATCGTGCCAGCATACACCTGCCATCATTTAAAGCGCCTCTGGTTAACCCCAAATAAAGTTCAGCTGCTCTGAGTGCTGTAATAAAATCAAAAGGTGCTTCAACAAAGTATTAGTTTAAGGGTGTGCATACTTATGCAACCATATTATTTTATTTTTATATTTTTTCTTCCCTCTACCTAAAAGATTTCAGTTTGTTTTTCAATTGAGTTGTACAGTTTATAGGTCACATTAAAGGTGGAAAAAGTTCTGAAATTATTTATCTTTGTCTCATTTTTTTACAGCACAGAAACCTGGCATTTTAACAGGGGTGTGTAGACTTTTTATATCCACTGTATATTTTGGAAGAGATCTTTGATGTTGTGGTCTACTCATGTGAAGAAGAGAGCTGTGAGTTTTGTGTAGCTGTACCCATGTAAGGAGAATAACACGGGCACCTCTAAACTTTTGTATACTGTAGATGGAAAGGAGACCTGTGAGGCGTACACATGGGTTGTTCAACTTGTAACTCTGCGGCCACAATGTAGTCTTCTAATACATTTTATTTGGACAACACTGCCCCGAACTGAAAACTCTACTGCATGTATCTGTATCATAAACCTGCTTTGTAAGGCATTTACATAAGAGACACTCAAAGGTCCTGATGCAGAGCTGTGCCTATTTCTCACTGTTCCTTAATTTAGCCTCTCCTTTCTCTGGAAGCCCTTCAAATGTTTTATAATCATATGTTTTGTGAGCAATACGAGTTGCTGCTAACGCTTACGTGCTCGCATAGCGAGCCCACAGCAACTGCGTTCCTCGCAAAGCGAGGGTCACAGTTGCTGGCAAGGAGCACACTGCGCTGGTGGAGATCCCTAGGAACTACGCATCAACACTATGACCCGCGGAACTACACATCAACACTACGACCCGTGGAACTACGCATCAACACAAATCTCAATTACACCATTCACAATGGGAGACCCGTAGTACTTTGAAAAAAAATAAATTACGTCCTGTAACACTTTGAAAAAACAAAAGCGAGACTTAAAACTTAAAAAAGACTTAAAAAAAAATACGACCCGCGGCACTTAGAATAAAATACGAGTAAAAGAAACCAGCCAACAATTTACACACAATTTACCGAGTTTAGGCACTCGAAAATCAACTAAGCGACAAGAAAAATGGTGGGCGAAAAAAACGAAAACGAGGCTACATGACCCCTAACAATGCAATACACCGCCAGGCACATAAGACAGCAAAACGAGGTTGAAAAAATACGAAGTTAACGGCTGAACCACGCACATACAAAATCAACAAAAACACAAATAAAATAAAAAAAAATAAAAAAATAAACATCACACACAAATATATATATATGAGCTGGGGAGAGGCTCGCAATGAGCACCAAAGGCGCTCCTTGCAGGACACGCAATGAGTGCCAAAGGCACAATGAGCGCTGACGGTTCTCAGAGGAGCAAAAGTACACGAAGAGAGAGGCTCGCAATGAGCGCTGAAGGTGCTCAGCGTGGGGCTTGCAATGAGCGCCAATGGTGCTCAGACGACCAAAAGTACACCAGGGTACAGACTCACAATGATCTACGAAGGTACTCAGAGGACCAAAACAGCATTACCTGCCTTACAATTTTATGACCGTAATTTTTTGACGGGCAGTTCGCTAGTAGTATATATTCAGCAAAACTAGATGTAAATGTAGTGTCATGCATCTGACATGTGGCAACGCGCCATCACATTTATTAGGCTAGATATTGGCAAGCAATAGTATTTAGTATTTCGGTGTTAAATACAATGTTGAGTAATATACTATTTCTAATTTGAAATGTCTATCTACCCATCTATCGATCTATCGATCTATCTATCTATCTATCCATCTATCTATCTATCGATCTATCGATCTATCTATCTATCTATCTATCTATCTATCTATCTATCTATCCAACTTTCAATTACCACTATTTCTGAAAAAAATCCCATATAGCACCTTATGTGTAAAGTTTGGACACCCCTTGCTGGACTTGCCGTTTAGGAAAGTGAGTGCACCAACATAAGTGATTACAGTTTTACGGTCAAGAAGTTCTAACAACTGTAAGGTTCCCAAAGTACACATATGAACTGGCTCATGGACTCATGTTTTAGTCAGTTGTAAAGGGTTAATATGAGTCTGGCACTAACATAGTTCTGCTGAGCTATGTTTTGACCAGTTAAATTAACGCGTCTCGCCTTAAATAAATATTTCTGTAACTCCTCTCGCTCTCAGTTTCTAAATATAAATGGCTTGTCTCTTGCTCTCCTTTTATCTTGCATGTTCTCACTCTCACACCATGCCCCTACCTCCACCCTCTCCCGTTCTCTCCCTCTCTTCCGCTTTCACTCAGTGTACTTATTCAGTAATGGAGGTGCGAGGCTTTGAAGTGAGCTGGAGTTTAGTATCATCAGATCTTAAAGAATATCGCCTTATTCAGTGCAAAGTCAGTATTTCAGTACTCACTAAATATGTGTTAAAAGTAGTGATGTGATCTATCTATCTATCTATCTATCTATCTATCTATCTATCTATCTATCTATCTATCTATCTATCTCTCGCTCTCTTGCTCTCTCTCTCTCTAAGTCTATCTATCTATCCATCTATCTATCTATCTATCTATCTATCTATCTATCTATCTATCTATCTATCTATCTATCTATCTATCTCTACCTGAACATTTTGGTTATCAGAGCTATCTATCCATTTGTCTGAATCATTTTATTATCTCCTCTGTGTCTTCTCTGTTTGCTTGAGCTTTCTGGAGTAGAAGTGTTGTAGATTTCTAAGTAAATAAATACAGTAAAAGGATGTCCCTGACATGTTTTAATGATTGTTACTTAACCGCTAAAGAAAAATGCACAAGAAAAAGGCAAAACATGGCTTGTTTATGATGACTTTTTTGATTCAGAGCCACATATCCCAAAAGGACATATGTAAGGTGGCTGTATATAAAGGTGGCAGCAACCCCCCATGTTATATATATCTTTCTCCTTTATTTTTTTAATTATTTCCCTCTGTTTCTCATCTCTCTCATCTCCCCTTCCAATATCGCCCCACTAACTTGAGCTAAATCGTCCTAATAACTTGAGCTATATCGCCATACTAACTTGAACTATATCGCCATACTAACTTGAGCTATATCGCCATACTAACTTGAGCTATATCGCCCTACTAACTTGACCAATATCACCCTACTAACTTGACCTATATCGCCATACTAACTTGACCTATATCGCCATACTAACTTGAGCTATATCGCCCTACTAACTTGACCTATATCGCCATACTAACTTGAGCTATATCGCCCTACTAACTTGAGCTATATCATCCTACTAACTTGACCTATATTGCCCTACTAACTTGACCTATATCGCCCTACTAACTTGACCTATTAGCCATACTCACTTGAGCTATGTCATCCTACTAACTTGAGCTATATCGCCCTACTAACTTGAGCTATATCATCCTACTAACTTGACCTATATTGCTCTACTAACTTGACCTATATCGCCCTACTGACTTGACCTATATTGCCGTACTAACTTGACCTATATTGACATACTAACTTCAGCTATATCACCCTACTAAATTGAGCTATGTCGCCATACTAACTTGATCTATATCGCCATACTAACTTAACCTATATCGCCATACTAACTTGAGCTATAACACCATAATAACTTGAGCTATATCGCCCTACTAACTTGAGCTATATCGCCATACTAACTTGAGCTATATCAACCTACTAACTTGACCTATATTGCCATACTAACTTGAGCTATATAACTATACTAACTTGACCTATATCACAATACTAACTTGACCTATATCGCCATACTAACTTGAGCTATATCGCCATACTAACTTGAGCTATATCGCCCTATTAACTTGACCTACAGTATATTGCCATACTAACTTGAGCTATATCGCCCTACTAACTTGAGCTATATCACCATACTAACTTGAGCTATATCGCCCTACTTACTTGACCTATATTGCCGTACTAACTTGACCTATATCGCCGTACTAACTTAACCTATATCGCCATACTAACTTGAGCTATATCAACCTTTTAACTTGAGCTATATTGCCATACTAACTTGAACGTTATCACCCTACTAACTTGAGCTATATCGCCATACTAACTTGACCAATATCACCATACTAACTTGAGCTATATCATCCTACTAACTTGACCTATATCGCCATACTAACTTGACCTATATCGCCATACTAACTTGACCTATATCGCCATACTAACTTGAGCTATATCTCCATACTAACTTGAGCTATATCGCCATACTAACTTGAGCTATATCGCCATACTAACTTGAGCTATATTGCCCTACTAACTTGACCTATATTGCCCTACTAACTTGACCTATATCACCATACTAATTTTAGCTGTATCGCCATACTAACTTGACCTATATCGCCATACTAACTTAACCTTTATCGCCATACTAAATTGAGCTATATCAACCTACTAACTTGAGCGATATTGCCATACTAAATTGAGCTATATCACCCTACTAACTTGAGCTATATCATCATACTAACTTGACCTATATTGCCCTACTAACTTGACCTATATCGCCCTACTAACTTGACCAATATCGCCATACTAACTTGACCTTTTTGGCCTACTAACTTGAGCTATATCACCCTACTAACTTGAGCTATATCACCCTACTAACTTGAGCTATATCGCCATACTAACTTGTGCTATATCACCCTACTAACTTGAGCTATATCATCCTACTAACTTGACCTATATTGCCATACTAACTTGACCTATATCACCATACTAACTTGAGCTATATCATCCTACTAACTTGACCTATATCACCATACTAACTTGATCTATATCGCCATACTAACTTAACCTATATCGCCATACTAACTTGAGCTATATCACCCTACTAACTTGAGCTATATCGCCATACTAACTTGCGCTATATCTCCATACTAACTTGACCTATATCCCCATACTAACTTGTGCTATATCACCCTACTAACTTGAGCTATATCATCCTACTAACTTCACCTATATCGCCCCACTAACTTGACCTATATCGCCCTACTGACTTGACCTATATCGCCGTACTAACTTGAGCTGTATCGCCCTACTGACTTGACCTATATCGACGTACTAACTTGACCTATATTGCCATACTAACTTGAGCTGTATCGCCGTACTAACTTGAGCTATATCGCCATACTAACTTAAGCTATATAACTATACTAACTTGACCAATATCACCATACTAACTTGACCTATATCGCCATACTAACTTGACCTATATCGCCATACTAACTTGACCTATATCGCCATACTAACTTGAGCTATATCTCCATACTAACTTGACCTATATCACTATACTAACTTAACCTATATCGCCATACTAACTTGAGCTATATCACCCTACTAACTTGAGCTATATCGCCATACTAACTTGCGCTATATCTCCATACTAACTTGACCTATATCCCCATACTAACTTGTGCTATATCACCCTACTAACTTGAGCTATATCATCCTACTAACTTCACCTATATCGCCCTACTAACTTGACCTATATCGCCCTACTGACTTGACCTATATCGCCGTACTAACTTGAGCTGTATCACCCTACTGACTTGACCTATATCGACGTACTAACTTGACCTATATTGCCATACTAACTTGAGCTGTATCGCCGTACTAACTTGAGCTATATCGCCATACTAACTTAAGCTATATAACTATACTAACTTGACCAATATCACCATACTAACTTGACCTATATCGCCATACTAACTTGACCTATATCGCCCTACTGACTTGACCTATATTGCCGTACTAACTTGACCTATTTTGACATACTAACTTCAGCTATATCACCCTACTAAATTGAGCTATGTCGCCATACTAACTTGATCTATATCGCCATACTAACTTAACCTATATCGCCATACTAACTTGAGCTATAACACCATAATAACTTGAGCTATATCGCCCTACTAACTTGAGCTATATCGCCATACTAACTTGAGCTATATCAACCTACTAACTTGACCTATATTGCCATACTAACTTGAGCTATATAACTATACTAACTTGACCTATATCACAATACTAACTTGACCTATATCGCCATACTAACTTGAGCTATATCGCCATACTAACTTGAGCTATATCGCCCTATTAACTTGACCTACAGTATATTGCCATACTAACTTGAGCTATATCGCCCTACTAACTTGAGCTATATCACCATACTAACTTGAGCTATATCGCCCTACTTACTTGACCTATATTGCCGTACTAACTTGACCTATATCGCCGTACTAACTTAACCTATATCGCCATACTAACTTGAGCTATATCAACCTTTTAACTTGAGCTATATTGCCATACTAACTTGAACGTTATCACCCTACTAACTTGAGCTATATCGCCATACTAACTTGACCAATATCACCATACTAACTTGAGCTATATCATCCTACTAACTTGACCTATATCGCCATACTAACTTGACCTATATCGCCATACTAACTTGACCTATATCGCCATACTAACTTGAGCTATATCTCCATACTAACTTGAGCTATATCGCCATACTAACTTGAGCTATATCGCCATACTAACTTGAGCTATATTGCCCTACTAACTTGACCTATATTGCCCTACTAACTTGACCTATATCACCATACTAATTTGAACTGTATCGCCATACTAACTTGACCTATATCGCCATACTAACTTAACCTTTATCGCCATACTAAATTGAGCTATATCAACCTACTAACTTGAGCGATATTGCCATACTAAATTGAGCTATATCACCCTACTAACTTGAGCTATATCATCATACTAACTTGACCTATATTGCCCTACTAACTTGACCTATATCGCCCTACTAACTTGACCAATATCGCCATACTAACTTGACCTTTTTGGCCTACTAACTTGAGCTATATCACCCTACTAACTTGAGCTATATCACCCTACTAACTTGAGCTATATCGCCATACTAACTTGTGCTATATCACCCTACTAACTTGAGCTATATCATCCTACTAACTTGACCTATATTGCCATACTAACTTGACCTATATCACCATACTAACTTGAGCTATATCATCCTACTAACTTGACCTATATCACCATACTAACTTGATCTATATCGCCATACTAACTTAACCTATATCGCCATACTAACTTGAGCTATATCACCCTACTAACTTGAGCTATATCGCCATACTAACTTGCGCTATATCTCCATACTAACTTGACCTATATCCCCATACTAACTTGTGCTATATCACCCTACTAACTTGAGCTATATCATCCTACTAACTTCACCTATATCGCCCCACTAACTTGACCTATATCGCCCTACTGACTTGACCTATATCGCCGTACTAACTTGAGCTGTATCGCCCTACTGACTTGACCTATATCGACGTACTAACTTGACCTATATTGCCATACTAACTTGAGCTGTATCGTCGTACTAACTTGAGCTATATCGCCATACTAACTTAAGCTATATAACTATACTAACTTGACCAATATCACCATACTAACTTGACCTATATCGCCATACTAACTTGACCTATATCGCCATACTAACTTGACCTATATCGCCATACTAACTTGAGCTATATCACCATACTAACTTGACCTATATCACTATACTAACTTAACCTATATCGCCATACTAACTTGAGCTATATCACCCTACTAACTTGAGCTATATCGCCATACTAACTTGCGCTATATCTCCATACTAACTTGACCTATATCCCCATACTAACTTGTGCTATATCACCCTACTAACTTGAGCTATATCATCCTACTAACTTCACCTATATCGCCCTACTAACTTGACCTATATCGCCCTACTGACTTGACCTATATCGCCGTACTAACTTGAGCTGTATCACCCTACTGACTTGACCTATATCGCCGTACTAACTTGACCTATATTGCCATACTAACTTGAGCTGTATCGCCGTACTAACTTGAGCTATATCGCCATACTAACTTAAGCTATATAACTATACTAACTTGACCAATATCACCATACTAACTTGACCTATATCGCCATACTAACTTGACCTATATCGCCCTACTGACTTGACCTATATCGCCGTACTAACTTGACCTATATTGCCATACTAACTTCAGCTATATCACCCTATTAAATTGAGCTATGTCCCCATACTAACTTGATCTATATCGCCATACTAACTTAACCTATATCGCCCTACTAACTTGAGCTATAACACCATAATAACTTGAGCTATATCACCTTACTAACTTGAGCTATATCGCCCTACTAACTTGACCTATATCGCCATACTAACTTGAGCTATATCGCGCTACTAACTTGAGCTACATCATCCTACTAACTTAACCTATATTGCCCTACTAACTTGACCTATATTGCCTTACTAACTTTACCTATATCACCATACTAACTTGAGCTATGTCATCCTACTAACTTGAGCTATATCGCCCTACTAACTTGAGCTATATCATCCTACTAACTTGACCTATATTACCCTACTAACTTGACCTATATCGCCGTATTAACTTGACCTATATCGCCATACTAACTTGAGCTATATCACCCTACTAAATTGAGCTATATCGCCATACTAACTTAACCTATATCGCCATACTAACTTGAGCTATAACACCATAATAACTTGAGCTATATCGCCCTACTAACTTGAGCTATATCGCCATACTAACTTGTGCTATATCACCCTACTAACTTGAGCTATATCATCCTACTAACTTGACCTATATTGCCATACTAACTTCACTAATATCGCCATACTAACTTGACCTATATCATCCTACTAACTTGACCTATATCGCCAAACTAACTTGATCTATATCGCCATACTAACTTGAGCTATATCTCCATACTAACTTGACCTATATCGCCATACTAACTTGAGCTATATCACCCTACTAAATTGAGCTATATCGCTGTACTGACTTAACCTATATCACCCTACTAACTTGAGCTGTATCGCCATACTAACTTGTGCTATATCACCCTACTAACTTGAGCTATATCATCCTACTAACTTGACCTATATTGCCATACTAACTTGACTTATATCGCCATACTAACTTGAGCTATATCATCCTACTAACTTGACCTATATCGCCATACTAACTTAACCTATATCGCCATACTAACTTCAGCTATAACACCATAATAACTTGAGCTATATCAACCTACTAACTTGACCTATATCGCCATACTAACTGGTGCTATGTCACCTTACTAACTTGAGTTATATCATCCTACTAACTTGACCTATATTGCCATACTAACTAAACATATATCGCCATACTATCTTGAGCTATATCATCCTACTAACTTGACCTATATTGCCCTACTAACTTGACCTATATCGCCATATTAACTTGAGCTATATCATCCTACTAACTTGATTTCTATCTCCATACTAACTTGACCTATATCCCCATACTAACTTGTGCTATATCACCCTACTAACTTGAGCTATATCATCCTACTAACTTCACCTATATCGCCCTACTAACTTGACCTATATCGCCCTACTGACTTGACCTATATCGCCGTACTAACTTGAGCTGTATCACCCTACTGACTTGACCTATATCGACGTACTAACTTGACCTATATTGCCATACTAACTTGAGCTGTATCGCCGTACTAACTTGAGCTATATCGCCATACTAACTTAAGCTATATAACTATACTAACTTGACCAATATCACCATACTAACTTGACCTATATCGCCATACTAACTTGACCTATATCGCCCTACTGACTTGACCTATATCGCCGTACTAACTTGACCTATATTGCCATACTAACTTCAGCTATATCACCCTATTAAATTGAGCTATGTCCCCATACTAACTTGATCTATATCGCCATACTAACTTAACCTATATCGCCCTACTAACTTGAGCTATAACACCATAATAACTTGAGCTATATCACCTTACTAACTTGAGCTATATCGCCCTACTAACTTGACCTATATCGCCATACTAACTTGAGCTATATCGCGCTACTAACTTGAGCTACATCATCCTACTAACTTAACCTATATTGCCCTACTAACTTGACCTATATTGCCTTACTAACTTTACCTATATCGCCATACTAACTTGAGCTATGTCATCCTACTAACTTGAGCTATATCGCCCTACTAACTTGAGCTATATCATCCTACTAACTTGACCTATATTGCCCTACTAACTTGACCTATATCGCCGTATTAACTTGACCTATATCGCCATACTAACTTGAGCTATATCACCCTACTAAATTGAGCTATATCGCCATACTAACTTAACCTATATCGCCATACTAACTTGAGCTATATCGCCATACTAACTTGACCTATA